>JAJHZJ010000745.1:0-175764 GCA_023548195.1 Bettongia penicillata ogilbyi | reverse complement strand
ATGAAACTCAGAACTGTGTATGTCCAGTAGGGTTGCAAATAAACAAGGTACACCAAAAGCCAGCAAAAGGTTCCCTCAAATCCCTTTCTGAGCAGTTGTCCAATTCCCTTCCTCTTTCTGGACTGAGAGCTTCCTGAATTGCTGCTACAAACATTATGTAGACCAACTCCAAAACCTGTGTTAGCACTGAAAACACATGGGCTCTAGGCCAGGTGCCCAACCCAGTGGCAAAGACCTCTCCTGCCTACTTCTTAAGTAATCTTTGACTGCAAAAGTGCCTTACCCCAACCCTTTGTTGACTCTGTTGCTTCAATAATTTGAGGTGCTATTTTAAAATTGTTTGTGGGAGAAAACGCAGCTAGGTAGTGTAGTGGATAAAGCACTGGGCTTGAAATCAGGATGACTCATTTTTATGAGTTCAAATCTGGCATCAGACACTTCTTAGCTGTGTGATTCTGGGCAAGTCGTTTAATTCTGGTCAACCAGTTTTCACATTTGCAAAATTAGATGGAAAAGAAAAAATGCAAACCTCTCTGATATGGGACAGCTAGGTAGTAAGATGGATAGAACAGTGGCTGAAACCTGAGGTCAAATCTGGCCTCAGACTCTTACTAGCTGTGCGATCTTGGGCAAGTCCCTTAATCCTGACTGCCTCACAAAAATTGAAGTTTGGAGTAGAATGTTAGGAGAGTTCAGATAGGATGCAAACTCTGCTCTGCCATCTCAGCTCCACTGTCTACCATTCTATTTTTATCTCAGTCTTTGGCGCTTCACATAAACTTCCAGTGTTTTCTTAAGAAAATTGAAAGTTTTCACCTTCTTCAAGGCCCAGATTATATATTAGGCAGTCCATGACACTTTTCCTTTCTTCCAAAAAGAAGTGAACCCTTCATTTCTAATCTGTTACCACCCCCTCCTATGTACTTAATCAAAATCTATGGTTATTTGCACTCAAACATCCTACTAGATTACTGTAAATACAAGAGCAACAGTTGCAACATTTTGCCTCTGTCCAACAAATTGTAGATGTTTATTCATTATGTTGCTATTGTTTTACATTAAATGCATGTCAATTCTCTCATACATAATGGAAATTTAGCTTTTTGCCATTATATTTGAATTTACTACTTAGTCAAAGCAAAAAGCATTGACTTCATGGAACTACTTAAATTTTATAAAAAAAATTAACTTTGTTGTATAAAGTTATTGAATACCTGTTGTCACATTATGTTTTCACAGAATTGCGCTTCATCTACTTATGGCATGGAAGTAATCATGGGATCTTGAACATTCTGCCTAAAGAGCAGTAATCCTGGAAGGCACTACTAAACTGGAAAGGGTTATGGAACAGGTCAGAGATAGATTATCTTTGTGTAAGGAAGAACCCTACCTAAGGGTGGAGAGATGCGTTATCAAAAATTAGATTGAAGGATTTTAAATTGTTTTGGCTACAGTAACTCATGAAGATAGCAATCTAGGGCACAGAGGGGTTGCTTCAGAGGAGAAAATAACTGTATCCATTTAATCACAAACCTCATACTTCAATAGATTACATTAATGTGGGTATTCACTCCAATACAGACCATGACCCAGCCATGACTACCCATACTACACCATTCTCATTTATAACCTTCAATAAGCTCACCACAAGGGGTGCTACTTAATGTACTAAAGATCTTTCACATTCTTTTGATAGTGTAAAACACATGAAAATACTTGTTGGTTGTGCTTCAGTAACTATATGGCCGGACCATCTTCTTTTTCAGTTACATATTTACTTATTGGTTTCTTTATGTTCATTATCCTGCACCAGAAGGAGATAGTAGATGAAAAGAAGGAAGTACAAGCACACAGATCAGCTTTGAAAGTAACAGGGAATTTATTGTATACTTTTTGAAAAAAGGAAACTATACATAATAAGGAGGGGAAAGAAGGTAACAAGCATTTAGTAATTATTTCTTCATTTCCAGACATTCTGCTAAGTTCCTGAGAAATCTTATCTCATTTTATCTTCACACCAGCCCTATAAAGTTGTTTTTATTATCCTCATCTTATATTTGAAGACACTGAGGCAGAGGTTAAGTGACTTGCCCAGGACCATACAACTGTTAAATGTCTGAGGTAGGATTTGCACTCAGGTCTTCCTGGAACCAGGGCCTGTGTTTATCCAGCACACCACCTTGCTGGTGAAACTTTTAAGTTTCATATATAATCTTCTTCCTGTTCTACATTATATGTATATAGATATTTTCATAATCAATCCTTCATTGTGCTCAATATAGCACTGACTCATCTCTGCATATACTAAGTCCAGTCCAGTTTCTATCTTTCTGATTTCACTGTTATTTCTACTTCCTGGGGCAAAACCAACAACAATAACTTATCCTTATCTAATGATATTTGCAAATGTGGTAATTGAGCAGCTAGATGGAGTCACTGAACAGAGTGCTGAACCTGGAGTCAGGAAGACCTGAGTTGAAAACTAGCCTAGACACTTTTCAGCTCTGTGACCCTGGGCAAGACATTATTAGCTTCTGTTTGCCTCAACCCACTAGAGAAGGAAATAGTCCACCACTCCAGTATCGTTACCAAGAAAACCCCATGGACAGTGTTGGTATGCTATGGTCGAACCAATCAGATATGGCTATGACGGAACAACAAAAAAAAAAATGGTAGCC
Source organism: Bettongia penicillata ogilbyi (assembly GCA_023548195.1). Taxonomy (NCBI): domain Eukaryota; kingdom Metazoa; phylum Chordata; class Mammalia; order Diprotodontia; family Potoroidae; genus Bettongia; species Bettongia penicillata. The sequence continues at coordinate 173,086 of JAJHZJ010000745.1, read as the reverse complement.
ACATCGTTGATGTGTCACTCAGAAGTCAAATCAGTTAATTCTCTCAGTTCCCTGGGATACAGTGGATTTTAGACTTGAAGAGTTGAGGACAACTACACGCTCTACTATCTCTTTACTCTTCTTGGGTTTAAGTGATCTGTCAACCATTTTTACTTTACATTTCCCAGTCTAAATATCATTCTATTTGGCAGAGAAAATAGATGGAAAATATGAATATCAATGTTCTGTCTTCTTATTTGATTATAAGCAGTACATCATAGCCCATCTTTCTTTCTCTCCTCAGTTCCCACTCAAATATTTTCTGGATTCCTTCTTAAACCATTATTCATTTCCAAAGATATACTTGTTTCTTAGCAGGTTCACTCTCTTAAAACTGTGTATACTGTATGATCCAACAATAGTACTACTAGTCTATACCCCAAAGAGATCAATAAAAAGAGGAAAAGACACATATGTACAAAAGTATTTGTAGAAGGAATTTCTGTGTAGCAAAGATTTAGGAACTGAGCTTATTAATTAAGCTGAACAAGTTATGGCATTTGAATGGGATGGAGAACTATTGTGGTATAAGAAATGACAAAGGGAATAATTTCAGCAAAACAGGGAAGACCTATCAACTGACACGAAATGAAGAAAGGAGGACCAGGAGAACAATGTAAAAGCAATATTTTAAAGATAAACAACTATGGCAAACTTAGCAAGTGTGATCAAAACAATGATGCACTAGAACTCCAGAAGACTCGCAAAATTGTTATCCACCTCCAGATCAAGAATCAATAGACTCAGAATGCAGACAAAAACATATTTTTCATTTTTTCTAAATATGGCTAATGAGGAAATATGTTTTTACTACTTCATATCTATAATGAACATCATATTATAATGGATATAGAAAGGGGTCAATGGAAGGAAAGAATTTATAATGAAAATAAAATGAATGTAATTAAAATACATAAATAATAAAGCATTCTATATATAGTCTGTTTGTACATAGTTGCTTTCATATTACTTCCTCCATTAGATTATGAGCCCCTTTAGAACAAAGTCTTATTTTCCCTTTCTTTGTATTTCTAAAACTTAATACAATGCCTGGCACATAGTAGGCTCTTAATTAAAGTTTATTGACTGTTTGAACTAATACAGAGTGGACCGAACCAAGACAACACTTTATACGTTACTAAAAAAAATATTATAAGGATAACAACTTTAAAAGACTTAAAACTCAAATCATTGAGATTACAAGCATTATTTCAGAACACTTGAGATGAGTAAGTTGCCCTAACCTTTTTGGAGAAGTCAGAGGACAGAATGAGACATGTTTTATGGTCAAGGCTAATTTGAGGATTTTTTTTGCTTAACTAGGCCTATTTGTCACAACATATTTATTGATTTTTTTTTAAAAAAATAGTAGATAACAGTTGGAAACCAGTGCTTAGTTTAGTACCTAGCATATACTAAGTGCTTAATAAATATTTGTAGACGTGATTGACTTGGGAGAGAGGGAAAACAAATTTTTATTAATTCACAAAATCTATTTTAAAAGGAAATGATAATTAGGGCAATGTGTCAAAGGCATTCTTGGGAACAAAATCACAACATCATTAAACATCAAATAAAGTGAATCTCTAATGGTGATCTTTCAGGCACCTTGACATAATAGCAAGAAAGTATTTTGGATAGGAAGCTTTTCCTCCTCTCATCTCACTATATAGGCATTCAAGTATTCTGTTCTGTCAGTAATCCATTTAATTAAATATTTTATTCTTTCTACAGGAGTACTCAATAGCTTAAAAAGTTTTAAAACACCCTTGCAGAAGGCAATAAATGAATTTATACTGAATATGGAATTCCTATTGCTTATCTCTGAAAGAGTCTCCAAGTCCTTCCCCAAAGTCTTATCAGTGCCCCCTTCACATCTTTGTTTCTGAGGGTGTAGATGAAAGGGTTGAGGGTAGGAGTGATGATGGAGTAGAAGAGGGAGATGAATTTACCCTGGTCCTGGGAGTAGCTAGAAGGGGGCTGAAGGTACATGTAGATAGCAGGCAAATAGAAGAGTGACACCACCATTAAGTGGGAAGAGCAGGTCCCAAAAGCTTTTCTCTGCCCCTTAGAGGACTTGATTCTCATCACAGCCTGGGCAATAAAGCCATAAGAGATAAGAATGAAGACCAGGGGCACCAACACAAAGAAAGCTACCAGCACAGCCAGTGTGACATCATTGATGTCTGTGTTGGCACATGACAACTTAATCATAGCAGGCACCTCACAAAAGAAGTTGTTCAGCATCCTTTGCCCACAGAAAGGTAGTTGCACTGTTAGCACAACTTGAACCAGAGAATTTCCAAACCCACTGAGCCAGGCAGTGGCCACTAGTTTCTGGCATAGTGGGTGATGCATGATGATTGCATAGCGGAGTGGTTTACAGATGGCCACATATCGATCTAGAGCCATCGCAGCCAAGACCAGACACTCAGTGCCGCCTAACCAATGGAATATGGCATACTGTACTGTGCAGCCACCATAGCTGATGGTCTTCCTTGAGCTACCCATGTTGAATAGAATCTGAGGCACAGTGGTAGTGGTATAACAAAGGTCCAGAAAAGACAAGTGACTGAGGAAAACGTACATAGGGCTGTTTAGCACAGGATCCAGCCGAGACACCGAAATGATGGCAATATTTCCCAGGACTGCTAAAATGTAGGACACTAGAAGGATCACAAAAAAGGGAAGTTCCAGCCATGGCTTGTCAGACACCCCCAAAAGGATGAAATCCCCAGAAAAAGCCCCCAGGAAACTGGGCTTGCTGCTACATCAAGTGACACAGGTTTAAAACCTTTGTTTCCTAAAAAAAAATCGCTAAATGAGTTTGAGGTTGGGATTAAACAGAATTTCTAACAATTTCTAAAATTCCTCTAAATATACTTCTGCCATTTTGTACTATTTAGGAAAAGTGGAGTTCTCAGCATTGATGATTATAAAATCAAAATAGCAATTGACTCTGAAAAATGTTGAAGATGCTCTACATCCTGCAGTATCAACTGTTCTATAAAGATATAATTCTTTGTGTAAAAATAAAAAACCACATTTATCTCATTTTTATGTAAATTATCTTTTATCTTTAATAAGTGGTGAAATTATATATATACCAAAGAACTGTTTTAAAATAAATTTCTTTATGACTCATTATCAGTAAATGTTTTATTTGTATACCTATTTTATATACCTATATATCCAGTGTAGCATAACAGTTTCTCAGGTGAAAAGGAGATATGAGCAGAAAAATTTAAGAAGCCCTGCCCTACATAGTAGTCTAAAATTGGATGAACAATCTTCAACATTAGTTCATTAATATATATATATGTATATATGTGTGTGTGTGTGTGTGTGTGTGTGTGTGTGTGTGTAGGTAGTTAACAGACATTGAAAGTAGACAATGACCTGGACAAAGAATTTTTAAAAAGGAAAATGAGCTGGAGAGCTCTTAAGTAATTATATGGTGGTTTTTATTGACTCAAGCATTACCATGAAATTAAGGATCATATTCTAAACACCAGTATTGCCAAGAATATTGCCATTATTCTTCTTAGAGCAACAAGTTTGGCAATGTTCTTCCAGTGATCCTGTATGTCTATGAGACATGGAACACGATTATCACTGAAAGGACTAAAGGTGAATATTATCCAAATGTCAGTAAGGAAGTCCATGGTGGGCCTAAGCAGGCATTACAAAAAGTGAGTCAGGAGAAATAGTATCAACAAAGAACAGTATGGCAAAAGAGATGCATCTGTCTTATAGTGACAGCTATGTCTTTTGATGCTCTTTCTTCCTGCACATCGTCACTACTACAAACCTACCACTCTCTCCACCTCCTCCAGTAGAACCTCTCCCTCAAAATTGATATGTTTGGTCCAGCAATATAGATCAACACATTAAGGAAGGAAAAGAGAATTTACACGACAGGCATAATGCTATTTTGCAGATACTATCTCAATTTGATCTTTACAATCACCCTGCAAGGTAGGCAATATTATTCTCAATTTATAGTTGAGAAAACTAAGACAATCAGAGGTTAAGTGATTTACTCAAGTTCACCAACTTGGAACGTGTCTGAGGTCAAATCTGAACTCAGGTTTTCCTGACTCCAGGTCTAGTGCTGTATGCACTGTAGAATTGTTATCTATATTATCCATATCTAGCTTTGTTTTTCAAGGCCAAACCTGGATCATTCTGATTCCTTCTAGGCTGGAGTATCTAGACCTCTCCCTGGCCCTAAGGCTACTGGTTTGCTCCTTCTTTGTCTTCTAACTCCCTTCCATATTACAACTAAGAATGACTTTCTACCCTAGAATAAGATCATACAGATTCTGGAGACTGAGCCATCGCGATGTTCTAAGTTTTGCTCACTCACAACTTCTGTAGTTGTGAACTAAAGTTTCTGTCCTTTCTGAATCATCCTCCACAGAGCTGCCAAACTGATATCTCCAAAGCACAGTTGAATCTAGCCATATATACCTATTGGATATAGTAAGTAAATAGTCGCAGCCATTCTCCTGATCCCTCCAGGAAAATTAGTCTCTTTGGGAGATTGGGACAGATTCCAGAGGTCTTTATCTTTATACATCTATACACACCCTTGTGCTCATACATGCAAAAATTTTACACATAAATTTACACTGATGTCCTACAAATTAGAGTGAATGGCATGTAGGAACAAAAAGGTTTATTGATACTCGTAGGTAAGCACAGTACCAGAGGGCATGAAAAATTATTGAATTAGTAATAAAGTCACATTCAACCTCTCTCATTGTCATCATCTCACAGGTCAACATTCATGTTAGTGGCCCAGACATGCAATGGGTGATTCTAGTCAAAGGTCTAGGGCCACTGGGGAACAGCTTTACATTGTGTTTTGAGACAAAGGGTCTCCATGGCAGCTGCCACATCACCTACAGAAAGATGGAATCAAGGAACATGAGTTTTATAAAAATTAACCAGGAAACTATATCCTATCTGTGCCCAAGTCTTTATTGTATATTCTAAGTATTCAGGTGCATTCTATGTATTCTAATATGGACCTCAGAAGCCCTGTGGACAAGGAAGGTATAATTTAAACAATGCCACATTAGCAAGCTTGCAGAAGAGTATTGGCAGCCAGTTCTATAAAGACTTGAGAACAATGAAACCTGAAACTTAGCTTACATTGTGTAACACAATGGAACATTGAGCCAAGCCTGGGAACATGGGGCCATATACTCCTCTGACTGTTCAACATCCTTTCCCTCTCTCCCCATGAAATGTAAACTGGTTGAAAAGAAGAACTTTGCTTTTGTTTCTGTCTTTGTATCTATAGCTCCTAGCACAGTGTCTTTTACATAGTCATGCTTTATAAAATGCATGCTGATTGATAAGCTCACCCTCAGTCAATCAGGAAATTTCTTGATTAAGCAAATGGAGAACTTTTGGTATTCCATCCATATCGCTACAAAATCACTTAGCTAACTACATGGCTCCCTTCAATCAAAAGAAAACAAGGAAATAAAAATCAGTGCAGAATTATTATCACCTGAAAAGTCTAAAAAACTCATCCTGACACATAGGCCATCTTTGTAGTCCACTAGGGATGAATTTTTTTTCTAACAGTCACATCTACACCTGGGGAAATAGATGCCTTTTAGAAATATTTTTTACTCATGAAGATAACTAATATATCCTAGAGTGTGAAGACTGCCCAGGTGTGCCCAAATACGTCCAATGTAAATTTTTATTTCTGACAATCTGTACTAGGGATTAGTTCAATTGTGCCACAGATTCATTGACTTATAATAGCTTCTGCTCTGTGGCATAGTATAGTAATCCTGATGTAATAATGATTCCCTGAGAGCTCCATGATTGGAGAGGAAGATAGGAGTGAAGAGCTGAGGGCTCTGCTATTGCTAATATTCTTGCTTATAGGATCAATTGCTTATCTTAATCTGGTTTTCAAGATCTTCCTTAGTCTGGGACTCTAACTTACCTTTCCAGATTCACACTGTTCTCTCCCTGAACTCTCGGTCCCAAGTTTAAATATTCACTCCCTTGGGGATTTGCCCTTATTCATATTGCCTTATGCCCTCTTTTTTATCTATCCAAATCCTTTCTTCCAGGTTTATCTCAAATTCTGCCTCCTCCACAAAGTCTTTCCTGACTGACAATCCTTTATTTAAGGGAATTTTCCTGTGAATTACTATTAAATTGATAATCTATGTCATTCACTTACTTACAATATCTTTCATTTATAGTGATATATAGTTTATGAACCACTTCCACAACCATTATTTCATCTGATACTATTCCCATTATGAGAAATATTTAATATATTTAATAGAACCCAGGACCTGGTCTTTCCATTACACTATATAGTGTCTTTTATTATTGGTAGTTAACCTTTTCGGGTATCTGTATCTTTTGTTTATCCCATTTGTCTCCTTTTCCAATGTTTTTTTAAGATAATAAGCTCATTAAAAATAGAACAATATCACCCATGGATCTATAAAACATGCTTACTGTAATTAAAGGCATAGAAGTCATGCTTATCAAGATGGCATAGTATGAAGAAAGAAAAGATAGATAGTATATTGAGTAATAGAATTAAAGATAAAAAAATTTAAAACACTGAAACAATAGGCTCAATCAAGTAGGATAAGACAATAGGAATAAAGAGAAAGTCATGAACTTTAATTTAATAGAATGAAAGCTCTTTAGGAAAAGAGAATGCCTGAGATGATCATTTGACTACTTTGAGCCTACCTCAGGGTTCAAGGTGCTATTGTTGTACTCTTCCTATAAAATTTGTGTTACGAAAAAATGAGAGTCCTATTCTAATTAAAAGCTAGGAAGAAATGTAAAATACCCATTCAACAGTTCTATAAACTACATTATATCTAGGTATTTATGTTTTAATCTCCAGGTCAGAGGGTAAAATAAATATTGAAAGAATTCACTCATCACCTCCTAAAAGAGATATGGAAAGAAAAACTCCTAGGAATATTGTAGCCAAATTTCAGAGTTCCCAGGTCAAGGAGAAAATAGTGCAAGCAACCAGAAAGAAACAATTCCAGTATTGTGGAAATGCAATCAAGATAACAGTTCTACATTAAAGGATTGAAGGTTTTGGAATATGATGTTCCAGAAGTCAAAGGAACTAGAACTAAATCCAAGAATCACCTACCCAGCAAAACTGAGTATAATACTTCAAGGGGAAAAATGGTCATTCAATAAAATAGAGGACTTTCAAGTATCCTTGATGAAAAGATCAGAGCTGAATAGAAAATTTGGCTTTCAAACACAAGAATCAAGAGAAACATAAAAAGGAAAGAGAAATCATATGGGACTTACTAAAGCTGAACTGTTTTCATTCCTACATGGAAAGATAATATTTGTAACTCTTGAAACTTTTCTCAGTATTTGGGTAGTTGGAGGGATTGTACACACACACACACACACACACACACACACACACACACACACACACACACATATAGACAGAGGGCACAGAGTGAGTTGAATAGGAAGGAATGATAATTAAATAAATAAAATTGAGGGGTGAGAGGAGTATATTGGGAAGAGAAAGAGAGAAATGGAATGGGGCAAACTATCTCTCATAAAAAAGGCAAGAGAAAGCTTTTCAATGGAGAGGAAAAGGGAGAGGTAAGAGGGAAAAAGTAAAGCTTACTCTCATCACATTTGGCTTAGGGAAGGAATAACAAGAACACTCAATTTGGTATGAAAATCTATCTTATACTACAGGAAAGTAGGAGAGAAGGGGATAAGTGAGGTGGGGGGTTGATAGAAGGGGAGGGCAAATGAGAGGAGGGGGTAATTAGAAGTAAACACTTTTGGAGAGGGATAAGGTCAAAAGAAAGAATAGAATAAATGGGGGGGACAGAATAGGATGGAGGGAAATATAGGTAGTCTTTCACAACATGACTATTATGGAAGTCTTTAGCAAAACTACACATATATAGCCTACATTGAATTGCTTGCCTTCTCAGTGGAGATGTCTAGGGAAGGAGGAAAGGAGAAAAGTTAGAACTCAAAGTTTTAGGAACGAATGTTGAGAGTTATTTTTGCATGTAACTGGGAAATAAGAAATACAAATAATGGGGTATAGAAATCTATCTTGCCCTATAAGAAAAGAGAGAAGGTGGGGATAAAGGAAGGGAGGGGTGTGACAGAAGGGAGGGTAGATTGGGGGAAGGGGTAATCAGAATGCACAATGTTTTGGGGTGGGGGTAGAGAAAAGATGGGGAGAAAATTTGAAACTCAAAATCTTGTGCAAATGAATGTTGAAAACTAAAAGTAAATAAATAAATAAATTGGCGGGAAAAAGGTTTTACTCTCCAGGAAATTACAATAGCAACTAAACCATTTTTAGTAAGCTTTTACTGTTATCTTCTGTTTCTTACATCATTATAGTTATATCAAATATTCTCTCTTCCCCTCCCAGAAAACCTTCTGCTGCAACATTTTTAAAGGAAAAAAATCAGTACAAATGATCAATACATTGAAAAAGTCTGCAAATCATGAGCAGTGTGTACTGCTTATAGATCTCCCACCTCCACAGAGAAAGGGAATGCCTATCAATTGAGGAATGGTAGACAAGTTGTGGTATATGAATATAGTGGAATACCATTGTGCTATAAGAAATGATGAACAGGAAGACTTCAAAGAGGCCTGGGAGGACTTATATGAACTGATGTTGCATGAAAGGAGCGGAACCAGGAAATCATTGTACACTGTAACAACCACATTGTGTGAGGAATTTTTCTAGTAGACTTAGCTCTTCACAGGAATACAAGGACCTAAAACATTCCCAAAGGATTCTTGAGGCAAAATGCCATCCACATCCAGAGAAAGAACTATGGAATTGGAACACAGAATGAAGCAGAATATTTCACTTGTGTTATGTTATATTTTGTTTGGATTTTTCTCAAGTCTTCTCCCATTCATTTTAATTCTTCCATGCAAGATGACTAATGTGAAAATGTGTTTAATAAGGATGTATATGTAGAATCCATATAAGATTGCATGCCATCTTGGGGAGGGAGGGGAAGAGAGGGGGAGAAAATCTAAGACTTATGGATGTGATTGTAGAAAACTTAAAACCAACATTTTTTTTTAAATAGTAAACATAAAAGATTGAAGGTGAGTGATAGTGGTTGTGACAAAGAATATAATCAGCTGGAGAAGACAGGATAGAATGAACGGTTTGCCCTGGTAAGGAGAACTACCCTATTTTGTGACACAGAGGTGAAGAAGGAGATAGTAGCAGAAGAAATCTGGATAATATGAGGCTAGAAAGAGAGGAGGAGAGGGAGATCTCAGGGAATTGCCTGAATTTTTTCAGTAAAATATGTAACAACCTTCCTAACGGAGACACAGGTAAAGAGCTATGGGAGGTTTGAGGGAATACGAAAAGGTTTAGAAAGCTTGCTATGGTGAGTAAAACATTGATTTAATTAGGGAGGCTTAAAAATATTGCCTTGCAATGGTGAGAGCCAGGTTAAAGTTGTGTAATATAAATTAGTAGTGGACCTAGTCAGAACATGTGACTTCCCCCCCATATTTGTTCTATAGTTCATGTATGGGAATAAAGGAAGTGGGAGTATACCAAGGCTGAAGCATTGCAGGGCAAGTTTAGCAATATATTAAGGAGACTAGGAACTCAAGAAAAGAAAACAGTGTAGAACTGGTTTATCAGGGGTCAATATGAAGAAGAGAATAGCTAACCAGTATAGGTGTAATACCCTGGGAATGAAATAAAGTATTGAAAGAGTGGAGGTCATAGTAAGGACAAAAACTAGGATTAGGGGTTGCAAGACAACAGAAGAGGTAGAAGGACAATAGATTTTGATCAGATAAGGGAATTTCAGAATTCATGAATACGGAAGTGGTGGGAAATGGCAAAATCAAGAGTATGAAGGAATGTAGAATGATCAGGTTGAGGAACTGTGCAGTTACGGTGCTCAAGGGAGTATCAATATATGTGCTGAAGTTCCCTATAGATAGGGCAAAAATTGGGGAAAAGAGAAAGACTGTGAGCCAGATACTGAACAGATTGAGGAGGTCTATAGGTTATCGTCACCAGAATTTTGATTGAATAATATAAATGGATTGTGTGAATCTCAAAGGAAGAGAACTTACTGAATAACCATAATAGAGCAAAAATATGAAAACAAAAATGGGGAGCAAGGAGTATTCCATCTCCCCCACCTTGACCAGTGGTCAGGGGGAATGAGTGAAAGGCAGCCAGTGACAGAAAGGGAGTTTAAGGAAGCTGTATTATTAGGAGGGATACAGGTCTCAGTGAGACCAAGAAGAGTAAACTGGAAAAAGAAAAATTTTAAGATGAAAATAAGATTGTTGTCTATGGAGGAGGCATTCTAGAAACCATAGTGGAAGGAGTTGGTAACTTTAGACTGGGTCATGACAGTATTGGGTTGAGGGGGTTCAGAATAAGGCAGTAGGCAATGAGAGATGGAGAACTGAGTTTGAATGACAGCTGGGGGTGGAAAATCCCCCAGATGGGGGATATGGAGAGATAAAGAGGAGTGGAGAGTTTGTTAATCACTGTAGATTTAATTCAGATTGGTATTCCTTGACCTTAGGGTTTGGCCTCAGAGTAGAGTTCTCTCAGAGCCTTTGGCAGTTCAGATAAGAAGACCAGTACATGAAGCTAAAGCACTGGTGTTAATAAGACCTGAGTTCAAATTCAGATTCAGACACATACAAGTTGTGTGACCTTGGGCAAGTCCCTTAACTTCTGTCCCCCTAAGTTTTCTCAATAGTAAAATGGAGATATTAGCATCTATCTCCCAGTGTTGTTGTAAGGATTAAATAAGATAATATTTGTAATCACTTAGCACAGTGCCTGGCACATAGCTGAACCTTAATAAATGTTTATTACCTTCCTCAAGACTCAGTAAAGCATTCCTATAGAAAACAATGAGATCAGGAGATCATATAGGACACTGATAATATGTATAAATGAATATATGACCTCTTTCGTCTTCGCTGGAAAGAGCAGTCTGATGTTTGCCTTCTCTCTGAGGGAGGCAGAAGATCAAGCAGGAGACTTGAGATTAGAATTGTGTTTGATTTCTGTATCTCAAATAGAGAAAGATTCATGGTAGAATGAATTTCTTCTTTTTACAAGGGAGACTGGAGATCTTGCAGGAGACTGGAATGGTGTTTTAGAAGTTAACACCTAAAAGATGTGCATATTGAATTTAACATAGTAGTAACAGTCTTGTTTGCCTGAATTTTTTTTTCACCTTTGTTCATATAATGTAGGTTGTTGCTTTAATTTGTATTTTTAGCTGCAAAGTTGTACTCAGTAACATAAAATTGTATTGAGACACCTAGGTGGCACAGGACATGAGAGAGCTGGCTTTGGAGTCAGGAAGACCTGAGTTCAAATCTTGTATCAGACATTAACTGTGATCCATGGAAATTCACTCAGCTGTTCTAACCCTCACCTTCCTCTCTTGTGAAATGAGAAGATTGGAATCAGTGGCTTCTAATATAGCTTCCAGTTCTAAATCTATGGTCCTATATATCTAGAGTTGGAAGGGAGCTTAGGGGATCTCAAGTCTAATTCCTTCAATTTACAAATAAGGATACTGTTACTCAATGAGGTTAAGTGTCTTGTTCAAAGTCATGTAGATAGGAAGTAGCAGAGGCAAAATTATAACTCAGGTTTTGTTACTCTATGCTCAGGCATCCTCTATCCCATGCTTCTGTACATATTGTTCTTTTGATCCTTCTTCATTCTCCTTCATATCACAAAAATTTTATGGTAATTCTGGAAGACTTGATATTGATGATTTCTTGCGGTACAGTAATATCTCATCACACTAATATACTATAACTTTTTTCTATAATTACCTAGTTGATGGGCTTTCAGGTTTTGACTGTTATTAAATAGTCCTTCTAGGAATATGAAATATATATATATATATATACATATATATATATATATATTTAAAACAAAGTGTTTTATCTTGTCATTAATTTCTCTAGGTTATAGTTCCAGGGGTCAGATCACTGGGTCAGAGAATAATCACAATTTAATGACTAATGTAATTTCACATTGCTTTCAGAAAAAGATTGCAACAATTCACAATTCCCTCAGTTATATAATAGCATATTCATTTTATTTAAACATCATTGTTGAATTTTATCATCTTTATTAATTTGATCAGTGTAAGGTGAAACTTCAGGGTTGTGCTAATTTTCATTTTTTATTACTACAGATTTTGAACAATCTTTTTAAGTTGTGGATATATTGTGTTTCCTCTTTCTAAAAATGACTAGTCATATGCTTTGACTATTTGTCTATTAAAGAACAATTCATATTAATAAAGGTGCATCAATTCCATATAAATTTTGGCCATCGTACTTTAATCAGAAGAAATTGATGATGAACAGATTTTTAAAACATTTTTTTCTTTGTTTTTTTGGTATTTTTGTTGCTATGAAAAGCTTTATTTTTATATTATCAAATCAATCTATTTTATTTCTTCTTATTAACACACTGCTTGTTAAGAATGTTTCTGACCACTACCTCCCTTCCCTCTGTTTTCTATTTTATCATCCTCCCTCATATCTTTTATCTATTTCCCTTTCTATTTTCCTATTGAGTATGATATATACTAAAGCATCCGTCTGCCATATCACCCTCCCCACAACTAAATAAAAAGTCTAATGACTCCCCATCACCTTCAGAATCAAATATAAAATCTTCTGTTTGGTGTTCAAAGCTCTCCATAACCTGCCCATCCTATCCTATTTCTAGTCTTTTTTCATTATACTCTTCTCTCTCACATACTCTTGATCCAGTGACACTGGACTCCATGACGTTCTTTGCATAAGACATTCCATCTCCTGACCCCCCTCCGCCATATTTTCATATGGATGTCCCACATTTCTGGAATGTGCTGTCTTCTGCCTTCCTTCAACTTACAGCTATCACGTCACATTCTACAGAAAGTCTTTCCCAGTCCAGTGCTTTCCCACTGTTGGTTAACTCTTATTTATCCTGTATATCTTATCTATACACAATTGTTTGCATGATTTCTCCCAATTAGACTGTCTTTTGCCTTTATTTTTTTCTTTATTTTTTTATCTATTTTTGTCTGTCCACTGTGTCTGACACACGACTGGTAAATAAATTAAAGTTTATAGGCATACTTGATCAAATTTATTTTTTCTTATATATTTGAAAATCTATACTTGTCAGTAGATGTCAAATTAAATTTACATTTAAAAATTATGTAAGAAGTTAAGTAAATATTTTAGAAATGACAAAATGTGCTATAATGAAAAGAGCCCTGGACCTGAAATGAAAAAAGATATGTTGAAATTCTACTTCTGACATTTAGTTGGTTAGTGTGTGATCATGTCAGTCTGTCATTACTTATTAAGCTCCAACTATTTGCTAGGGACTGTGCTAAATGCTGGGGATACAAAGAAAGATGAAAGTCTCTTCTCAAATCTAATGAGGAAAACAATATGAAAATAGCTATGAGCAAAAAAAGTTCAGTAAGTACAGTTAGTTTAAAGCAAAAGTATTAACTAAGATGGCTTTTAAGTTAAAAAAAAAAGTAGCCACTAGATATTCCCCTAACAAACTCTGGGTACACTACACCCACTACACAGTGTGTATAGGAAGAATGGGCACAGACTTGGTTAACAATGATGGCCATTAGTTAGCACATGGCCAAGGCAATTCATGCCTCTGGTACTATGGGGACTCCATATGTTTTCTCTCCTCTTCGAATCCTCATGTTGCTCAGCTCTCAATTACCAGGGGATTCCTTTGAATCCACAGTGGTCTCTCTTCTCTATTGCTAGAGGTCAAATATCTTAAAGCTATTTTCTCCTTCAAGTCCTTTGTATCTGACTGGAAAGCATGTGTCTTTCTTTCCAGCCAGATGTAGCTCAAATTTACCTTAAACTCTGTCAAACCAACTTCCTAAAAAAATAGATGATGAGATGTCTCCTACAGGGCAAGTGGCTCTTTGGCTGACAGTATAGCCAGTGGGGCAAAGGGAAAGAAGATGGATTTAAAAAGAAAGACAAATAGTATTCTATTTATATATCATAATTTGCTCATGAGTTTGGGGGAGAGGCAGGTCCACAAGAATCCCAAATAAATCTATAAACATTTTAACCTATAGGACCCCACCCCATCACTCAAGGCTTAAAAGAACCAGACTCACTTCCAGATCCCTATAAATGTGGACAAGAAGGACCCTGGGTTCATATGCAAAGTACCCAAGTTAAATATATATACAAACACACACATGTATATATGTATATATATACACGCACACACATACACACATATGTACACATACATATATGTATGTATGTACAATATATATGATACAATTTTATTTCAACCTATAGAAAAGTATCCTCTATAATCATCTTCCCTTTAGTTCCCCCCACCAGAATTTTAATTTTTCATTATTCTGAACCTATCAAACACGCATGAACATTCTCCTATGTAAAGAGAACAAAAGGATAGCATACAAAACTTCAAATCTTTTTATATACATTTCATTTTCAAAAATATATTAAAAACTCAGTTAGTGACAAGTCTCTCCAGACTTCTTGTTGAATTTGTTATATACTTTACAAGATGCAGCTCAAGTACTGTCTTATAAATGAAGTTTTCCCTGATCCTCTCAACCATTAGTGCCCTCTCTCCTACATGACCTTGTATTTAACAACCCTAATTTCTGCCAGATTGCTTTCCATCTTCCTCAGAAGTTTTTGCCAAATTGTGAGGCCTTACCCTAGCAGTGTTAATATATTTGTTTCTGAATTTTGGGTAAATAATCTCTCCAGAGTGCATAGTTTCCTTGTGAAAAGGAAATCAGTTAGTATTGATAATTTGGATTTTTATTTTGCTAAGATTTAGCTCCCCTCTTTAGGAAAAGCTAGCCCTAACAGCTAAGCCAGACAAATATTTTTTAAATATTTTCTTAAGTCTAGGTCACCTATAAATTGGTGGATAGATTGATAAGGCTTTACCATTTAGCAGCAGATAATTTAGAGTAAGATACATCTTTATAGGAATAAAATAATCATAGGATTATAAGACCCTTTCGAAAAGCTAAATTCCCCTTTCTAGCAGCTGGAGAAAGAGAGAATTGAATAAAAGGTTGAGTTCCTCTTCCTAGTCTTAACTGGTTGTTGTCTTTTTCTTTAGCTAGAGATTAAGTTTAAATTGAGTAATGGAGTCTTCTATGGTTGGCAACTGGAAGCTGGGGGAGGGGGGAGGGATGATTGATAACTACAGATCACAAGCTTATCTTTCATAGTAAGTTTTCTGGTCACAAAAGTCATTGCCTATAGGGCAAGGAATTTTGGAGTAATCTTACTTTGATAACTAGTTATTAACTGGTAGAAGTGAACTAGTCAGATGACCTGTCTTGTCTAACTGAATTATGTTGAAAACAAATTTCCCATTTTTTTGTTCCTTTTTACTATTATAAAAATAAGCTCTGTAAATCACTCCTTTGTCACTAATTAGTTGACCTAATTAAGAAGTAACTTGCTAGCCTCACCATTAAATAATTATGTATTACTTTCTATTTGTACCTGTTTTTTTTTTAAGATGATTAATTTTAAAACTTGTTACATAATCTTTTCTGTGTTGCAGCAAAGTAAATATTGTGTTAAGACCAGGAAAAGCTTCTTTAAAAGATGGGAATTGAGTTGATTCTTCAAGGAATGTAGGAAACCACGGGGCAGAGGTGAGGAGGGAGAGCATTCCAGGCACGTGTTTCACTCTGGGTAGGAGTGTTGCAATCTTCAACTCCCTACTCCAGTTCCACTATGCCAAGTATCTAGGTCAGAACACTGCTGGCTCCTCCTGCCAGAAGGCTCCCATCTGACCACACTGCGAACTTCCACAGAATTTAGGCTTTCCCTTCACAAGGTTGCAAGTCTCAGGTGCTCCGTCAGGTGTAGACTTTCAGCCTGTTCTTCTGAGCTGATGCTGGCTTCCCTAGTGGAATCTCTCTCCCAGTGACCACAATTTCTGACTTTTTCTTCGATTTTGGTCTGGATGAAGGCATTTATTATCATTTGTCTTTGAACATTTTGACTGTCATTTCATCTTGCGCCTTTTTACATTTTTGCTAGGGTATATGGGGAAATGTGGACTGTTTAAATGACCTTTCATGTCAGTCTTCTAACCATTAATCTTCCCTATAGATTTTAAATTTGTTAATAACTGTTTATTCCAGTTCTAAGAAAATTTATCAGTAGAACTCAAGTTTTGCCTGTTCTACCAAGTTGGAAAGACCTACCTATAATGATGAAAATCTAGGATTGAAGGGTCAATTTAGCTAAATTTATTAATGATTAGGCTTGGGTTTCTGTTCAAGTTAATGATGGACAGTAAGTTTTCTTACAGAGAAGTTAGCAAAGTGGAAAAACACTACCTCTTCTATGATGGTGAATCTGTTTCAAGAAAATTATTTTCTTAAAGTGCTAATAAAAAAGGAATGATTTTATTGCTTGTCACCTTGAACCTATCCTGATGCTAACATCTCTATTAAGATGGACATCAGCATTGAAATTGTCTATATGTAGAATTTGAATATAATAAATCTTTAAAATATCACTCAAAAGATGTCATGATTGGAAAATAATTCTTATTAGAAAGAATAAAAATTGAGCATATGGAGTTAGTCAATATAAAGAGATCATTAGAATTAAGCCCAACACAACAGAAATGGAGACCATAACTAAATATGAAATAATGGATAGGACACAAGCTAAAGGTGAACTGACTCTTTCCAGAAGGGTATGACCCAACTCTAACAATGAGATGTGAATAAAAATTTCCAAGTAAGATACTTTTTCAACCTAGTCCTCATGAATGAGGAAGGCAGATGGTACTTCAAGCAGTAGGAGATCATTTTATATAAAAGAGCTTCTGAAAAACTGAAGAGATGAGAAAGAAAAAAAAAACCTTTCACCTGCAGAATCTCTAGAATCACAGGTGTATGCTAAGCAGCCTCAAATCTGAATTAAGGATGAGGGAAAACTGTAAAAGTTCAAAAAAGTCAAGATGGTAGAAACCTACAGGGAAAGAATAGGCCAAAATTTCATTTATAACTGTTATCCTTAATCTGAGACTGCTGTATTTATTTTGTTATACTACTAAATTTTCTTCAAAATATTTTTTTCCCTGAAACATCGGAACTTCTTCAGATTGCCAGGGTGTTGTCTTTTTTTTTACTTTTTTTTTTTACTTTTTTTTTTTTACTTCATACTTTGATTTGATGATAATATGCATTCAGATATGCATAAGCCTAAACAGTTAAATATTTCATCTGTGTAGGTTGATGTTTTGCAATTTTATATTCCTCCTATAGGATATAGATTATAAAAGTTCTTGCCCCCACCCATTTCCAGGTTGATATTCTTTCCAAAACAAGACCTGTGTTTGGATGATGTTAGAAAATTCAAGTGGTTATGGTGTTATGTAAAAATTTAGAACTAGGTATTCTATGCGTACACCTTTCACTAAGTATATTTTAGAAGTCTTGTATGTGTCTGAGAGGTTTATATATGATTTTTTTGTTCTAAGTCTCCCATTCCATAATGTTTTAAATTTATAGCTTCATTACAACCTTGCAAATTAAGGAAGTACATAATGTAATGGGTTGATCACAATTTTAGTTCCATTGTCTCTTTTTGCCATTCTTAGTCTACAGCCCTTCTGTAGAGTTTCTACAGTGTTAATAATTTAAAATTGTGAATTTTCATATAAGATTTTTTTCCCCTGTACTTTAAGGCATTTTACTTTTTAAGTATTAGGGAAATTTTAGATATGTGTGCAGAAAACACATTCTTAAATTCACAAACTTATTAACTATTAGGATAAATGGACTCTGTGTCATCTCTGATTCATATCTTCTTAAAGATACTTGTGTTAAACTGTAGCTCTAATCAGTTACAACTCATATTTCACAAGCTAACTTTTCTAGGAAATACATAATATGTGTCTTAATATTGTTTACCATTGAATTTAAGTCCTCATTTGTTCAGATTCTTAAGAGAAGGTTGTACCTGTGAACATATGTTCACAAGCATGAGTTTAGTTCTTAGATGTATTATATATATGTACTTAATTATACATATGTACTTATATAACTATAACTATATATGTATGTATACATGTATATATAAATATAGATTTCTCTTCTGATACACAGTAAAGTCACTTGCTCTTAAGGTTCATGGACCACCTAAGATAATTTTTTTATAAACTTCAGTACAAGCCTCATCACTTAACCTTATATTATGAATAAGCTAAATCATCTCAATTACATTTCTCTAAGAACTGTTTTCCTACTATGCCACTTTGACAAAAGTCAGTACTCAATTCTTCTTATTGGCAGATGATTCTATGTACTATGGATGTCTGGGAATGGAAACAGATTGATTTTTTTTACCCTCATGTAAGGTACCTGTTAAGAATTTTATTAAATGCCAAATACTTTCATGGTAAGTCACATATTATAATCTAAAAACTGTATTTAAGAATTGTGAGAACTGTATTTAACCAGCTTCAAGTTGTGCGACTGTGCAAACTAAAGAATTTGAAAGGGATAACGAGCTATTTGAATGATTAAAAACAGCAATATCGTCAAAAATTTTTTACTGAGACTCATGATCAAGCTGGCTATACAGCATAATGAATTTTTCTGCTATTACAGCTCTATTACAATTGCCTAATAAATTCTAGTATAGGTCTAAGAAGGGGTATAACCCATTCCGATGAACTCACAGATCCTTTGCAAACCTTAAAGCGGATCTATATGTTAACTATTACTAGTTTTATCCTTGAATAGATACCCCAATTTATTTTGTTTCCCTTACAGCTTCAAGCACTAAGCACTATAATTCCACAAGTAATAGCTCAAGAAATTTTTTAAATAAAAATTCTATTTCTATTCCTTTCAGTGTTTTAATAGAAAACAAATTAATTTTTATAAAGAAATGTTTTTGAATAAGATTTAAGATTTAAAAAAGCACCTTACTTCCCAAGAGCAGTTAAGTAGATGCTGCAAGTATTATTATCTACAAAAGATCATTGAATTATTAGATTCAGAGCTGGAAAGGACCTCAGAATCTCCTACTTCAAATCCCTCATTTTACAGATGAGGAAAACGAGGCTTGAGAACGTTATATGACCTTCGAGGTCACACAGGTAGTAAACACCAAAGGCAGGATTCGAACCTATTTGAACCGACTACCGTCAGTACTCTTTCCAGTTTCCCAGATTAACCTGACCATGATCACACAAGATAGAGTTGGAGGGATTCCAATTCAGTGTCCTTCCTTGTAATCCAGCACTAACCACCACGCTTCACTCCTACTCAACATCTGTGCTTAATGTATCCCTTGTCTGCGTGCAACACTGTATTCATTTTAGGAACGAATCTAAGGACTTTAAAGGACTGCGTCTACTCTTCCTACAAAGTCCAGCCTTAATGGCAATCAGACATCTAATAGCAAATGATGAGCAACGCTGTACGATGACCCTTTCTTTGTACTCTAGCGTCGCTTAAAATTAAAACGACACGGCAGGGAGCCTGCAGTGTTTCTCGAAGCAGTGAAATCAATACTCGTGCTCGGAAGGCGTGCTCCCCAAGCCCGGAGCCGGTGAGATCTGGATGGTCTTCCCCGCAAACCCCGGACATTCCAGACGCCGCTTGGGCCGCCCCGCACTCTCCTCCCAAGGCCCGAGGGCAGCCCTCTCTTTTTTAAGAAGCCCTTCTAGATCAGCCTATGCGGTTCTTCAAGGCGAAGCATCCCAATGCCGTAGGAAGACACTTCCGAACGGGTTTAAAATGGGAGGCCTTCGGCCGATGGGATACATTCCTTTGGGAAACTTCCGTCTCCTCTCGGGCCGGCCCAGGACCCGCTGCTGAGCTGCGCCCCCTGCCGGCAGAGGCTTCTTCGGTCCCAACTTTTTCCCGTGTGACGTCACCGCCCGGAGCCAATCAGCAGTTCTTCTCTGGGCTCTCCCCAAGTCCTCGCCAAGCGAATGGAGATGAAGTGAAGAAGCCCGGAGACTGAGCGCAAAGATTCCGATCAGTCCTGAGGTGAAGGGTAAGAGAGCGAGAGGCCAACCGACAGTGTTTGCGGCGGGGGGAGGGGAGGGCGGTGCCGCGACGAGAGCGGGCCGGAGGAGGAGGAGGAGGAAGAGGAGGAGGAGTGGGAGAGCGGGGCGGGCCCACGGCCGGACACCCGCCGCCGCCACGCCGAGGTAAATGGAGGCCGGGCAGGCCCCGCCGTTTGGGGGAGAGGCCGGGTTCCGGGCCGGAAGTAGCCGGGGCTCCGCCTCGCATACTGTCATCCCGGGGGAAAACTCGGCGCGTTTCCCGCCCCGGCCGGTGGCTGCCACTGTCGGGTCCTCTCCCAGGCGGCCCCCGGCCCCGCTCGGGGGCCGCCGGGCCTGGGTACCCTCGGGCACCCGGAGGCTTCTCCCCACCAACGGAAAACCCGTGTCTAGCCTTCTCCGGCTGCGCCTCGCGCTTCCCCTGCCTTCTGGGGGCCCCTTCCCTTACTGGGGTGCAGGGGCGAGATGGACAGTCGGAAAGCCTGGCTCCCCCTGGGTAGGCCTGTGGCCTTAAACAAATTCCTCGTCAGTGGGCCTCAGTTTCATGACATAAAACGGTGTGTGGGGTGGGGGTGGATTTGCTCAACTCTAGCAGCCCTTCTGACTCAAGATTTTACCCAGGTTTCTTTAACATAACTAAGTTTTTGTGGTATTTACTGAAACTTAGCCTTCTCTTGTAAACATCAGACGCCTTTATATTCTCTCCAAGGCTCACTCCTTTCTCCCTCGTAGAAGGATGAGTTGGCATACTGTTACTCTTTTAAACAGTCTCACCCTAGCCTAGCAACCATTTTTAACGGTCAATTAACAAGCATTTGTTAAGTACCTGCTTTATGCCAGACACTGCATCTCTATAAGTAACCCGCCCTCCCTCCCCCACCCCAAAAAATATCCTTTGCCTTCAAGTCACTTACATTGTATCGGGCAAAATAACAGGTATACATATAAATAAACACAAAATATGCAGAAAATAAACACTAATCATTTGCTACTGTTATCTGTGGATCCACAGATCACCTAAGTCGATTACCTGGCTCAAAATTTTCTATGAGCTTTGTTTCTTTGTCACAGACTGACCTGGCTCCACAACCTTCCCAATGACTTCTTTCTCAAAAGGGTCATAGCTAAGACTCTTCTCACTACTTCAAATGATTCCTGATTATGACTCTGTCTTGGATGTTTGCTGAATTGCTGAAGACAGAAAGGAGACTCTTGGCCATGGATGATACTTGTTGCTTTACTGTGTTCGGTCCTTCGTTGCGGAAGAAGACCATGCCATCAGAGAAATAATAACATGACTTGCGCTTGACTTTGTTTTGAGTGAGAGAGGACTGTGTGGGTCACCAGTCTCACTTCTCCTCCAGAGCCATCTGAATCCAGTGAGCAGATATTCATCAGGATGACTGGAGATGACCCAGCATGAGGCAATTGAGGTGAAATGACTTGCCCAAGGTCACACAGCTAATGAATGTCAAGTGTCGGAGGTGAGAGTTTCTGAGGTGCTGCTTTACTAAGAGAAATAGGAAGAATGGGTCTCTTCAATCTTCTGCATGCTCAGCCTGCTCCTTGGTGAATGGAGCAGTTTAGGAAACAGAACATGAAATGGATAGAACTGAATACATGGGTAACATGGAAAAAGTGCTAGATTGAGAATTTTGTTCCTCAGTGAAAGATCAAAAAATGTTAGCACTGAATCCAAATCATTCCACTATGCAAGACTGCTTTTGTAATGCATTATAAAATTACTTCTAAGATCTAACATGATATAATTAAATCTTTACTCTCTTCCACCAAGGGACCAGTTAGTTCTTGATAGTAGCCTAATTCAGACCTGTTTCTCCTTTTCATCTTTTCCTTTCCTACGATTTCCCAATTTGCCTTCCTTTTCTTTCCCATTTCACCCCCCTTTCTTATTTTTATTCTCTCATGCTTAAGATAACATGAGGAAAAATATCTGAGAATTCCGTATTATTTTTTCTAAAACAAGGTTGCCTTGATTTTCTCATTTTCCTCATTTCACCTATGCAATCAGTTGCAAAATCTTGTTATTTCTATGTTAACATCTTTCTTGTAGGACTCTTTTTCTCTAGTAACAGCTACTACCTTAATTCAGGGCCTCAATACCTGTCATATTGCAACAAACTCTTATTTGGTCTCTCTGCCTCAAGTTTCTTCCAATCCCAATCCATCTTCCTGCCAAAGTGATTTTCCTCAAGTGAAGGTCTAACCTTGTTATTCTTCCACTCAGTAAACTCCCAAACAGTGACTTCACCTCTAGGATCAAATATAAACATAAAAAGCTGTATGGGGTAGCTAGGTGGTACAGTGGATAGAGTACCATTGCAGGAAGTACCATTGCAGGAGTCAGGAGGACCTGACTTCAAATCTCACTTCAGACACTTGACACTCACTAGCTGTGTGACCCTGGGCAAATCACTTAACCCCAATTGACTCATCCTGAGTCATCCCCAGTCATCTTGATGAATATCTGGTCACTGGATTCAGATGGCTCCGGAGGAGAATTGAGGCTGCTGACTTGCACAGCTCTCCTTCAAGCCATGTCATTATTTCTCTCATGGCATGGTCTTCTTCAGCAACAAAGGATGAACACATATAAAGCTGTATATAACCTAGGCCTTTCCTACATTTCTAGTTTTATGCAATATTCTCTTTTGCCTAATAAGTTGTTCAGCATTTCTGGAATGCTTTCCCTCCTACCTCTCAGGATCTCTAATTTGCTTCAGAATCAAACTCAACACCTTTTATACAGTGTTCCTTGATCCCCACAAATGCTAATGCTCTGCCTCCCCAAATTACCTTATATTCATCTAGTGTATATATATATATATATATATATATATATATATATATATATATATATATATATATATATATGTTATATGCTTAGATGTACATATTCTCTCCCCAAAACAGAACTCAACTCCTTGAGGGCAGAAACTGTTTAACTTTTGTCTCTGTATCCCCAGAGCTTAGCACTGTGCCTGGCACATAGTAGGCTTACTAAATGACTATTGATTGAACAGCTGATTATACACAGGATCTGACCTGTTTAAGTGCTGTGTGATTTGCTGCTTCAAATCAGAAGGATTAGACCATTCAAGATCACAGAATGCTTGACTTGGAGGGGACCTCAAGGGATTATTTTTTACCTTCTCTCAATCTTCCTCTTCCTTAGATTTTTCTATTCATGCTTAAGTATTGGGCCTGGCCTGTGTATTTACTAACCCTACATGGAACCCCAGAGATAGCCTTCTTGGCCAGAACCAAAGGACAGGATATATCTGTGCTGCATGAACTCTGGTTTAAAAAATTGAGAACAATTATAAGTGAATTATTAGCCCTATTTTGACAGTAAGAAGTGTTCTGTTAGCTATCTGATGTTTAATAGAATTCTACCTTGCAAATCCAGCATACCTCTGTTCTAGTTAAAATGTTTCTCTTCAAACAAAATTTATATTTGTGAGACATGTTGCAGAGTGGGGTTCTTATTCAAGTGTAAATTGTACTAACATGCCTTTGAGATCATCTCCAAATCTATGATTTTGTAAGGAGGAGATGATGTATTTGTTAATACCCAGAGGAATATGATTTCAATGAAATTATTTCTACTACCTTCCCCTCATTTTTTTTTTTGTCTAAGGAACTGGAATTTAGTTTGTGTAGCCAGCTCTTTTAGCTGAGAGCTAGCTCCAGGGGAGCTGGAAAGACAGCCCACAGTTCAAATTTTATGAGCCTATAAGATAGAGATACCAGAAAATTAAGCAAAAATAAAAAATAAAAAAAATAAGAGTTGAGATGGGGGGTCTTATCAGGGGAAGTCTTCGAGACAATAAGTATTGTGGGTAGGACTTGGAATTAACTACTATAGGCAACTCATTCAACATTCAGCAAGCATTTATTAAGAGGTTACTATGTTCCAAGCACTACATTAGGTGATGATAAAGTAAAGATAAAAACTCAATAGTCTCTGCCCTTACATGGATTACCTGAGAGCCGGTGTGGGAAAAGTGCTAGATTTAGAGTTAGGAGCCATGGGGTCAAATTCTGGCTCTGGTATTTGCTGCTTGAGTAAATTTGGTTAAATTATTTAACTCTTCTGGACCTCAGTTTACTCAACTGAAAAATGAGGGCAATTATATGACCTCTAAGATCCTTTCCAGCTTTAAATAGCTACTTGCCAACTTCCTACAAATATCGTGGTTGTTGACTCCTCATTTTTCTTTATCTCCCACAAGGCCTTTGTACATCTCTTGAGTATGCCTCCTCTCCTGACACTACTACTACTCTGGAGAAGGCTCTTATTACTTCACATATGGATTAGTGCAGTAGCTGGTTGGTCTCTCTGTCATAAGTCTTTCCCAACTCCAGTCCCTTTTCCACTCTGCTGTCAAATTGTTCTTCCTAACATGCAGGTCTGACCATGTCAACCCCTCACACATAGACATTCTACAAATTCCTGTGACCCCCCCATCACCTTCAGAGTCAAACGTAAAATCTTGTTTGGTGTTCATTGCCCTTTGTATGCTGCCCCCCATCCCCAACTTTTCCAGTCTTCTTACATCTGAGAAGGGAATTAGGATTTTTCATATTACATCCCTATCCCCCAAATACCCTTCCCTTTAATAATAATGACTTCCTTGATCATCCTTAAATAAGACATTTCATCTTTTTCCTAGTCATTTTTGCTGCCTGTCTCCTATGCCCAGAATTCTAGAATTCTCTCCCTCCTCATTTCTGCCTCATAGCTTCCCTGGCTTCTTTCAAGTTTCAGATAAAATCCCATTTTTAACAGTAGGCTTTCCAATCCTCCCTTAATTCTAATGCCTTTCCTGTGTTGATAATCTTTAATTTTCCAGTGTTTGTACATAATTGTATGGTGTTTCTCAATTAGACTGTGTGCTCCTTGAGAGCAGAACTGTTTTCCCCCAGACTTAGCATAGTATCTGGCACCTAGAAGGCACTTAATAAATATTTATTGACTGACTGATCCTGTTGGGGAAAATAATGTGTACGTATCTAAGTAAATACAAAATATCTACAAGATATATACAAAATACTTTTGGAAGGGGGACACAAGCAACTGGGGAAGGAGAACTGGGAAAATTCTGTTGAAGGACATGGCATCTGAACTCAGCTTTGAAGCAAGTTAGGGATTTTAATGAGGCACCAGTGAGACTGAAGTGCAGTGCCAAGAATTATGGACAGCCTGTACAAAGACAGTGAAGCAAGGGAAAAATTGCCGAATTCAGGGAACAATGAGTAGATCTGTTTGGCTGGCAGGCAAGTGTATGAAGGGGAGTAATTTGTAATAAACCTGGAAAGATATGCTAGACCTAGATTATGAGGGGCTTTAAATGCCAAACAAAAGAGTTTGTATTTTATCCTAGAGGGTAATAGGAGGTCACTGAAACTTCTTGATCAGGGGAGTGACATTGTTTCTGCATGAGTACTGTCAGCCACTATGCTACATTAGCTCTCAGGTGAGCCTTATGAGGGAAGAAACTATATAATTTTTATGTTTTTATTATCTACACCTAGCTTGGCATAGAGTAGGCTCTTAATAAGTGCTGGTTAAATGTTGAATGAGTTGCCCACAGCTTCTAATACTAGTAGTTCTGTGGTGTATGATTTGGAGAGAGGAGAGACTTGACAGACCAATAACAGGCTAGTGGTCCAGCCTAGTGAGTCTTGCCCAGGCAAGAGCTGACAGGGACTTGAGCTAGAGTGATGTTTGTGAAAATGTGGAAAAGAGGACAAGTTCCAAAGATGTTGGGAAGGAAGCAAATCAACAAAAGTAACTGATTAGATATGGAATAAAGAAAAAAATTTAGAAAAAGAGGTGTGGGTTTGAGGGAAGAGAGGAGAAAAGATGAATCCTGTTTTAGATATGTAGAGGTTGAGATACCTGTGGCATAT
Organism: Bettongia penicillata ogilbyi; assembly: GCA_023548195.1. Lineage (NCBI taxonomy): Eukaryota > Metazoa > Chordata > Mammalia > Diprotodontia > Potoroidae > Bettongia > Bettongia penicillata. The sequence goes on along the minus strand of JAJHZJ010000745.1, from coordinate 146,955 downwards.
CCATTTGGAAATTCATTAGGCAGTTGGAGATGGGGTACTAGAGTTCAGGAGAGAGACAGAGGTTGGATATATGGATCTGAGAGTTACGTGCGTAGACATGATAACCACCAGGCCTGTGGGAGCTTATGAGGTCACAGAGAAAAGGTACAGAAAGCAGAAGTTCACAAAATACTTTTTTCAAATTCTATGACGTAGGTATAAAAATACAATAGTATATACAAAATAATAAAATATATGTTACTGAATACGTTAACAGAGAGCATTGGATTTGGGACTCAGCAGCATAGGGTTCGAATCCTATTTACCATAGAGCTAAAGTAGTAATTCAGGGGATATAGAGTGAAAAGGAGTGATAGGGAATTAATTTCTGCAAGACCTCAAAAACCTTCATGTTTCTTATGCTATCCATCAAGATTGAATTCAGTCACACCTAGGAAGGAGCAGCCCAAACCCAAGTTCTGTGCATTCTCAATAGTCCGGTCCACAATGATAGTTACCTCCCACCTCAAGAGGAAGTGGTAGAAGCGATGGGCATAGTGTAGTCCCAGAGTCCTTAACCTAGGGTCCAGAGAATTAATTTTCTTTATAATAGCTGTTATTTCAATAGAATTGGTTAACTTTTGATGCTATGTATTTTACTTTACGCATTTAACAATATTTTTTTGAGAAAGCATCCATAGATTTAATCAGACTGCCCAAGGGGTCCAAGACAAAAAAAAAAAATTAAGGATCTGTGCTCTAGACTGTACAGGAAGTCCTAGCTTTTTGGAAAGGGTGAACGATAATATAGATGTAGGGATAATATAATACAGCTAGTTTGTGACCCATGTCTTTATCTCCTCAGCTCCCCATCCCATTACTTGAAATTTCTTTAGCATCTCATTTCCTCTTTTTCCCATTTCTTTACAAGATTGCTGACACTAAAATTTGTGAGATTATTCTATAAGTCTTCCCTCCCTCTTACATTGATTGTTGGAAATTGAAAGGAATGGGATTTTTTGTTGATGTTTTTCTGACCAATGCTTTGCCTAAGGATTTTCTAGAAGCTGTGGCAAAATGCTTTATAATGGTAATTATTTTTGTACCTCTAATTGCTCCCATTCTAGACACACTCCCTAAGGTAAATTGGAATGTAAACTTTGGAGAATCTTTTGAGGATATACTTGCTCGGTAGATATTATTCCTCTTGATACTTAAGTTTGCCTCCAAAAAACGTTGTGAAACTTATGTGCAAATAGATTTTTTTTTTTAACCTGCTGCTACAACTGTGAAAGAGAGAAAATTGAATTGAATATTCAGAGCCCAAGAAGTTAGGGCCAAGAAAGAGAAAGTCCTGTCCACATTAGACAAATGGTTTGGGAAATAGCTATGTCCTTGATATTCTGGCTTTTTTTTACATCTGATACACCAAATAGTGCAAAAGACAAATTGTGACTTGATGGGGATGAACAGTGCCCCTCTAAATTGTGCCTAAAACAAAAATCCTCACTTGCTCTACGATAGTCTATGTGGCTTTTAATAAGTTGCTTAGCTTCTGTAGGCCTCATCTTCAAAAGAAGGGAGTTCCTTCCAATTCTAATTAGATATCCTGTGTTGAGAAGTTGCCAAGTATAAACTGTAGTTTACACTTTCTAAGCTTACAAATATTAAGGCCAATCTCAAGTGGTAATTCAACCTTTTCCCTGATCCCTCCTCTTCCTCTCCTCTTAGATAATATTAAGAAGAATAAAATTTATATTGGGTTTCCAGGTTTACAGAGCACTTTGCCTCTTTATCTCATTGAGATAATTGTCAGCTGACAACTTTGCATAGCTCTGCCTCACTCGTATCCAGTTCACAAACAAATCAAGATTTCACCCTCTTGATGTCTTTGGTCCTCTTCCAGAAAAAAAGGACAAACCAACAGCCACTGTGACCCTTACAACAACCCTGTCTATCACACTTGGGACATGCTATGTATACACTTAAAATATTTATATTATAATACATTATCCTTTCTGTTAGATTCCTTGAGACAGACTTATCTTTGTATCCATAACACCTAACATTACATTGTACTTCATAGGCACTTAGTTAATATTTATTTAATTCAATTGAGGAGGCTTGCATTGAGAAAGTTTACATTTCCATAGGAGGTCAATTGAATTAGAAAGTAAAGGGATTACAGAGCCGATTATCTTTGTCTAGGGATGGTTCCTGCGAGTCACCCATAGTTCCATTTCTTCATCTGCTAGTTGGTAAGATAAGAAAATGCCTATGGCTCCCTGATTCTGAAGGACTTAGAATGAAGCTTTTCAATTTGGAGAATTTGGCCCTCTATGAAAAAATAGCTGAAATTTCCTAGCATCCTGAAGCCTGAGCTACAGAGCTCCCTACAGAGGTTTGTGCTGGAACCTTCTTATTTGCTTACACAAGACTGCAAAAACAAATTCTCGCCCCTGTGTACCAGAAACCTGGTAGAAAACTGGACCAGCGATTGACTACTCTTTTTTTTTTTTTTTTTTAATGAGATAAGGAAAAGAAATCTGTGTTACTGTCAGTTTTATTTTTTCTTCACTTGTTGGACTTCCCCCGCCCCCCCTCCTCGGTTCCTCCATTTACTCTTGCGGGGGTGGCTTCTTTCAGGGAGCGATGGAGGGTAACCTGGCTAGGACTGCATCCTCGGTTGGCTTCTCTTGGGGAGCCGGATTGGGGTGGAGTGTAGTTACAGCAGATAGAGAGCTATCAAAGGAGCAAAAAACTGGAGAAACGTAACTCATTCATTTCACGTGGATTCTGGAGTGAAGTTTGGCCATTCTCCCGACTCCATTCCTCCTTTCCACAGTATTCCACCTCTACAATGTGATCTTTTCCCTTTCAGTCACACCTCCGCCCCTCCCCCACTATAAGAAATTTGAGAAAGACTAGGCGGATAGATTGGGGGTGGGGAGAATCTTCTTGCTTTGATCCCTTCCGATTCTTTATTGCCAGTTCTGTCCATTAATGCACATTTCCCTCCCGGAAATTTTCTTTGGTCACTGCTTCATTGTCCTGTGCAGATTACGCAAATTACTGGTTTGTCTGTTTTTTTTCCCCCTTTCTTTTGCTCAAGTCCGCCTAAGAGTGGGGATTGTGTCTGTCCTCTGATACTGTATTCCTTATCCTGGGCTGTGAAGTTTGGGAGTGCATAATGTAGACCCGACAGTTCTGTATGCAAGAAAATAAAGGTATTTAGCACGCCCACTCACCCCAGTCTTCCAGGAGTAGAGAGCTGGCTAAAGGAATTCATCTTCCTTGGAATGCAGAGAGACAAGAGGTTGTAGGGTGAACCTGATGGAACGGGAGGTACCAGCATCATTGTACGCTGTGGGCTGGGGGGTTTCAAATGTCATTCCCGCCCCCTCGCCAGCAACACACACCATGTGTGAGGAATAGGGTGGCGTAGAGGAAAACCACTGAGATGCTGAAACCTCCAAGGTCCTAGAGAGGAGCAGGAAGTGTCCCTAGGGAGGGAACTGGAGGGCTTGCTCTGTCCTTTCCATCCACCGGGCTCGGTGCACACGGCTCACTTGACTCGACTCTAAGATGAGGACTCGGGGCTAGGAGGTGAGTCTGGGCAACTGCGAAGTCTCCCAAACCTGCAAAGGAACAAGAAGTTCAAGGTTCGGGGAGACTTCGTTGGGCAACTGATATCCCATCTTTGCCTTTCCTTCCACCTCCCTCCCGCCCTTTCTCCCTTCTGCTACTCCATCATCTCCCAGATTTACTTTTTCTTTGCTCATCTCCTTTCTCTCTTCCCTGTTTTCTCCCCTTCCTCCTTCCTCTGCTTTCCTTCCTTCCCCCTTCTTAGATTTCCTCCTTGCTTCTAGTTGTTCCTGTGTCCTCCCCCATCGTTTTCCCCCTCCTCTTCATTTTTAATAAATTTCTTCTATTTTCATTTCCTTCTACTTTTCTTTTTTCTTTCCTTCTGACAAGCCTCCTTTACTTTCTCCCTACTGAGCATCAACTACTGCTTTCTTTTTTTCTGCCTTGTTCTTCTTTTCTGTTCCTTATCCATCTTCTTGCCCTCCTCCCAATTCCCCCTCCTCCTTTTCCTTTTTCCTTCTCTTCCATTAATTATCATCCTTTATTTTACTCTTTGTCCTCTCTCCTTTCTTTCATAAGTCTACATTTGCTTTTCCTGAACCTTGCTGCCCCCTTCCCTGCCCTGTCTGTGCCCCTATACTCCTTGCATTTTCCCTTCTTTCCTTTCCTTCTGATGATGGAGGATGTTGGATACTGGATGGAAAGGGGAAAGGGGTAATTAAAAACCCATTTGGGAGAGAGCCTGGGCTCCCTCTACAGTTATCTATGGGAAGAGGAACCAGGCCCATCCACTTTTTGAGTCTTGAGTTCAAAATGTAATTTTTTTCATTTAAGAAATCCTTTGCAAAAATGAAATATAAGAAAAGATTAATGTTACATCCTGGTGAGCAGCAGCTTTTTATTTCTGCTGCAGTAGGAGAATTCAAATTAGACAAATTCAGACACTATTCTAGGAGCTGGGGATGCAGATCCAGAAAAAAATTCACTTGCCTTCAGTAAGCTTCCTTTCTACTGAGAGATCAGGAACATGTGCACAAATGTTGTTCAATCATGTACTTCTCAACCCAATTAGGGATTTTCTTGGCAAAGATAACTAGAGTGGTTTAACATTTCCTTCCCCAGTTCATTTTATAGATGAGGCATAGATTTAGAGCTGGCAGGGACCTTATAGGTCATTAAATCAAAGCCTTTCCTACCTTCCCACCACACTTCCCTATTTAATTGCTGTATATGCTGAGGACCAGGAAGGTTAAACTACTTGTCTAAGTCATATAGATCATAAGTGACATAGCCAGGATTTGAACCTCATTTCTTGGACTCCAAATTTAGTGTGCTTTCCACTCTGTCAATACATACTATATAGGAAGTTGTTATTGGAAGTTGTAGAGTACATAACCTTGTTGATGTTATTGAGCTGTTGGTCAGGTGCCATTAAAGGAATTACTTGCTCAATAATCTCATCAAGGGCTGCCCCTTTTTGTCTTCAGCTTCTGGGCATAGATAAAAGTAGCATTAAAAGACATTTAGGATTTTGCACACAAGGCATATGACTTGGGTAGGCAGCCAGAAGTATTAGGGCAGTTCTTAACCTTGCTTATGTCATTGGAAGTCTGCTGAAGCCAACAGGCTCCTTCTCATTGACTTTATAAATGTATAACATAGATAGGATTACAGAGGAAACCAATTTTATTGAAATAGTTATCAAAATATTTTTTTAAAACCCATGGATTCAAGGTTAAGACCTTGTGTGGGAGAATGAAGTAAACTGTTAATTCAAACAAATTTATAGTAAGGTCAAGGTTAATTATGGATTATTCAAAATGCTGTTTTATTGCTGTCAATATTTTATTATCTGTGAAGTACATTACGTTGTCTGTTAAATCATCTTGATTTTTTAAAAAAAAGTTTGTTCATTTAGCTTTTTGATTTGTGTATTCTTTGACTCAATTTAATTATAATTTCCTTGAGGTCTGGAAACATTTCCTGTTACTTTGTATCCCTTATAGAGCCTACCAAAATACATAGTAATGTACTCTTATCTTTAGATAATACTTATACAAAGTAGTAATACAAAGCACTTTCAAATTATCTCATTTGGATCCTGGCAAAAATTCTTGTGAATTGTATAGTACAGGCATCATTACCTTTATTTTACAAATGAATGCCAGATATTGAGAGAGGTGGAAGTGGCTTAGTCTGGAGAACTAGTTTTGTAGGCAGAAGATTTGGTTTAAATTTATCTTCTGCTATTTAACTGTGTTACCTTGGGCAAGTTAATTAACTTTTCTAGGCCTTATTTTGTCATCTATAAAGCAAGGGGCTTGGACTAAAATATTTGTAGTGTCCCAGATTTATAATCTGTAAACTATTATTTTTGCCTTAGAATTCCCAAGTCCAATCCTCTTTCTTTACACACAAGTTCCTCAAGGGCAGGAGTGGTCTTTGTATCCTCAGGTACTGACTTGTAATAAATACTTGAATGCTTATTGATTTGTTGATATTTATTTAGTAATTGATTATTATTTTAAGTGTTTTTGAGTCTTTATGCCTTTTTCTCTTCTAGCTCTATTTCTATTTGTAAACTCTTCAAGGTCAAAGTTCCAATCTCCTACAGCCTTAGGATAATGCTACGTGATATATTACAGAACCAAGTAAAATGGTAAATGCATTTTAGACTCTAAGAGGATTTATTATTGGAAGTACACCAAAGATATCATTACAACATTATTCCACCTGCAACATAGTTCTGTGACATGGACTTCAGGGACAGTATTACATCAAGACTTGAATATATTTCTTCTGAATTCCTCTCCTACCTACTTCCTAGTGTGGTGCTTAGTAAACAGAACAACTTTCGTTTTAAATATTGTTGACTGACAAATGTCTTCAGAGGTAGGTGAAACTCCCATCCTCTGTCTCACATCTGAGTATCAGTTATTTGTATTCATCCTTCACATTGTATCTCATTCCCCATTACTTCTGTAAACCAGCTTTGCCATCTTATCCCTCTGAAATAAACACAAAGGACGTAAACGTTGAAGCCAGTGATTTTTGCCTGGAAGTAGGGTTGCTGTCTGCTCATCCGTCTTCAAAGTCTATCATGCCTACAGCCCTTTGCCCCAGAGTCTTAGCCTCAAAGGAACGAGAGGAACCCATTAAAATGAGGAACCCACGAGGACAGGACCCTACTCCACAGGCAGAACCCCCTGGCCCTGAATCTTTCCGAAGGCTCTTCCGACGTTTCCGCTATCAGGAAGCTGCTGGTCCCCGAGAGGCTCTAAGACGGCTTCGGGAACTCTGCTGGGGTTGGCTAAGACCAGAGCAACATACCAAGGAGCAAATCCTAGAGCTTCTAGTGCTGGAGCAGTTCCTGACCATCCTGCCTGGAAAGATCCAGAATTGGGTGCGAGCCCAGGAGCCGGAAAGCAGTGAGCAGGCAGTGGTTGTGGTGGAGGATTTGGAGACAGAGCCTGGAAGACCATGGCAGTGGGTGAGGAGAGGTGCCTGGGGAGGAAGGACTCTGCAAGTAGTATAAGTCTGTAACATAGTCAGGAGAGGAAAGAAGGTTGGGCTGAGGGGTGGGGAGGGTGGAGAGGGTAGGAAGGGAAGGAGAACAACAGAAAATTAAAAGAATAGAAGACATGATTTTTTTAAAAAAAGATATTAGACATAGACTAAAGTGTCCACTCTTATCACAACAATATTGACTGATTTTGTGCTAAATAGGGCTAGAGACTGGAGAAGGGGAAGAGGGTGTTGGGATTCTTGAAGATAGTCTTGCTGTAGACTCAGAAACAGAGCTTTAGGTGACATTGTGAAAGAGGCATTAAAAGAGGAGTAGGTCATTGCTTTGATTACCTTCCTCTTTGACTGTTCTAAATAGTATTGTAGACAATTAATTGTTCTGTGATTTTTAGGATATTTAGGTTTAACAAAAGGAGCAAGAAGCCAAGGGAACAAGCAAATTTGGGTCAGCTGTTCAGTGACCAAATAGGTAGTTCCTGATGGAACAAGCCATCAGTTCTCTTGGGCAATCTAGGAAGACTGCCTGGAACAAAGGAGATAATGATTATAAAGCACTAGTATGATGCCTAACACATGGTAACTGCTGTATAAATGTTAGCTATTATTATTATTACCTAGAGGAGATAAAACCACATAAGTTGTTTGACGTAGGAAAGAAGTGGACCTTTGGATCTGGAAATATGTTAGCCATGGAGTTGTTTGGGAGAACACTTAGAGACAGGAAGGAATAGAGTGAAAAGGACTGGTGAATTTGTGTAGCCCTTTGTAGAGCTACACTGTCCCCAGAGATTGTTCCTGAGATTTCCTCTTTGGAATTTTAGCTCCAGCTCTCTGAGGATCCTGTGGTGATTGATGATGGTGATGGTTCCCCTGTCCTAGTTCGAGGGCCAGAACAAGAAAGACTCTTATCAGACACAGCATCCCCTGTGGCAGCATCAGAACCCTCAAACAGCCTGGCAAAGAGGCGGGTCTGTCATCCTCCATCCCAAGAAGAAGGATTGGGGAACTCAAACCCAAGATCAGCAGAGCAACTCAACAGGGGCACTGATGAAGGGCCTCCTTTCACAAAAGAATCAGGTAAGGAGATGGTAGTGCATTGCAGTGAAAGGGGTACAGGTCAAGGGGCAGGAAATGTAAGTTCAGGTTCCTATTCTATTACTAACTTTGAGCAAGTTGTTTCACCTTTCTGGGTCTCAATTAGTACTCGTTAAAGTGAGGCAATTGAGTGAGATGATATTTGAGATATTTTCTATTCTGTGATTCCCTGAATGGAGCCTGTTTGGGAATATCAGGGTTTCTACTTGTAACTAGCATCCTACTTTCTATGTTCTTCAGAATACTATAAATCAGACCTGTTTTTCTATTCCTCTATAGTAATTTTAGAATAGATTTACCTGTATTTCCATCAATTTGACTTTCATATTTCATTCCACTCTTTATAAACACAGAGTATTTAAGACCTGGAAAAATACTCTGCTATATATGGGAAGACCAGAGCAAAATACCAAGCAATTCAAAAGAATTCTTTGGAAAATAAAATCTATCATTCAAATAATACCATTTTAATTTACCTGGCTTTTTCTTCCTCCCTACTTTAGATTTAGATATAGCATAAAAAACACTTGATTAGGAGCTAGACCATCTCTCCCACTCTAGCTTTGTGACTTTGAATAAGTCATCTTGACTCATTGAATCTCTTTCCTTAGCTATAAAATGAGTTTAATAATGCCTACTCAAATTTACCTTATAGTGTTGTTCTCGGGATCAAAGAGATAATGAATGTAAAAACACTTTGTCAATTATATGGTGCTGCATTGATATATACAGTACAACACATAGATTAAATGCCCTTGTATCAAGTAAAATTGATTGGAATACAAAAGAAATAGAAGACAAAAAGAGGTTTAAATTGCTGACACTGCAGAACTGGCCCATTTGACTGGAATTTCTTAGGGAACCTTAGCCCTATGACTTATTCTGGTAGCTTAGAAGTACCACAAGTATGTGCTTGAGTGATCCGTGATTTCATTGATATACTTTATCCATTATGATGTATTAGAGGACAACCAGTCTTTATTGTCTCCTGTTGTGCTACAGTTGTTCATTACTTCCCATATGTCTTCCAAAGGGGAGTATATGCTAGGAGTTTTCCTCAAGATGTTTTGATGTTGCTCGAGTACTAGAAGAGCACTTTGACTCTGTTTAAGTAGTCCTTTGCTGTTGCCATATGACTTGCCCACTTCTTATCAGACATCTCACTCGTGTCGTGCTTTATGCTACTTCTGTGGAATGCTTAGTTGACAATTTGTTATAGCCTATTCATTCCCACTCTGGTCTTCTCTGTTGCTTTTTGGATGACCTTGACTTTTTAGACATTTAGAATCTGGTATTCCATGGTACTCCAAAAGAATATTATTAAAGCAGTAGGCTATTGTTTCTGGTAAAAGTTTGTGGTCATTGAAAGTAATTCAGTTTCTTAAAGGCTCTCCAACTCATTCTTCTGTTACATGCTGGACCCAAGTGACTATGTAGTTTATGTCTAAAATATATGTACATATAGATATTTTTTAAAAAATGACCTTAACACTTCTGTCTTGGTGTGTTGTACTGTACTGATCATTTGCTGGTACAAAAACCAAGAAGAGTTCCTGTCCTTTCATAGATTAAAATATAAGATAGATAATAACTAAATAAAGAGTTAAAGAGAAATAATTATCCCTTTCATGTTGTGGGGGTGAGGGATACAGTACCCCCAAGATCTGGAAGATCTGGATAAATTTTTTTGACCCTCCCTTCATACTAAAGAAGGTCTGATTTTTTTTCTTTTTCTTTCATAGGATGTTTACAATACTTTATTTTAAAATTTGAGTTAAGTATTTGTTCACAGGCCTCTGTGTTGTCTGTGACTTCTGCAAGACTCCCCAAAATTCCCATTTAATCTCTTATGCCAACCTGCAATATATCAAAACAGCAATGGGGAAAGTCATGATGTGGCGGCAGGGATAAATGCAGTCCAATATATATTACACCAGCATAGCACTTTAGATGAGTTAAAATATTTGCAGCATGCGGAAGAAATATGGATTTTCTCCATGAGATCTTCTGTCATACCTCCAGCTAGAAGTCATCTCTTTTCCCTTAAAGGTTTCATTCCTTTCTGTTTGATTTTTCCCATGTATACACTTATCTCATTCTTACTTATATTATGATTATATTTGTGTATTCTTATTTCCCTACTATATTGTGTATTTCTTGAAGGGAAGAACTGACTCATTTAGATTCTGGCTATGTTACTTTGTTACTCAAACCTAGAGAGGCTCCCTTTTACCGACAGGATAAAACATAAAATCCTTAACTTGACATTTAATACCTTCTGTAATATGACAGTAACGCACTTTTTCATGCTTTTTTCACATTACTCCCCATCACGAATTTTCTTTTTCAGGTAAATTAGCTTGCCAGGTGCTCCCCAAGTCCAATATATCTTGTCCCTCTCGATTTGCATAAGCCTTTACTCATGTTTAAAATAGTAATAGCATATTTTGTAGCTACTTAAATATGTTAACTTATTTTATCTTCAAAAAAATTCTGTGAAATAAGTGTGATTATTATGCCATTTTACAGATGCAAAAATGGAATCACAAAGAGGTTAAGTGACTTGCACAAGGTCACTTGTGAGAAAAGTTTGAGTCAGGTCTTTCTATCTCTAGACTCAGCACTCTATCCACTGCACTACCTCACTGCCTTTCTCATAAAAATTCATTGCTTCCTTAATGGAATCTCTATAAATTCTTATCTTCCCTAAAGCCTTAGCTTTGGTAGAACTTCCTACCTGAAATCTTCTGAGATACTCCCCATTATCTGCTAGTGTTTTTTTACCCCCTTGAATCACTTTATATGGTACATGATATGCATCCCAAACTTCCCTTTCCTGCTCCCCACCCCAAACAATGTAAGGTCCCTGAGGGTTGCAACTTATAAAAGTTAGGCACTCAATAAATATTTGTTGAATTTCATTGATAGTCATGCAGTTAGTGGCAGAGCTAGGAATAGAATTTCCAGATATTCTTATTTCAAGTTTAGAGCTTGTTTTCTGATACCTTAAGCCTTTTATTCTATGGATTCCCATTTTAAATGCACAAGTCCAAGTGGGCAGAGAAGAGCCTGGTAATACTTTAAGTCAACATTTAATTCCGTAATAATTCTCGTATATTTAGGAAATAACCTCAGAGGCCATATAGTTTAACTCTCCCATTTTAGAGATGAGAAAATTGAGCCTCTGGGTTTAATCTTACACAAAAATATATAGTCGGTAAACATCAGAAGTGGGATTTGAATTCAAATCCTTTGATGCCAGAGCCATGGAGAGCCAGTGTTTTTCTTACTATACAAAATAGTACCTGCTTTAGCAGAAATTAATTACATCTGAGAGAAGTATGGGAAAAATCACTTGTAACACAAAATTCTTTCCTATGTTTTGGCTCCCACATCCAGTCAGTTGCCAAATCCCTTCAATTATACCTCTAAAGGGGAGCATCTGTCCTTCTTTCTATTGCCACTGCCACTGCCATCACTCTAGTTCAGACCCTCATGATTTATCAATTGTATACTATAATAGCCTCTGTTGTTATCCTTGCCTCCCTCTTTCCTTCTACATTCTTTCCTGCACACTGCTTTCAGAGTAACCTTAATCTAATGACACCATTCCCCTGTCTCTGGCTTCCCCTTCCCTACCAATGTCTTACCTAACATTTAAGGCACGATATAGTCTGACTTCAACTTACTTCTCCAGCATTTTGTCACATTATTCCCCCTACTAAAGTTTACAGTTCAGACAGAAAGCATTGGCTTTTCAGTCAAAAGATCATTTGAATCCTTTCTCTTGCACTTGTGTAACTTGGGCAAGTCAATTTTTCCCTATTGCCATTGTTTTCTTATCTGTAAAATGAATGATTTGTACATAATTGACTTTGAAAGTCCTTTCCAGTTTTGATGTTTTTTGAGTCTGTAACTACCTATGTTCTTGTGCTTCCCTCTCCTACTTCCATTCATTTGTGCAGATTCCATTTGTACCTCTGTTTCTTTGCAAATATGAAAGAACACCTTTCCCCATTCTTTATATGTATTTGTGTATGGAGGTGTGGGGGAGGGAGAGACTGACTGAGTTTAGAGCACTCCATGTGTCAAGACATTTTGAATGTATTGGTTAATTATCTGAACTTTTTTCTTTTTTCTTCTTTGTTTAAGGGATGGCTCTCTGGGAGGAGGAGGGATATATTGGGAAAAGTAAGTGAAGTAAACAAAATCCTTTTCCTCCTCTAAGTCCTAGCTGAAGTGCTACTTGTCCCATAAAGTTTTCCCCCTAAGTAGATATGATCTTTCCTTAGTTTCTCATGACTATTTGATCTCTCCTACATATTACCACATTCTGATTTATACTTTTGTTCGCACTCGTTTCCCTTTTGACTTAAATAAATTTCTTGAATGCAGGGAATGCATCATTTTTCATCTTTGTAATCCTCAGTGTTTGATACAGTACCCTGCACATAATAAATGCAGCATGATTGTTCATTGAATTGAAAAGGGGGAGAATAGTAGCAGAGTGCATTTCTATAGCACTTTGAACTTTAAAAGAAACCACCCTCACAATAATGTGAGGAAAACATTTCATATATTACCCCTATTATATAGATGAGGAAACCAAGCTTTGGGAAAGTAAGTGATTCACCTAGAGATTATAAAACTAAGTAGTTGAAGGGGAATTTGAATTCGGGTCTCCTTGTTTCTAGTCCAGCATTTATTTCCCTCTGCCTGATAACATATCGAGAACATATCTGCATAGTTAGCAATTTTCCTAGGGTGACCCCTACTTGTCCCATTTAATCATATTGTGCTTGATAACTCCTGCTTTAGATAATTACCTGAATATTCTCTTTTGAGTTCCTCCTCTAAAATTCTGGGATTGGCGCCTTGAAATTGTTACTGTTAGATTGTCCTCTTGTCTTTGATCAATTTATTTTCATTTTCTGACCTATGTCTACAACTAAAATGAACAGTGGGGAAAAGAGAGAAAAAAAGATATTTTTAGCAGGAGAAGCAGGGGCGCCTACCTAATTTGGTGATAGGCTGCATGTTGGAATACACTGTTCTGATTTTGTTCTTTTTCCGGTTTCAGTACCCCCTGTTTCACAAGTTCCTTTATTTCCTGAGGAAGGGTGCTCTGAAGACCAGGAAAAAGTCACCTCACTCCATCTGTCCCAGGTAAGTTATTATTCCTCTCTTCCTTAAGGAAATGCATCTAATTGGAAAGCAAATCTGTGTTCTAGTCTAGATCTGCTAACTAGATATGTGACTTTGAAAAAGTAACTTCATTTCTTTGGGCCTCATTCTTAACTATAAAGAAATGGTCAGTTGGATTTGTAAGGATCATTGTAGCTTGGTTACTAGAATCCTCAGTTATTGAGTTTAACTGATAATCTAGATAAGAATTCTCGCTAACATCTGATAAGGGAACATCAAGCCTCTATTTGAAGACCTTCAGAAGCGAAGATGTCATTACTTCATGAGGCAACACATTCCACTTTAGGTCAGCTTTCATTATTATTAATTTTTCCCTCTCGTTAAACTGAACTTTTCCTCTTTGTAACTTCTCTTCCCTCCTCGTGTTTTTCTTTTAGGTAAAGCAGAACAGAATATACTGTTATACATAATAAGCCTTACAAATCTTTCAGGTCCCATCTTTGGATATGCTCCTGTTTGTATGTGATCTTCTTAAAATATTGTACTCTGAATTGATTTACTATACCAGATGTAATCTGAGAAGAACAGAGTCCAGTAAGATTGTAACTTATTCATTCTGAACATTCTGGACAAAACAGTCCTACACTGCTTTGTACCCAAAATCCCATTCTTCTTCGCCTTACACTAAATTCATGATATAGAAATTCCCCATTCTTCCACTCCCCCGCATTCCAGACAAATAAGAAGATCACAATACCAAACTCTGATACTTCTAGCTATTTATTCTCAGCTTTAGGCCATTTCTAGTACACAGTCATGGTCCTGTAGGAAGAACTAAAAGTTCATCTGTACTGCTTAATAGCTGAGAGTTATCTAGGCTAAGAAGACAAGCTTCCCCTTGTCTCCAAATGAAGCCTACTTCGTAGGAATATTTTGATATCAGTTATGGTTGAATATAGATCATATATTGAGGCTTCTAGATGACACAGTGGATAAAGTGCTGGGTGTGAAGTCAGGAAGACCTCAGTTCAAATCCAGCCTCAGATAGATACTTGATAGCTTTATAGTCTTGGGCAAGTCACTTAGCTTCAGTTTGCCTCAATTTCCTCACCTATAAAATGAAAATAATAATAGGACCTACCTCACAGGGTTGTTGTGGGGATCAAATGAGATAACATTTGTAAATTGCTTAGAGTTTTATATAGCTCCTTCCATGTGCCTAGCATAGAAGCACGATTAAAATGTACATAAATGCTTATTTACTTCCCTCCCCCCTAACATTCTATATGAAGAAAATGTGATAAATAATTTTGAATATATATTCTATAGGTGCTAGTACTCAATAAATAAATTCTCTTGACTGAATTTCAGGCCAGCTTTGCTTTAGTTTCTGACCCCACAGGGGTTCCTTATCCAGTTCATTATCTACAACTTTACTAGTCAGTTGAGAAGGAATGAAGGAAGAGATGGGACTACAGGCAGTGGATATCATCCTTCTTTAACTGCCTTCTCTCATGTCTTCTCTTAAACATTTATTGAAGAACAGAGAATGCTAGAATTTTAGTATCTTGTTGATCTGTGTTGAATTGCTCAAAGACTAAGCATCAGAAGCAAAAGTCTCCTCTTCACCTGGTACATGTATGGCATTTGGACACCTTTGCTTTTAGCACTAACTCCCCAGGGATCTGACATCTGTCAACATTTTTGGACTTATGCATCCTGAGTAGTTGTTTCATCTTGTTTCAGAACCATGTGACTCAACTCAAGGATGTGATCCTGTGTTTCTCTGAGGAAGAGTGGTCTCTTCTGGACCCTGCTCAGACTGGCTTCTATGGAGAGTTCATCATAGAGGAGGACTATGGAGTCTCTCTCCCCATGAGTAAGGGTTCAACTCCCTCCTGGCCTGGGATTAATAATCTAAGGGGCTTTGGGAGTGAATGGCAACTCCTCTCTAGCTTCCCATTTCCTCCCCACGGTGCCTAGGTGATTTGTTCATGATTGGTTCTAAAAATAGTTCCAAACTACCTCAATACCTTCCCAAATTGCAGTCAGATTTAGGATCAGAAACATAACTACCTGTTTTTGCTCTTTTGGTCAAAAAGAACATATCTAGTTTCCTTTATGACCAGTAGTTTTACCTAGTCCATTTCTCTGCAGTCAAAATCACCTTTCCAATTCCCTTTTTGACAGATACAACTAATGGGAGTAAAAGGTAAATGTCCCAAACTCTTCCCTCCTCTCATCTACAAAGTGATCCCCATCTCTACTGTCCTACCCCCAGGAATGGTATCTGCTTGTGCCCCTGTCATATTTTCTTCTGCCTTCCCTCTTTGTCCTCATCAGGGACCTAAGTATATTATCCCACTCACCTCAACCTGGGTATAGTATTGTTTAGGCTGCTGCCTCTAAGAAGGTTGCTGGACAAATAGATATCCCCTCCCTTCTTCTCCTTAATAGACTATCCAGGTCCCCAGCCAGTCCCAGAGAGAATAAATGAATTTCCCAAGGTCATGCAACTACCAGATTCCCGGGTAGAAGAGGATGAGCCATGTGGCCTGGAATTCCAGGGCCCCCAGGATAAGGAGATCCCCAAAACTACTTGTACAGGTGAGGAATGAGGTAGTAACTAGAGTACAGTGCCTTCTGATGAGAAGTGAGATCAACTCCAGAGCACTTTTATTAGCATACCCCCTCTCATCTCTACCCTATCCTTGCTCCAAAGGTTCTCTGATTTGGAACTATTAATTATATGATTTGATGTTGGTAGGACTTGACACTTCAAGTCCTTCCTTACTGTCCATGACTTTTATCAAGGATTTGTAATACAGCAAGAATATGGGGTCTCAAATGTGTTGATTAGAATGTATACTTTTGAGCAACCTAAGATTAGAAAAACAGGGGTTTTCTAGAAAAACTTCTTATTTTATTTCCCCATAGGATTTTGGCATTATTTTTGGTCTACTCAAGTCTGAGACTTTCCCCCCACATCTACTAGTAAAGACGGATGTGATGAGATTTATGAGATGATTGACTTAGGTTTAGGCATACAGTCTCTGACCACTGAATGGCACAAAGCACACTCTCCTTTGCAAGGATTTAGCTCTGTCTAATTAGAGCAGTGTTCCATGCCAATGGGTGTTCAGTATTGTTAACTGACTACTACTATACACATTTACCTTTTTTTTTTAAGTCTTGGACTGCTGTATCTAATGTCATTTGAGATATGATAGACTTGTAGACACTCCTTTTCTCTTAGCATACTAACCTGGTTTCTCTCAAACAGCAAACATTTATTAAATACCTATTATGTGCCAGGCATTTTGCTAGGTACTGGGGATAAAAATATAAAAGTAAAATAGTACTTGCCTTCAAGTATCTTACTTTTTACTAGAGGATTACAACATATATTGAAAAATGATAACAAAAGAATTCAGATAGTCATGGGAATTGTAAGTAGAGCCACAGGGCAATAGATTACTTTGCACTTATCAATCGTAATGATGCATATTGATTTGATTATTTTTTCCTCAGTAATAGCTAAAAACCACAATGGGTAAGGGAATCTTTATGAATGAGATACAGCATGATCTGGGGACCAGTTAAATTTAGAGGATTTAGGTTAAGGATTGACCCAGTCACCCTCTAATGCCAACTGCTTGCCATAGCCATTTTAGTGTAAAAGAAATATTTACTGGTATCAAAAAAATTCAATGATTCCTTGGAGGAGGTCTCCCAAAATACCTATATAGATTGGTATATGCAGATTGGAAAATAGAATCCAAGGTCTTTCAGAGCTACTTCGGATTGGAACTCTCAGCTGTCATGATCTTGCCCTGATAAGAAATGTCTCTTCTAGTTTTCCCCTACATTTTCTGAATCATATTCAGTTAAACCCAGGTCAATAAACATTAGGTGATGGGAGGGGCACTGGATCTTACAGCATAGAACTTTATGTCATTTACAAAGTCACTGACATTTTTGTAACATTTTAGGCTTTGCACATAGTTGTATATTTATTAGAGCATTCAGTCCTCATTAAAGCCCAGTGAAGTAAGCATCACATTTTACAGGTGCAGAAATGGAAATTTTCAAAAGTACAATTTGAACTAGGTCATCTTGACTTCAATTCCATCACACTGTACTACATTGTCTCTCACTGTACATAACTATAACATAAAATGAAATGTTTTTATGACACATACTTACTCTTTGACACTAGGCTGATCATTGCCTTGGGCAGTTCTCTTAGATCAGATGTTGGATAATAAGCAACAAATTGCATGAGCTTAGGAATTTTCCTCACCAGAGAAATTGCAGATTCAGACCAAGTGCAAGAGAAGTAAATTCTATATGAAGACCAGAGAAAGAAAGACATTTCTTATTGTGAGATCAAAGAAGGAGTCATGGAAATATTTAAATTGACTTTTTGAAGGAACACTATGGTTTCAACAAGCAGAGAGGGGATTGGTGTGCATTCTAAGTATAATGAAGAAATACACAGAAGTGAAAGAATAGATGGTTATGTGAGGGAAAGTAGATGGTTTAGTTTGACTGGAGCACAAGGTTTGATAGAGAATATTGTTGAACAAGGCTCGAAGGTTAGAATGGCACCAAGTTTCTTGAATAGCAGCTTCAGGAGTTTGGAATTTATGTAGTAAGCAGTGAGGGCCTAATGGAGGGCTGAGCAGAGAATTTAAACGATTGTGCCTGTGCAGTTTATCTAGCAGCAGTATAAAGGATGGATTAATAATGACAGGGACTAGAGTTGGAAAGACTATTACAATAATCTAAGTTATGGTAATTGAAGCCTTTTTAAAGTTGTGGCTAAAGAGATAGGAAAGAGTGATGATTTCAAAGATATGGAGAATAGCTGACTCCCTTTAGGAGAGGCGAGGGAGAGTGAAGAGGCAAAGCTAGGACCATGGGTTCTAATATGGGGACTAGATAATAGTGGCGCCATTTATAGAAATCAAGAGAAAGAAGCAAGGACAATTCCATTTTGGAAATGGTGAGTTTTCAGTATCAGGTGAGATGTCCAGAAGAAAATGCAGATCTGGAGGTCAGGAGAGAAGTTTGGATTAGAGATATGGGGTGTCCCAAATGTCAGATGCTACAGGTTAAGAATGAGCTGAAAAAAAATTTCCTGGGTTTAGTACTTTTGAGAAAAGTATTTCAGTTGACATATTAAGGTAAGTGATAAAAGGTTATGTTGAATGATGAGACAGTAATGCTACAAGACAAGATTACTTTTTTTTAAAGGGTAATTTGATGCCTTTTATCTTTATATCACAATTATTTCACACATAAACACAATTCAAAATACAAATTCAATTCAAACACAAATCAAGAGATGGATATTGCAGCTCAAGTAGTAGAAGAATCAGTTAAAAGATGTTTTGTTTTATTTTTCAAAATGAGTGGTAAGGAGGAAATTGAATGATAGACTTCTGGTAAAGGACTCATGGATAGGGGGAGATTAAAAAATGCAAGAGGCAAGTGAGGATTGAAAAAAGACTAGGTAGATGGAGTTAGATTTGCCAAGTGTAAAGCCTCCTGAGAAAAGAAAGGAGGAAAAGGAAGCAATGGATGAACATGTTGAGAAGTTCTGGGATATGGATGAGAGAATATGGGACAGCAAGGTCTTCTCAGTGAAGTAGAAGATCAGGTAAATGTGGGGGTGGGTTTGGGTCTTGAAGATGAGGCCAAATAATCACTGTATAAAATAAAATTAGGGAATTAATAAGTGTTGAACAAAGAGATTTCAGAGCAGCATGTCAACGAAGTTTGCATGCCTTTTTTCACAGTGCTTGTTCAGCAATGTGGCCATAAAAGTAAGAAGGAAGGAATGGAGTAGTGGAGGTTACCAAGTGCTGAGGAGAGGGAAAAATTATGTGGCAGTGAGACATCCTGGAGTGAGTAGTTTATTGCACTTACTGACTGTGGCACAGCACACAGTGTTTGGCATTTGGCAAGTACTTGATAAATACTTGTTAATGTGTGTCAGAGCAAGGAAGGACAGGTAGATGTGGCAGAATTTCAAAGTTCAACATCTTATAAATGATTATATGTGGTGATAAAATTTAAGATGTGCACTTACACAGTATAGTGGTACAAATTCATGAATCTCTCCTTGGTATTATAAGTGCTTGGTATTTATAAATGCTTACTTCCTGAATTTTTAAATACTAAAACAGAGAGAGAGAGAGAGAGTGTATGTGTGTGTATTTTCAATTTTCTATAGGTAATTTTTCAGGCATGGATGTGCAATACCTTTCTGGTCTCTCTTAGGCCTCAGCAACCTCCCCAGATAGGTAATCTTGGGCAGGTAATTTAGGGTCTACAGAATTTAGTTTCTTCATCTTTGATTCTTAAGAATCCTTCTAAATCTGAAATTCTATGACATATATGGAAGGGAACTGAGAGATAAATATAATGCTCAATTAATGGAAATTCATTTTTACTCCAATTTTCCACTTAAAAATTGCACATGAACCTAGTAATGTGGAGATAGTAAAAGACAATGATGAGAATGTAATGATTTGTTTGAAATCCCATAAAGAGGATTCTTTCTTCCATTCAGAAAGGGGGACTCTCTCACAGAGTCAAGGTTACCTACCCTGTAAAATATGGAAGAACAAAGCATTTTAATATTAGCTTGAGCAAGAAAAACCATTAGGAAGAAAAATCAGTTGGGAAAAGTATAATCTCCATTATACTTACTATGTCATAGTAAGCTTTTTGTTTTATATAACTATTACATATTACACATTTGTCTAAGTGTAAGACCAAGATACTGATTTGTGATCCAATGTATTTAACGTGTTATGACAAAAGCAAGTATCATGAAGATAGCGCTACATATATAATGTAGCCCCAATGCTAAATAGAAATAAATTTTAGATTATCTATTTTTGAAATACCCCTCCATTTCATTGGTTCAGATAATTAGGAATTGATTCCATCACACTTTTTCTGACCCTCTTTAGAAGATAGAAACTTTGTAATGGTGAAGACTATTTAATTTAATTTAATCTTTGTATCTCTAATATCTCTCATATTGCCTGGAGCACATAGTTGGTACTTAGTAAATGTTTGATTCCTGATGATAATATCATATGCAGTAAGGTATTTTTTTTTCTCACTTCTTGGAGAAGGCATTACTTAAAAGAAGCAGGTTCCAGGAGGTACACAGTGGGAGAAGACTTGGAGAAATGAAGGCATGAGCAAATGAAGTTTAAATAAACAAATTCCCTGTTATTTCATTCATACCCCATCTGACTTTCTGCTCCTTCATGGTTTGTTAATTAAATGACTGGAATGGAGTTGAAATTTTAGAGGTAATCTTATTGAAGCTTTTTTAATTAATTCCACATTCTCTTTCCCCTCCCACCCAGCTACCTATTAGTGTATGTTTAAAGAGGCATAGGCATAGTGTTTACACTTCAGGAGTCTTAAGAAAAGCAGAGTTATAACAACGCATTCATTTTAAAAGTGAATTTTGTGTTGTCTTTTGATTTTGTCAGTGTAAGGAATTTCCACCAAAAATGCAGATCAACTATGCTGCATCTATAAGCTTGAAAATGCCTGGAGTGAGAAATTGAGTCACTTGCCAAGGTTCACACAGCCAGCATGTGTCAAAAGTGTGACTTAAACTTGTGTTCTTCTTACTCTGAGACCAGCTCTTTATCCACTATACCAAGCTCCCTATCTACTGAAAAACCGTAAAATCCCCCCACATCACACATTCAAATACTGGAAGAAACAGAAATCTCTAAACATTAATCATCTATCTCGACATTGATGGTAACTGTTTTAAATTTCAGGTTCTCTAAATATTTGTTCATATGTTTTTCATCCCAGCTCTCAGCTGTTACAAGTCCTTTTCATTGCTTCTAGGCTATTTAGAACCTTTGGTTATAACTGTACCAACTCAGAACATTTTGCTGATACATAGTTTCTCCTGCCATCCAGAACTCTTCAGTTTTAGTTCGTTCTCTTCACTTTGTGACTCTGAAATACTATTTAAAGGGAAAACACTTCACTGGATTCTATTTTTGGCAGTAGAAGGGACCTTAGAGTCATCTAGGTTATTAACCCTATCTTTTTTCCGGGAAGTCATCTGAAACAATACAACAATCCATTGATATGCTTCTTCCAGAGTCAATGATAGTATTTTTTAACTACAGTTTAAGTAGATTACAGAGTAAAGGGGGATATGTAGAAGGTGAGGGAGGGGAAAATTGACTAGGGGGAAAATGAAGACACGTGGTCCCAGACAATTCATTGCTGAGTGGCTTGACTCCTTCTGGACAGGTTATCTAGAGTTCTCTAGGTTTTCTCCTACTCAGTAAGGAGAGACATAGTCATACTTACACTTGAGAAAAATAACTTCGGCAACCATTTAAAGGATGTGCTAGAGAGGGAACAGATGACAAAATAGGAAGACCAGGCAGGAATCTAATGCAGTCATCTAGATGAGAGGCAATGAAGGTCTGGACTAGAGTGGTGGCTAAATAAATAGAGAGAATGGGACAGATAAGATATGTGAGATAGAGTGAGGAATGAGATGTGATGCTGAACTTATGAATTTAGGTAAATAGAAGTATGTTGGTACTCTTCCTCTGAGGGCCAGGAGGGAGAAGTTGGAAGTTTGGGGGAGGGGGCAGATAAGGAGTCATTTTGGACATGTTGAATTGGAGATACCTATGGTATATATAGTACAAGATTTCCAACAGGTAGTTGATGATGTGAGAATGTAGCTCGAGAGAATCACTAGGGCTAACTATGTAGGTCTACAAGTCATCAATTTATAGAAGATAATTGAACCAATGTGAGATAATGACATTGGTAAATGAGAGAGTATAATGAGGATTAGAACTTTGAAGCATACCTACAGTTTAAATGCGTAATATGGATAAAGATCCAGCCAGTAAGGAGCAAGATAGGATAAGATAGGTAGAATGAAAACTAAGTGATAACAGTGACACAAAAATTCAGAGATAAAGAATATCCAAGAAAAGTGCATGGTCAGCAGTATTGGATGCTACAGAGACGTCAAGTAGGGTAAGCTTTGAGAAAACTTCATTACAGCCACTCTGGAAAACAATCTGGAACTATGCCCCTAAAGTTGGTAAATTATATTATGAAGTTATAATACCTTTTGACTCAAGGATATCACTGATAGATACCAAATACAGAGGAAAGGAATCCATACATACACATACAGACATACACAAACACACACACACACACACACACACACACACATATATATATATATATAGAGAGAGAGAGAGAGAGAGAGAGAAAGGCTCTTTTCATGGTGGAAAAAAAAACTGGAAACTAAGGGGGTGCCTATCAGTTGGGGGATAACTGAAAAAATTATGGGATATGAATAATGGAGTGTATTGTTCTCCAAGAAATGATGAAAGAAACAGTTTCAGAAAACTTCAGGAAGATTTGTAAGAGTTAATGCAGAGTGAATTGAGCAGAACCAGAAAAATTAATAAAATAGTAACTATTAAAATGAATTATTCTGAAAGATTTAAATTCAATAATTAACTCTGATTCCAGAGAATTAATGATGAAAAATGCTGTACATCTCCTAACGGGAGTGATGGTCTAATAGGTAGAAAAAATATATTTTGGGATATGACCCAGTATGGGAATTTGTTTTCTGTGTGTATTACAGGGGGTTTGACTCCATTTCTTCCTCCTCCTCCTCCTCCTCTTCCTCCTCCTCCTCCTCTTTCTTCTTCTTCTTCTTCTTCTTCTTCTTCTTCTTCTCCTTCTCCTTCTTCTTCTTCTTCTCTCTCTCTCTCTCTCTCTCTCTCTCTCTCTCTCTCTTTCTCTTATCAATAATAGGTGTGAGAGAAAAAAATAAATGCTTCAGAGTTTAAAAAATATATTGATAATTTTGGAGAAAGCAGTTTCAGTTCTCTAGTTGGGTCAGGAGGCAGATTACAAAGGAGTGAGGAGAGAAGAAGTTAATGCAGTGAATACAGATGCAGCTTTTCCTAAGAAGTGAATGAAAAGAGGGAGTATACTAGGATTTAGTTAAGTTTTGTTTTTGTTTTAAGCTATTGGAAGGTTAGACATTTTTGAAGGGAATAATAGTAACAGTAGTTAGTATTTATATAACACTTTGTGGTTTTCAAGATACTTGTCATTTCATTTTTGAGAAAGGTTGAAGATGAGAAAGTGGGAGAGAGTGATTTAATGGCACATTATAGAGAGATAAAGGGATGGATCTTAGCAAGGAGAAAATCCACCATACTGAGAGAGACTGAGAAAAATTAAGAGAAAATGGAGGGTTATGTCAAGGTGTTTTTAGATGTGGAGAAGAGGAGAAGAGAGTATTTACAATGAAATAACTCTGTTTTCCAAGAAAGTATAAGGCAAAAACCTCATCTGAAACTTCAAATCCACTTTTACTCTGACTCACAATCACTGATTTGTATAACTTATTATCTAAATTTTGTCCACTTTTGCATAGCTATCTGAAACTAACTTCCTTCATGAATTGTGCGTCTTAATAAATTTCTGGGCTAGTTTTCCTCTTATACTATGACTATTCTCTGTGGTTTCCAGTTTTGAAGATACCTGTATACAGAGGCAGTTTCCTTCTTTCCCATTTTCAGTTTAAATTTCCTTTCCATTAGATTTCCAAGATGCCAGACAAATACATTTTTACTAGCTGTTACTAGGAGATTGCTACTTGTTAGTACTCTATTTCCAACCTAGAGTCCATCATTCTTATATTTTTATCCATGGTCCAGAAATTCAAATTTCATTTCCAGATTAATTAACTTACTGACTGAATCTTCATTTCTTCTGAATCCTTACCTTTCATCAACAGCAATGGGAAAATACCACCTATTGCCCTAAGTCTTCAGTTTCTTTTCCAAGACTTCATAATCCTCAGCAATACTTTTAAGATTACTTCTGACAGTATTATTTCTCTCCATATGAATCACCAGAAGCATGTAGTCCTGGAAAATATTTGCAGTCTGCTTGCAGTTATTATAACACTACTCTGTCATAAATTCTAGGTTAGATTTTGGAGCATCTCTAGAACAAGAATAATTCTTTATAGCGGTCAATGTTTTCTCTGGTTTACTCATCTTTAGTGCCTGCATTTGCCCCTTGCTGTGATTTTGAATGGAGTTGTAAGCCCTGTTTATTCTGCGCTTTGGTCAATTAGGTTTCTATACCTCCTTCTTCTTCTACCTCCCGGAGTTATGGATCTTTGAGGTTCAGAGCATGGATCTTCATGGCCCTCTCTAACATTGTAGGACACAGTAGGAGAAGTTTTGGAGCTTTAGGATTTTCTTGTCTGAGCACTACTGTGTCTTCACTGTTTGGCTTAGTGGAAACTTTGGGTTTCTAATCATGAACTTTCTCATGGGCACTCTCTACCCTTAATGCTCCTGAACACAGAACTTTTCTAGTTGTATTGGTGGTCGAGAATATACTGCCAGCTTCTTTGTCTGAACTTGGACATTGGCTTTGCTGGTGACCCCCATGGACTTCTAGTTGACTTTTATGCAGTTCTGGAATGTTGTTGTTTCTTTTTTTTTCTTTTTCTTTTGTTTTTGTTTTTTGGACTAGGGAAGGAAGGCAGTTGAGGTTAAGTGACTTGCACAATGTCACACAGTAAGTGTCAACTGTTTGAGGCTGGATTTGAACTCAAGTCCTCCAGGGCCAGTGCTCTATTCACTGCACCACCTAGCTGCCCCAATGTTGTTTCTTATTGGATGTCTTGATCATTATTTGACCTGGCACTATTTTTAGTACTTTAGCTTTTTGGTAGAGTAGTTAGTTTTGGGAAAACTGATCTTTTTCCATTCAAGCAGCCATTGTGGCTAAGAATATACTTCTTTATTTTGTCTGTTAATAATTGATTCCTGAGATTGACTAAGGGACTTTCTGTCAAGGAATTGTATTTTAAAGTGATAATGTATTACAGAAATTATTGACTTAACTTTATCTGCCTCTAGACATTCATATGTCAATAACTATACTATATGTCAATAACAAAATTTAGGAGCAAATAGCAGGAAGGGAATTCTCATTCAAAATTACTACAAAATGCATAAACAATAACATTGTAGAGCAGAGAGAGAGATTACCTTAGAAGTCGTATAGTTTAAGGTGTTCATTTTACGGATGTAAAATTGTGCCCCAAGGCTTATTCAGCTAATTAGTACCAAATAATTTAGTTAGTTAAAACTCAGACTGCACTATAAGTTCTCTCATCTCTAATTCTTTCCATTATACCATTTTGATGCTATCAAAATAAAATATAAATTAAAAAATGAATTTAATCACAAGAAACATAACTAACATTTACATAGCACTTTAAAATTTGCAAAGTATTTTATCTACCCCATCTTATATACATCATCACATGACAGCTCTGTGAAGTAGATATTATAGATATTATTATTCTCTCCCTTTTACAAATGAGAAAATAGACCCAGAGTAGATAAGTAATTGGCCAGCAGTTGCACAGCCAGTGAGTGTCAAAGAAAGGATACCATCATATCTAGCATCTTTTTTTCCATGATCTTATAAGGGCACCATTTCTGAGTCAGGGATTAGAAAACTCTTTAGGGACTGATTACTATTAGAATCAACTGGTAGGCATAAAGCACAGATACAGAGAAGAAGTGGAGGACCAAAAAAGATTTTGTGAGAGTAGAAGAGATGAAAATGGAGTTAAAAAGTTGTTCCTGTGTTGGGCCATGGCAGAGAGCCAACACAGTTATACTGCTCTGGGTGTCATAGTTTATCTCATCATGGTCTGGATTCTTATTTTCCTTTTTCAGGAGATAGCAACATGAACAAGAAGGAGATACCTCAGCAGAAAAACCTAGGAGAGGAAGTTTCCATTGAGATTGTGTTATCTAGTTCTGGAGATGAGGATCCCAAACAGAGCCAGTCATGCATAGAAGATCTTCCAGTCTCCAAGAGGAGGAGACGCAACCCTTCCCTACCCCACAAGAATAACATGACTGACTTCAGAGATGCTGTCCATTCTCAGGTTGAGACTACATCAAGGAAACCTTACACATGCCCTGAATGTGGGAAGAATTTCCGTTGGAGGGCAAACTTCATCAGGCATCTCAAGAGCCGCAAGGAAGAGAAAAAGGTTCATGAGTGTCCCGTCTGCCGAGAAACATTCACTGAGAGTGAGGATCTTAAAGAACACCGAGAGACCCATGAAACTAAGAAGCCCTACATATGTGGTGAGTGTGGGAAAAGTTTCCGCCTCAGTTCCCATCTTGTCTCCCACAGCAGAATGCATGCCCAGGAAAAAGGGCCTGAACTAAGTAAGAAAGAGCAGCAAGGGTCATCATCTTCATCTAGTCCATCTGAAGATATTACAAATCCTAGCACCTTATTTGGAGAGGAGAAGAGAGAACAAACACATAAGTGTTGTTTTTGTGGAAAAGCCTTTGAGCAACATGACCAGCTGGTCCAGCACAGCACCATACACACAAAAGATAAGTCCTTTAAATGCCGGTACTGTGTCAAAAGTTTCTTTCATAAGCATGATCTCATTCGACATCAGCGAGTACATATGAAGAGACGTTCTAAGCAAGCTCTGAACTCATACTAAATTTCTTTTTACCCCAATATGCTGGGAGCATTAGAAAAAAGCCTTATGTCACTAGGTCACTGTGATCTTATTATTGTGACTTCATTAACAGCTGTTACTGAATTGTGCCACTTTATGTGCTGAGTCTCACATCAACACAGACTTATTTCATTTCTATTCATTCGTACACACAATCACAGAGACCATATAATTGTTATTCCTTTACTCTGCATCAGTGTCCATATAGCAATACAGTATTAGGCATACAAAACATGAGAAATGCAGTCAATTAACTTTTCTTCCCCTCCTCCCCTGCTGTTGACAAATAATTGTTGTCCACATCCCCCCTATATCCTCCTGCATTCTCATTATACTGATTGGGAATGAAATCAATCCATTGCTTTGGCATCTTATAGATAAATTCAGATAAACCTGGAGGACCATTTCTTTCCTTCCCTTATGAACTTCTTTGTGGCCTCCAATCCCTTTAAATTTACTCTTTCTTACTGAACCTCTCAGTTTTTAGTTAGAATGCTCCAGAGCATGAGGTAGTACCCATACCTGAGATTCTTCTAGTAGTCATGGCTAGAGGATGGTCATTAAATATAGGCTTTACTGACAGAACCAACATAAAGTTCAAGTTTCCTAATCAAAGTAGGACAACTTTCACTAGACCCTACCATCCCTTGAAGTTGCCTTCCTCTCCAAAGCAGGTCAAGCAAATCTAAGCCAACAGACAGTATCAGGTCTTTGTTGTTCTCTCCCCCTTATTCCTCAGCGTCATTGGTGCAAATGGTGACGTCTCCTCCCTGACCACCAGTACTTGCATACATAAATACAACATGGCCCTACAACTGCTAAGGGCATTTTATTTGATTTCCAAGACGATTTTGTGGCTACTCAAGCCTACTGTGTAGATTAAGAAAAACATTTCATGTTTGTTACGTTTTTTCTTCCCATTAGATATGTACATTCTAAATTTCATGTGGCCAAGCTACTTTTAACTCATATTGCCATCCTGAACACATCTTTTCTGGTGCTTTGCACATAGAAAGTATCTCTTGCTAGTTTATATTTTGCTTTAAAAAGCCAAATTTTAATATGGGTAGATAATTCTTATCTCCCATCCTTTACTTATGAAGCAGAACCTTTTAGGTACACTCATGGATTTGAACTTCAAGTATAAATCAGGGAAGTTGAGCAAATTACTACCAACTCATAGTATTTAATGGCCTTGGTATAACTTAAGCCCAGGAACACTCAACTATATATATATATATATAGAAATAATCAAATTGGAGCCTAGCACTCAACCCTCTAGGTACTTTGGAACCTTAAACTAAGATATTTTTCCTCTCATAAGCCTACATTTCTTTGGAGAGAAAAATTGCAATTGTAATGGCCAATGGTAAATAGTGCTCTTCTGAGGAATGGGAATGGGACTAAGTACAAAAGAGGGCGAGTATATGAAGATACATAGATGTGTATAGCTTACAGAGTCACACCTAAAATATTTTTCATGCTGGATGTTGGATGACATCATATTATCCTCAAGGGATACTATAAGGTTCAGAAGGTAGGAACATGTTCTCTCCATCCCCATATAATTTTCATAAGCTAGAAAAAAATACACCTTTACCTATAATGCACTAGGAGAGATATAAGTATTTTAAGTCTAAGTGGGTATCAGTTGTTTAGCATTTTGTTTTGTTTTGATCCAGAGAGAAAGATTTCTTTTTTGGCAAGTTTTATCAGGCTAAAGAAAAATTTTAAATTCATATTATTAAATAATCAATAAAACCAGATAGCATTGCCCTCACCTAGGATATAGTCCCTGATTTATTCAAAAAGACCTTAGACAATTGGAAAAATGAAAGCCGCATGCATTGGTTATTGAAGGAAGTAATGCACACTAGTACCCAAATAAACTGAATGCTCTCCAAGGTACCATCTTAAGGATAGAGAGATTAAAAACCATGTTACTATAGTCTGATTTTTTGGAGTGCTCCTGATAACTATTTTCCAGTGTTATCCTTCCCATGCCTCTTGCCCTGGGTCAGAGAATCACTTTTTTTCAATAGAATATCCTCTGGAGACTAGGTCAAAGGTAACTGAGGTAAGGCTGGGGACAGTATTTCCCCGTACTAAAAAAAGCAAAAGTAGGAGTAGGGAGCAACATTTATTGAAAGTTAAGATTTACTAACCTCCGAAATCCCATTTCCTTCCAGACTTTATTGTTCTTGGGATCCTTACACTGAGCTGCATACCCTCCAAGAACCTTTAAGTAATAAAGGCTTTATTCCACTCCCAGGAATTAGTCTCCCTAACCCTTCCCATCTAGGAAGGAAAAAATAATTGTCCTAAGGGACAGTTAAAGTGACTTTGTCAGCAGTGGCTTTGATTTATGCAGTGGGCATAAGTGAAAACCTGACTTTTAATGGTGAAAACATTGTGATGTATACGACACATTTTAAGAATTGCCTGAATTGCTTTATTTATAAAAGTACAGGGAAAGGTTTACTCCAGTCTAGTGGGAAATGCACTGGGTCTGGAATATTGGTTTCTGTTTTGGAGTTCTGATATTGACTAGCTATGTGACCTTGGCTAAGTCACTTGCCTGTTTCTTTCTCTGTGTATGTAGGCATTCTTGCTTTATCAACTGGGACAGTATGAAGATAAAATGAAATTATAGACATTAAAGTATTTCAGTAAATTAAACATGATTGTGCACAGTTTTTAGGGTATTAACTAAAATCCAAAGATTAATTCCCCCTACATACACAATCTGCCTCATCCCCAATAAAGTTACAGATCTTTTTTCCCCCTGCTAGAGAAGGCCATTCAATTGAGTTAATTTTCTGAATTTGAGGGGGGAGGGTAGGGAGCAAGGGGTGGAGGGAGGTAGATCTGGTTACCTCAAAAATAATAAGAATTTCAGAATTGTCCCTGGCTTTTTCAATGGACAGATGGTGGCATTTCAAAGCATTTGGAATTAATTTCTCAAAATCAAGCAAGTTATATGACTTATATTATATTATATTCAAAGAAGTCACTCTTCAGGACCAAGACTGAATGGTTGATTTTACCTGGAGTCCCAGAGGAACTGGCCACCATCATCTAATGAGTGGCTGGAAATTTCATTTCCAAGGGCTGGAGGGGAGGGGGAGAGACAGCACAAAAGGCAGTGATAATGCTCTTACTTTCAGTTGGAACATCTTTCACCTATCATTGTCTTAATGAATCTTGAGATTCCAGATCAAACCTGTGGAAGTTTTATTTTCTAAAAGGTTAAAAAAGCTCTTTACATATGAATTATGAGGGAGAAGGAGGGAGCTAGAGAGACCACCAAGAGGTAACACTGATGACCTCAGGTCCAGCAAGAATGCAGTACACAGGTCAGAGGTGGAACAGTGTCTCCCAGGGGATTTTCAGGATTTGCTTAGGGCTGGTTCTAGAAATGTTCCACTGTCTGATCATTCCTAGAAGCAATGTTTTCTAGTCATGCCTAGCTGAGGATAGTTGGCATCAAATGCAATACAGCACTTGTTAAGGTCTCTGATGATGTGTATGTAGCCTGTCTTCTCTCAACTAGAAGCAAACCAAGATGGAACAGTGAGGTTAGTGATGAAGAAGGTGGAGCATCTACTTTTCATGGGTTTACTGATGGGTTTACCTTTTCTCCTCTATAAAATTCGGAGACTGCACTAAATAAGACATTGATCTAGGAAGTAATTCGTTAAGTACCAGTGATAAAAAAATAAGCAATATGTAGAGTACATTCCTATCCACAAGAAATTTGCTTGCCAATAAGGTACAACAAACCTTTAAGGTCCCCTCTGACGCAGAAGTTCTCCATATGCAAAAGTGCTTTATTGATTTTCCTGTAACTTCTACATATATAAGAGTGAGGAAAACTCACCAAAACAAAAAAAAATTGTTTTTGGTTGGCTGTTGGAACTTAATTGCTGTCTCTAAAAGGAAACAAATGAAGGATTTCATTGAGAAAGCTGCCTGCCAGTTTTCCACATTGGCAAAGTCTGAAAGAGGATTAAAATAAAGTTCATGACTGTCAGGGTGATCGAACAATGGAATGAGCTACAAAGGATGGTTGTGAATTCCCTGCTACTGGAGCTTGTCAGTAAGAAGTGACATCTCGCATTAAGGGGAAGTAGCTTTACAGTCTTCCATTTTGAAGGTTCCGCACCTTTGCATGCCACACAAAAGCATGTACTGCAGTGAATGGATCACTAAGACTTGATTAGCTTTAGGAGGAGCAGGGGAGAAATAAGAGAGTAATCTACACTACTACCACCACCAAGATAAAAATGTCTAGCTCTAGCCTACTCCCAATCTGATCTAGTTCCAATTCTAGAAGCAGAGGGGCAGGACTTGAGAGGGCTACTTATACCTGTTCTTGACAATCCAGTATCCTTTATCTTCACTTTGAAAGCCATGCTCTACCATCAAGAATTCATGTTTAAAATCTCTGTAGCAGTCCGTTAGACTTTAAATCCCTGGAAGATTTAAGTACATGTATTGTGACTATGAAAAGAAGGTGGAAGGAGCATCACCAAAGGAAAGTAAAGCTAGGGGCAAGATCCCAGGATTTGCTCAAAACAGTTTTGGGTTAGTGTAAGTGTCAAAATCAAGAGATGGGGTATTCAGAGCAAAAAACTGTTAAGAGGAATCTCAGAGGCCCAGAGAGACACCATCCAAAATACATTATAGAATCTAAGGAAAACAGAAGACTCCAGCCCTACCAAATTACAACTGGGCAACTGTACTTGGTGAGGCCAGCAAATTAGGGTCCCTGTGACTTAATTTGGGGAAGCCTGCCACTTATGTAAATTGGCTATATTCTTAGTAACTTCAGAGGTATTTGTAAAGTATACAGGCAACATAGAGAGCACAACCAGCATGCAATGCATCCAGAATGCAGATGAGAATTAATAGCTCCTCTGAGATCATTGAAGGGGCAAACTTAGGAGGACAAAGGGGCAGAATTCAGTAAGTGGTCACCATTTTATTCAGGTTCAATAGTGGAGGGACATATTACAAACATGCCTTTTGCTAGAGTATGAATCAAGTCCTGAATTTAAAGTTGGAAAAAGGATGTTCAAATTCCACCTCAGACAATTACTAGTTGTGTAAACCTGGGCAAATCTCTTAACAAGAAGAGATGTCTGAACCTGATGGCCTCTAAAGAACCTCCCAACTCAATTTATAATCCTATGGCTATGAGAAAAAATGCTGACCTTGGGAATCTGAAAACCTGTTTTGATTCTGTCACTAGTAATGTAAACTTGTCATTTAATATCTGTCTGTTTCCTCATCTATGCAATAAATATAATTTATTCATCTCACAGGTTAGGATCAGATGAGTTAGTCATATATACCTATGGAGCCACTAGTAGGGACTCATGAATTATGTTTTAGGAGAGCAGACACACTGAGTAGCTTGTAGTTTCTCCCTGTATTTTCCATTCTTTCCTCACACAAATGGGAAGGGGAGGCAGAAGATTGAGGAGAATATGATGAATAATAATGAAAGGAAAATAACTCCTGTAGTCTTTAAGGAAGAGAGCCTATAGGAGATAGGCAAAGGGATGTGTGTGATGAGGCAAAGGGAAGGAATGGGAAAGGGCTTAGAAAGGAGGAAAACTTGTTTCAGTGGTGTGAGAAAATAACAGTGATGAATGTTCTTAGGGGAGAAGGACTTGGGAACCTTGCAATGGGTCTGACCTGAAGGGATCTGGTGTGTAGAGAGACCTTCTATCCTTCTAGGGGGAATCAAAATTCCTGGGAGGGTATGAACCCCTTAGGAATAAGATTTTGAGGAAAATAGGAGGGAAGAAGACTGGAGAGGGGGTAAAGGTCAATAAGAAACTGCATAATAAGGGATATACAGAGATTCCTATGATGGGGCAATATCCTATTTATCACCTGAAGCAACTGATATTTCTAAGACTTCAGCACATCAGAAGAAATGGAACCAGGAGGCAAGACATTTAGGGCAATAACAGAAGCTATTTACAAGAGACAAACCGAAATAACTCAAACTCAAAAGTTTGAATTCCATAAAAAATACAGAGAACCAAGAAGGACTAAATAAGTATAAGGACCACAAATCAAAGAACAAGAGTCTAGACAGAAAGGGAAAATAAATAATGAAGAGAAAGGAAAGAAAAAAAATGAAAAGGCACACAAAATGAAATATTTTAAACTAACAAAATGAAGTGGGTTTCCATTTATTTGAGAAAAGGGGAAAAAAGAGGAAGAACTAAATCAGGTAAAAGAAGGCAAGAAAAAGAAACTAATAAAACTCCAAAAAACAAGGAAAAGAGTAATGAATTAATTCGAAGGGGGCAGGGCTCAAGTGTGAGGAGAAGATAGATGGTGGAAAATAGGGTCACTTTAAAACAGATTGAGCTAAAATAATGGAAGAGATATAATACTGTATTTATAGCAGAAGATGGGGAAAATTCTAAGTTGGGGGAAAAACATATTAGAGACAAATGGAGTAAAATGTGAACCTAACTTTAAATATGAATGGATTTAAAAATGCATGCATGGAGAGGGTGTGAGAGAGGCAAAAAAAACAAAAACAAAGACCAGCACAATTAATGCATTCAGAAAACATGTGCAATGTGTGGTACCTGTGAACCTCTCACCTCCAGGAAGGGGGAGGAAAAATAGGTCAGCACAACTATATAATACCCAGAGGACAAAATATTTGCGGCAGGAAATAGTCTCTCTCAGAAAATTCCCATTACTACAGCATTGCTCTCTGTTAAAACAGATCTAATCTTAGAACACTGAAAAGAAAAGATACTTGAACATGCCTGTTCCACAGTAATTGATAACATTTCGGTTACCTCAAGCTTTGTCTCTGTAAAAACTAATCATGTTTGAGAAAACTCAGATCTCTATCACATTCCATGAGAAGGGTAAACTGAGGTACAAAAAAGAAATAGTAAATACATCCTTATATACCATGATGCAATAAAAAATAGTAATCTGTTCAAAGACTTCCAAAAAACAGAACTAAATAGAGACTTAATAGAATCTTATGTAATGAGTAAGTTTAAAAATTGTAGGAAATAATAATATAAATGAAAATGATAACAATGAAACAATATACCCAAAATTTCTGGGATGTTACTAAAGTAGTCCTCAGAAAAATCATCCCTTTATACATACATTAACAAAATAGAAAATTAGAAAGCCAAAAAATAAACCAAACTAAAATAAGCACAAAAGTAGATTAAAAATTAGAAGACAAATACTGGAAATGAACAAGAAACTAGAATTGATAGAAAAAATTAAAAGTTGATTCTTTGAAATGACTTCATAATCCAATATTTGATAAAGTAGAAAATAACAAATTTCTTAGGGAAAAAAGTCCCTATTTGATAAAAATTTTCTGGGAAAACTGGAAAGCAGTATGATAGAAATCAAGCTTAGACAAGTTGGGGAACTTGCGTCCTTGAGGCCACAAGCTCTGGGTTCTCAAGTAAGGCCCTTTGACTGAATCCAAACTTCACAAAACAAATCCCCTAAATAAAAGGGGCTTTAAAAGATCAAACTATTAAAAAAAATTAGATGAGAAACAGATCATATAAATCTCAAATTATAAATAGGAGATATATTCATAACCAAACAAGGGATTGAGACTATTATAAAATATAAAA
This sequence comes from Bettongia penicillata ogilbyi, assembly GCA_023548195.1. Taxonomy (NCBI): domain Eukaryota; kingdom Metazoa; phylum Chordata; class Mammalia; order Diprotodontia; family Potoroidae; genus Bettongia; species Bettongia penicillata. Next base: position 112,332 of record JAJHZJ010000745.1, on the reverse strand, counting down.
TAAGTAATTTTGATTATCTTAAACCTTAAAGCTTTTGCACAGACAAAATTAATGTACTTAGGATAAAGGAAGGAAAGGGAATAAGAATTGATGCATAGGTTCTCACAGTGAGTGATACTGCCTTCTTGGAGGTGCTTGAACAATACTGAGGAGTGGTAGTGGTAGTAGCCTTGGTTGATGCAAATTTTAAAAAAAACTGATAAAGGGTTAAAGAAAGCAGATTTCCAGGGGAATGCTGAGTAATTTTTTTTTTTTTTTTAATTTTGAAAAAGTAACAGTAGGCCAAATAAGTTTGGGAACCTCTGAGATCACATTAACTTTCAGGCACTATGCTAAGTGCTTTTACAAATATTTTCTCATTTGATCCTCAAGACCCTGTGAGGTAGTTGCATTTATCATCTCCATTCTGCAATTAAAGAAACTGAGGCAAAAAGAATTTGAGTGACATACTGGTACTAAGTATCTGAGGACAAATTTGAGCTTAAGTTTTCATGACTCTAGGTCCAGAGCTCTGTCCACTGTGCTACCAGCTGAGAAGGGAAACAATCACCTAGGTGGGTGGGGGTGGAATCTTTGTATCAAATTCTCTGTTAAGGGTTTGGCATACATAAACAAAGGCATACATAATGTAAAGCAAAGGAATGACAACTTGTAAAAAAATCAAAAGTGAATGTTGCAAACTTATAAAGAGCAAGCATGGCTGAGAAGACAGTCTCTCCACCCCTTTGCAGATAGATGCATGTGGTCCTTAAGTGTTGCACATCACATATTTTTCATAATTTTTCAATATTATGATCAGTTATACTGATTTTCCTCTTATTTTTCTTGTTTAAAATATATTTTTATATGGCATGAATCTGTGGGAAGGAAGGATATGAGGAGAAACTATGATTATGTAAAAAACAAAAAATATCCAAAACTGTATTTTTAAAATCATTGATTAAATTTCTATTATGTGTCAAACAGTGTAGTAAGCACTAGGGATACAAGGAAAAAACAAAAACTTTAAACCAGTCTATGTTTTCAAGAAGCTCACAAAATAGTGAGGAGACAGCACGCAAACAACTTTATACAGTCAGCTAGCATTTATTAAACTCATACTTTGTGCCAAATACTATGTTGTAAACAAAAACAAGCTGCTTTCAAAGAACTCACAGTATAATGAGAGGAACAACAAACTATGTCAAAACAAGATACGTACAGAATGAACAGGAGATAATCAACAGAGCATTGGTATTAAGGGGATTGGGAAATATTTCTTGTAGAAAATGGGATATTAGCTGGGAGTTTAAGGAAGTTAGGAGACAAAAATGAGGAGGTAGAATGTTCCACTTGTAAAAGAGTGCCAGTGAAAACAAACAGAATTAGAAGATGGAATCTCCTGTTCAAAGAACAGCAAAGATTGTTGAATTGTTCCGGGATTAAAGACTATATGGAAGAAAGTAAGGTATAAGAAGGTGAGGCAATTTAGATGGCTCGGTGAAGAGAGCTCTGGGTCTGGAATTCAGGAAGAGCTCAGTTCAAATTCAGCCTCAGACAAATACTAACTGTGTGACCGTGGGCAAGTCACTGGAAAAGGAAATGGCAATCCACTCCAGTATCTTTACCCAAAAAAAAACCCATAGACAGCAATGGTGTGCTGTCACGGGTCATGAAGAGTCAGACACGACTGAACAAAAAAATAAGGCACAAGAAAACTTGAAAGGTAGGAAGAAGCCAGGTTTTATAAAGGACTTTAAAAGCCAAACAGTAATATCTGGGATTTCAAAGATGGGGGGCTCCTTAGTGGCTGCCCAGAGTCTCCTCTGGCCAAACCAACACCTCCAATGAGTAAACCCCAAAGTAAAACCTCACCTCAGAATATTTATACACATGTCAGAGCCAGAGGGCATCACAACCCTTGAGAACCAGTGCCTCATTAGAAATTAAGAAAAGATGTGGACCTTCCCTAATTAAGCTTCCCTTAATGAGCATGCGAGGTCTGTGGGAAGGGAAGATCTTTAACTCTCATTAGCACTAGATAGATATTCAATGTTAATGAGGAGATAGCATCTTTGAGTAACTCAGTGGAATATCTTGTGGAGAATGAAATACATTCTTCAATACTGAAAGGGCTGACAGATTCTTGGGCTACTGTCGGTGATATTTGAAAGCACATGGAGAATGGGAGATACACTAAGAAGCCTAAAAGGGAAAATGTTTCAGTTGTCAAAAATTAGAGATCATTATGCAATCTACAGGCCAGTGAGTTTGACTTCAATTCCTGGGGAAATTCTAGAACATATCTAGAACACAAAAAATTATAAAAGAACAAGTATCTAGAAAAGGAAGTGCTGATTGCTCGGTTTTATTATGAACAATGGCAGCTATGTGGTACAGTGGATGCAGGGTTAGAATACGTGAGTTCAAATCCTACCTCAGACACTTCCTTCTAGCTCTTTGTCCTCTCAAGCAAATGATTTAACCTTTCGTATCCTTCGTTTCCTCACATATAAAATGCGTATACTAGTACATACCTCAGAGTGTTGCTATGTAGATCAGACCAGATAATATTGTAAAGCACTTCAAAATCTTAAAGTGTTATATAAATGCTATTTTATGTTATGGCTACTGTTGTTATTAAACAGGTCATGCCTAAGACAACCATATTTCTCATATTTACAGATTTAATTAACTGATAGATTAGAAAATATTGTAGTTGTCATTTGCCTGTTATTATGTATATTCTTTGTGAAATGTTGGAAATGTGTGATCTAGGTACATGTCACATGATGAAGGAATAATTTGCTGGACTGGGGCAGAGGTCACTCTAGTTCCTTTAGTAGTATACATATGTACCTTAACCCTTACTGAAGGATGCTTATGGGTAGTTTCTATCACTGGGGATGATATCGAATATGAGTGGTCACAGTTAACTGAAGACACCCACAGAAGGTTAATAAAGCATTTCAAACTGCTTTTGTGGGAAATTTGGAGATATAGGAACTAGGTAAATGTAGTTAGAATGATGAAGAGAAGCCCATGATTTTCTAGTCTACACATGGTTAAGAGTGAACAGGTTAATATCTCTTTGGGAATGCATGTAGTGCTTCTTTCTCTTGGAAAGCAGTGAAAAAGGATCTCTCCCCTTCCCTTCCCATCTCAACTTCTCCATTTCCCAACAATGGTACTTACAAACACATGGAAACAAGAGCATGTGCTGCCCAGTCTACTCAGAATCCCTACTTGCTTCCGGCTTTCCGTTGTCGTCCCTAAGTACAAGTCAGTAACTAACAAACCTAGCATACAGACATGGCCAGCAGCATTGGAAGGGGAAGGAGTGGGAGTAGTATTGGTGATAAACAGGTGAAAGGATGCCTTTTTATGCTAATATTCCCCAATCCTACAGAACTTCCTCTTCAGAAGTGGGACAGGTGGCAACCTCACATCATGATGTAGAAGGATAAAGACTTCCTACAGGTTCAGGTAAAAAGGTATTTGGACTGAAAGCAGAGTGATAGTCCAATGAAGTCAATTATTTTTTTTTAATACCAAAAGTACAATGAAGATTGTACTGAAATTTAAATGTGTTGAGCTCAACTGTTCATCTGAATTGTATTAACCTATCATATTGAATTGGCTCTGAAAGGGACCTTGGAGATGATCTCCAACTCCTTCATCTTACAGATGAGGAAATCAATGCCCAGAGAATTTAAATTAGTTATCCAAAGTCAGGTAACTAATTTGTAGAAGAACTCCAATTAGAACCCAAATCTTCAAACTCTTTGTGCTGTGTTGTTACTCAAAGTCTATAAGATTATAGTATATCATTTAATATAGACCAGTCCCTACTAGTGTTATATTAAATGCTGGAATAACTGACCACTATTTTTGAGCAGTAACTGTGATGCTTCATTAGGTAGTGATCAAAACCAGTATAATTACACTGCATTTCAGCAATGGCTCAATATGGTTTAGCTGGGTTGTGGGAAAGACCCATCTGTTTCTTCCTCTAGGCAGACAAATGTCATAGAGTCTTAGTAATTATGAACTTATCAATGAAATATTTACTGTATCAAATATATGAAAACATTTGATCAGATAGTATGATTTAAATTGTATAAATATATTAATATAGCTAATTATTGCATTTAAAAATATTTACTATATCACTCTCTTACTCCAAGTCCATTTGACTGTAAAGTTGATCTTGCTAAAGTAAATGTCTGACCATTTCATCCCTCTATTCAATAGACTCCAATGGTTTCTTATTGCCTGCAGGATCAAATACAAAATCCTTTGTCACTTAAAGCTCTTTATAATCTTTTCCCCTTCTACCTTTCCAGCCTTCTTGTGCTTTACTCTATATATCCCCTTACTCCCATGTACCATTTGATCCAAAGAAACTTGCCTCTTTGTTCTTTTACAAAACATTGGAATTTTTTTAAGTGTAATATTTTGTTTTTTCCTAATTACATGGAAAAAATAATTTTTTAAAAAATTTTTGAGTTCCAAATTCTATCCTCTTTGTCAGAAGCCAAGCAATTTGATAGAGGTTATTCATGTAAAACATTTCCATATTAGTTATTTTATGAAAGAAACATAACCCCCTTTCCCCCCCAAAAAAGGAAGTAAAACAATATATGCTTCATTCTGCATTCAGATTCCATAAGTTCTTTCTCTGGAGGTGAATAGCATCTTTCTTCATAAATCCTTTGGAACTGTCTTGAATCATTGTATTACTGAGGATAGCTAAGTTATTCACAGTTCATCATTGGACAATACTGCTATTACTATGCACAATGTTCTCCTGGTTCTGTTCATTTTACTTTTCACATTTCATGTAAGTCTTTCTAGATTTTTCTGAGAGCATCCTGTTCATTTTTTATTAGAGCACAAAAGTATTCCATCACAACCATACACAACTTTTTCAGTCATTCCCAATTGATGGGTATCTCTTCAGCTTCCAATTCTTTGCCACCACAAAAAGAGTTGCTATAAATATTTTTGTACGTATAGATCCTGCCTTTCTTTTTAAACTCTCTTTGGGATACAGACAGATAATGGAATTGCTAGATCAAAAAGTATGCATGGTTTTATGACCCTTTGGGCATAGATCCAATTTTCTCTCCAGAATAGTTGAATCAGTTCACAATTCCACCAACAGTGTATTGGTGTCTCAATTTTCTCACATTCTCTCCAACGTTTGTCATTTTCCTAATAATAATAACTGATTGTAATATCTGATAATAATATCTGATATCATAATAATTGATGTGATAGATGTGGGGTGGTACCGCAGAGTTGTTTTAATTTGTATTTCTCTAATCAATAGTGATTTAAAACTTTTTAAATATACTTATAGATAGTTTTACTACCTGGTTACATCCTTTAACCATTTATTAGTTGAAGAATGGCTGACTTATATTCTTATAAATATGATTCAGTTCTCTATATATTTGAGAAATGAGGCCTTTAGAGAAACTTTTTGCAAATTTTTTTCACAGTTATGATTACTGTACATTTCCTTCCATCCTATTTCTCCCTGTTTGTCCTACTGTCTCCCTTTATTCTGTTAGTCTGCAAAAATATTTTGCTTCTGACGACTGCCTCCCCCAAGCTGTTTTCTCTTCTATCACTCCTTCCCTTGTTCTTATTTCCTTTCATTCTTACTTTCCTGTAGGATAAGATAGATTTCTGTACACAGTTGAATATGTATGTTATTTCCTCTTTGAGTGAATTCCAATGAGATTCAAGTAAAGTTAAAGTACTCCCCACAATCTCAGGTCCTCTATATTTCCCTTCACAGTAAAAACTCTTTTGCACTTTACCCCATGGGAGTTTTCATTTTGGGATCCTTTTCAGGACATGATCAGTGAATTCTTTCCATTTCTATTTTATCCTCTGGTTCTAGACTATCAGGGCAGTTTTATTTGATAAATTCCTTAAAGATGATGTTTAGGATCTCTTGTGATTATGACTTTCAGGTAACCCGATAATTCTTAAATTGTCTCTCCTGGATCTATTTTCTATGTCAGTTGTTTTTCCAATGAGATATTTCACATTTTCATTTTTTTAATTCTTTTGATTTTGTTTGATTGTTTCTTGATGTTTCAGGAGTCATCTTCTTCTACTTGTCTTATTCCAATTTACATGGAATGATTTTCTTCAATGAACTTTTGTACTTCTTTTACCTTTGGCCAATTCTGCTTTTTAAGGAGTTCTTCTGTTCAGTGAATTTTTGTGCCTTTTTTACCGTTTGGTCCACTCTGTTTTTTAAAGGGTTATTTTCTTCATCATTTTTTGGTGTCTCCTTTACCAAGTCATTACCTTTTTTTCATGATTTTCTGGCATTGCTGTAATTTATTTTCCCAATATTTTTCTCTTCATCTTTCATTTCATTTTTAAAATTCTTTTTTGACCTCTTCTAGGAATTCTTTTTGGACCTAGACAAATTCAGATTTTTTCTTTGAGGCTCAGGATGTAGCAATTTTGACTTCATTGCCTTTTCCTAAGTTTGTGTTTTGATCTTCTCTGTCACTATGGTAACTTTCTATGGTCGAGTTCTTTTATTTGTTTGTTCATTTTCTCAGTCTATTTATTGACTTTTACCTTTATATTAAATTTGACCTCTGCTCTTGAGGTGAATGGGGCACTTTCCCAAGCTTCAGGTTTTTTTGTGCAACTATTTTCAGACCTAATTCTAGGGGTCTATAAATTTTCAGTTCTTCCAAGGAGATGTGATCTAAGGAGAGGGATGTTTACTACTCTTTTACCCTGTGGTCTGGTCTGTGAATGATCATATGCTTTCTTTTGTGCCCTGGAACTATTAACAGGGTTCCTGCTCTCCTGTAGCCTCAAGCCCTTGTGTGATAGTACTCTTTTTGACTCTGGGACTGCGTCCTAGGACTGCAACCCTGATCTGTCTATGGACAACGGGACAGAGTCTTGCATCCGGTGCCATCAGGGTTTTCTCAGTAATCTCCTTTTGACCAGTTGTTTTACCCTTTTACTGTCTGTATGCCGACAGCTCTGGGAGCCACTGCTATAAATTCAGTTGCTCTGAATGCCTGCTGGTGGCTAACTGAGGAATTGCCTATATTGGACTGCACTCCACTCTCAACCCAGTGGGATAGCTGGAAAAATTGTTTCACCCTGTCCTTTTTCTGGGTCTGCTGCTCCAGAATTCTACCTGTTGTAATGGTGTTACAGTAAACCTCTGCTTATAGAATGCTTACGTCTGTTAATTCATTCCAGATGACTTTCTCCTATCCTTCAGCCCTTGAGGGGTCCCTGAAATCCCCCTCAAAACTCACGATTTCTTTAACGCTCCCTGCACCCACTTTCAAACCGCATCACCTTGCCTTGTTCATCCTGTGATGGGCAAGCACTTGGCATATATAATCTCATTTGATCCCTCACTATGACACTGTGAGATAAGTGCTGCTTTATTATTATTTCTATTTTACAGATAAGGAAACTGAGGCTGAGAGGAGGTTAAAGTGATTTGTGAAGAGTTATACTGTCTGAAGGTAATTCTAACTGTCTAGGGTCAACCAACTGTCTAAGGCAGCAATTCAAAGTCAGGTTTTTCTGATCTCAGATTCAGAATTCTACCCACTATGCTATACTTGATACTTTTTCCAGGGTTAAGAATATAGCAGAAATAATAGGACTTGGCAATTGAGTGGGGGTGAGAGTGAGAAGCTGAGAATGACACCTAGGTAGTGAGTTAGAGTGATGGGAGGAAATTAGCAAATGGGGATGGTTTGGGGAAAAAAATCCTGTTTTGGACATGTTGAGTTTAAGATGTCTATGAGACATCCAGTTTGAAATAATGAGGGGAGACTAAAACTCTAGAAAGTCTAGAGAAGTAATTCTAAGAACTACATAGAAATAGTAGTTGTATCCATGGAAATTGATAAGCTATCAAGTGAAGTAGTACAGAGGGAGAAGGGACAAGACACCTTTGGGGTGTCCTCTTTTGGGAGACATCCACAATAAATAAGCATACTCTGTATGAAGATTCAGCAAAAAATACTGAGAAGGAGCAGTCAGGCAGGTACAAAGAGAACCAGGGAGGAGCAATGTCTTTAAAACCTAGACAGAAGAAGGTTATCAAGTAGAAGAGATAGTATCAGTGACACTGTAAAGCAGTCAAGAAAGAAGAGGACTGAGAAAAGGCCCTTTGATTTGGCATGTAAGAGAAAAGACATAATAATGAAGTGAACGCTTTTGGTTTAATGTTGAATTCAAAAGATAGACTTCAGAGAGTTAAGAAGAGAGAAGAAAACATATGGTAGCACTGATTATAGAAGGTCTTTTCAAGGAGAAAGGCAGTATGATAGCTAGTGGAGTTGGAGAAATCAAGTGAGGGCTTTTGGAAGATGGGGTGTGCTTTTAGGCAGTAGTAAAGCAGCCAGTAGACAGAAAGAGTCTGAAGATTAGTGAAAGAGGGGATGACAGGGGGCAAACAGCTAGAGAATAAATGATTTGGCAATGAGAAGGACCACTCCTTTTTGTGAAAGAGGAGTGAAGGACGAATAGTTGGAGACGGTATCTGAATGAAATGAGATGAACAGGAATGAAAAGAGGGAGTGCTCAGTAAAGGGCTTCAATTTTTTTCAGTGAAATATGAGGCAAGTTTCTCAATTGCAAGGTCTGGAGAAGGAAAGCTGTGGGAAGTTTGTAGAGAGATAAAATGGTTTGGAAAAAAATCATTATGGTGAGTAGTAGAATGAGTAAATTAAGGAATGGTAAAAGGATTTGTCTTGCTTCAGTGAGAAAAAAGTAGAAATTGTATAATGCAAATTTGTTGTGGTCTCAATTAGCCCAGTTTCATGATTTTTCTCCAGATTCATTCAGTAGCAAATGAGTAGACGCAAAGGTAGGTGATGGTAGGAGTAATCCATAAGGCTAAGGGATATGAATGTTTGATGGGCTAGGATAAAGAGGGATTGGAACTGAAGAACAAGATGAAAAAGAGAGTTTGTAATTATAAGAGAGAGAGAGAGAGAGGGAGAGAGGGAGAGAGAGAGAGAGAGAGACAAACAACCGACTATGATCAGATAAAGCAATTTCAGTTTATGAATATGGAAGTGGAACATTTGTGTGTAAAGACAAAGGTCAAGAGTGTGATCATCTCTGATCACAATCAATCAATGAAAAACATTTTAGTGCTCACTACATACCAGGTAAAGTCAGCTAGGTGGTGTAGTAAAAAAAGTGCCAGTTCTGGAGTCAGAAAGACTTGAGTTCAAATCTCAAACACTCAACTGTGTGACCTTGGGCAAGTCATTAAACCCTGTTTGCCTCAGTTTCTGTATCTGTAAAATGAGCTGAAGAAGGAAATGGCAAATCACTATAGCATCTTTGTCAAGGAAACCCCAAATGGGGTCATGAAGACCTGGACACAACTGAAACAACTCAACAAAAATAACATGTTCTAGCAGTTGTAGGGAAAGGATTGGATCAGGAAAAATCTAATGCAAGAGATAGCATTTGATCTAAGCTTCAAAGAAAACTAGGGATTATAAAAAATAGAAGTAATAGGCAAACTGCTCAAAGGCACAGGCTCAGGATATGTCATTATAGTCTTCAATCATCATGTGAACTAATGAGTTATGTTTAGTTATAGTCCTGGTTTGGCCTGGCCAATCAGTTGTCAAATATCATACACCTGAAAGTGGGATATACATTCTTATGGCAATGAGGTAGAATGAAAATGGTACTAGGATAAGAGCTAGGAAACATAGGTTCTAGTCTTCCTCATTTCTCTCCAACCAACAAGAGGTGTGACTTCAATTAAATCTCTTCACCTTCCTGTTTCTCATTTTTTAAAAATATACTTTATTTATTTTCAGTTTTCAATATTTACTTCAACAAGATTTTGAAATCCAAATTTTTCCCCACCTTTCCCTTTCCCCCACGCCAGAACAGTATGCAACCCAACCATCCCTTTCCCCAGTCTGCCTTCCTTTCTATCACCCCCCCTTCTCCCATTGCTCTCCCCTCTATTTTCCTGTAGGACAAGATAGATTTCTATACCCCATTGCCTGTACAACTTATTTCCTAGTTGCATACAAAAACAATTTTTAGCATTCATTTTTAAAGCTTTGAGTTCCACATTCTCTCCCTTCCTTACTAGCAGTAGGTCATACATGTGTAGTCATGTAAAATACTTCCATAATAGTCACATTGTGAAAGACTAACCACATTTCCCTCTATCTTATCCTGCCCTCAATTTATTCCATTCTCTCCTTTGACCTGTCCCCCAACAATAGTGTTTGCTTCTTATTACTCTATCCCCAATCTGTGATCCGTTCTATTATCCTACCTCTCCTATCCTCTTCCCTCCATCTTCCTGCAGGGTAAGGCAAATTTCCATACTCAATTGAGCATGTATGTTATTCGCTCCTTAAATCAAATCTGGTGAGAATAAGGTTCACTTATTCCCTCTCACCTCTTCCCCCTTCCTCCATTGTAAAAGTTCTTGACTCTTTTATGTGAGATAATTTACTACATTCTACCTCTTCCTTTCTCTTTCTCCCAGTACATTCCTTTCAACACTCAATTTTACTTTATAGGTGCCCTGCCTTTATATTCAGTTCACCCTGTGCCCTCTGTCTCTGTTTCTGTCTCTCTGTCTCTGTCTGTCTCTCTGTACCCCTGTTTCTCTCTCTCTCTCTCTATATATATATATATATGTATATATATATGCATACATACATACATATATACATACATACATGCATACATATACACACTCATATATAGACATACATATATATACATACCTACACATATATAATACACACACTCACACACATACACACATATTCCCTCTAACTACCCCAATAGTGAGAAAGCCTTCATGAGTTACAAATATCATCTTTCCAAGTAAGAATGTAAACAGTTCAACTTTAATGAATCCCTTATGGTTTTTCTTTCCTGTTTACCTTTTCATGTTTCTCTTGAATCTTGTATCTGAAAGTCAAATTGTATATTCAGCTCTGGTCTTTTCAACAAGAATGCTTGGAAGTCCTCTATTTCATCAAAATTCCATTTTCCCCCTTGAAATATACTTATACTCAGCTTTGCTGGTTATGTGATTCTAGGTTTTAATCCTACCTCCTTTGACCTCTGGAATATCATATTCCAAGCCCTCCAATACCTTAGTAGAGAAGCTGCTAAATCCTGTGTTATCCTGATTGTGTTTCCACAATACTTGAATTGTTTTTTTCTGGCTGCTGATAATATTTTCTTTTATATAATTAATTAATTTATTTTCAGTTTTCAACAATCACTTCCATAAGTTTTAAATTTTCTCCCTCTCCTTCCCCGTGATGGCATGCAATCTTATATGAGTTTACATATAGATTCTCATTAAACATATTTTCCCATAACTAATGTTGCATAGAAGTATGAAAAAACAAAACAAAACATAACAAAAGAAGAAGTATTCTGCTTCATTCTACATTCCTACTCTGCTGTTCTCTCTCTGGATGTGGATTGCATTTTGCAGCATGAGTCCTTTGGAAATGTTTTAGGTCCTTACATTTCTGTGAAGGGGTAAGTTTATCAGATACAGTCCTTGCATAGTGTGGCTCTTACTGTGTATATTCACTCAGCATCGCTTCATATAAATCTTTCCAGGCTTTTCTGAAATCCTCCAATTTGTCATTTTTTATAGCACAGTAGTATTCTGTTACATTCATATACCACGACTTGTTCAACCATTCCCCAATTGATGGGCATCCCTTTGATTTCCAGTTTTTGACCAATACAAAAAGAGCTGCTATAAATATTTTTGTTGGGACCTTTTCCCCATTTTTACAATCTCTTTGGGATATAGGCCTAGAAGAGGCATTACTGGATCAAAGGGTGTACACATTTTTATAGCCCTTTGGGCATAGTTCCAAATTGCTCTCCAGAATGGTTAGATCAGTTCACAGCTCCACCAACAATGAATTAGTGTTCCAACTCTCCCACATCTTCTCCAGCTGCTTGAAATATTTTCTCATTGTCTTGGGAACTCTAGAATTTGGCTACAATATGTCTAGGAGTTTTCCTTTTGGGATATCTTTCAGAAAATGATCGATGGATTCTTTCCATTTCTATTTTACCCTCTGGTTCTAGAATATCAGAGTAGTTTCCCTGATAATTTCTTGAAAGATGATGTCTAAGCTCTTTTTTTGGTCAAGGTTGCTGTTACTGTGTATAATGTTCTCCTATTAAGACAGGAATGCCTATATGTTCTATGCATCTTATGGAGAACTTTGGCAGTTTGAAACTTATGGACTACTCAAAACAATGTTTTTTTTAAAGGCATAAAATTAGATTGGGTTACAAAAGTAAATCAATTATAATGAAATACAACCCAAGTTAAAAACTCTTGCTCTGCTCTCAGAGAAGCAAGGTCAGAAAAGGAATTAGGGCCCTTAGAGTGGGGGAATTTTGCTAAATATCTTTTTATTTGCCATTTTTCTATAGCATTTGCATTTACTTCAACAGACAAAGATTCCTGCTACTGTATCTTTTAGCTGGGCCAGCTAAATTAATTATACTAATCTCCTTCCCCACCTATTTCTCATTATAGAAATGGCCATTATTTCATTTTGCTCCTCTCAGTTACCACTTGCCTATCAGGGCACTTAAATCCTCCAGAGCCCAAAGTATTGGGTGGTTGGGGAACTTTCATAACTTTTTGTTTTTACCTCCTATCCCATCCATTACCTTCACTTTGTATTCTGCTTTCTACTTACTACACTACTGGAGCAAATTTCAATTGCAAATCTCCCTAGCAAGGTAGCATCCAAGTCTATTTTTTTTTTATCCTTGCATAATGGCTTTGCACAAAGTAAACACTATGTGTCTATTGACATTTTAAACAGAAATATTCTCCTTATCTCTCTTCTTTTATCTCCTGTTATTGATCTTTCTATAAGGTATAAACCAATTACTAAAGAACTTGGGAACTCATGAGTGAAAATAAAAGTGTTACAGATAAGGATTAGCTATTCTCATTTTCCTTATCAATAAAAGAAGGGGATAGAATAGATGATAAATTTAGATTTATAAGGGACCTTGAAACTCATCTATTTTAACCCCTTCTTTTAAAAATGAAGAAACTTCTGTAAAAAGCCCAGAGAAATTAAGAGATTTGTACAAAGTCACACTAATAACAGCAGCCAGGATTTCAATATTTTTCTCAGGACCAAAGCTTTTAATTTCATTGTTCCACTTTGTCTTTCCATGAGTTATGGTCCAGTGAGAAAGATTTGCTGCTTAGAAAGGCAGAATTTTAGCTGAGACTTGAAGGAAGTCAAAAGGTGGCAGAGAGAATTCTAAGTATGAAGAATTAGCTAGAGAAAATGCGTAAAGTCAGGAGATGGAATGTGTTCTTCCAGGAACAGTAAGGAGGTCAATGGCAGTAGATCGTGAAGAATTTGGGTGGGGGATGGCAGTGTAAGAAAACTGGAAATGCGAGAAGGGAGTGATATAGGTTATGAAGGACTTTTATATTTGATCCTGGAGAAGAGAGAAACACTGGGAGCCAGGCCTTGAACTCACTGAGGAAAGAAAGGGGGATTTCCACAAGATTGGATAGACAACAGCTACTAGAATTTTGATTGAATAATAGATATGGATTGAGTGCACCTCAAAGGTGGACTGGTTACCTGAGTGATGGACATAGCTAGGTGTATCTCAATTTCTCCATCTAGATAGTAAGATAGGGGATGAGTGAAAAAACAACCAGTCCTAGAAAAGTACAACCAGTACATATTCAGGAAGACTGTGATGAAGACAAAACCAGTTCTCAGTGAGAACTAGAAGATGAAAGCAGAGAGGGAAATGAAATAATTTATGATGAAATGAAGAAAGTTTGTTGCATGAAAACCCAATGGAAGGTATGGGTAACTGTAGAGTTTGACTGTGGTAGTCAGAAAGTGGAGTATAGAGTTGAGGAAGACTGGAATAAGGGACTTGTCAGTGGGGGATAAAGAACCACAGTTTACATGACAGCAGAAGGTTCAGGATCACTAGAATAGAGAGAGTGTAGTTGGGTGAGAATTTCTTAATCACTGATGAAGAGTTCAGGGGTGATCACCTCAGGATAGTGTCCTCTTGGCTTGCTTCTTCCTGTTTTTAAAGGCAGATGATCCTTAGAGCAGGGGTTCTTAACTTTCTTTTTTTCATGACATGGACCCTTAGGACAGTCTAGTGAAATCTACATACCCATTCCTAGACTGTTTTAAGTGCAATAAATGAAATGTAATGGATTGCAAAAGAAACAAATTATATTGAAGTAGTTATCAATATTAAAAACTTAAAGACCTTTGGTTAAGAATCCTACCTTAGAACAGTCTTTTCCAACTCTCACCATTCATTCATTCATTTGTTTGTTTGTTTGTTATTTCTCTTTAGAATACTGGAATTTTATTTCTCAGTGTTGAACCTTTGCCTATGGCTGGACTTGGCTGACTCTGATTATGATATTAACAGGAACTGGAAGCTATGAAAATCATGACATCAGAAGACTTACTGAGAGGTGTGGCTGTGTTTTTTTAAAAAATTGAATGAAAAGAAAGCATCTTGGCTTTGCTAAGTGGAAGGAATGTCATGATTAGGTATTCAAACCCCACATCCTAGCTCTAAGCAAGCAACATTAAAGAACCACTTTGCAGAGATCTTGGCTTTTGTTTCAATTCCTTCTCATTAAGTCAAAACTGATGGAGTTAGTTACAGTTCACAAAATATAGTCGTCTTGATCTTCTGTGCCTTACTGTACTTTAAGTCAAAATATGGAAAAGTCAAAGTGAAAGTGTGGCTTTAATTCTCTGAAGGCATGTATAAACCTACTCTTAATTTCCACAGAAAAATTAACTGTGTAAAGTGGTAGGATGACAAGATTCATCAGTATCTAGTGTTGAGAAATAGATCTCACCTATGTTTTTTTAATTTAACATCATCTGTATCTACCTTGTGAATCACTGTGCAGATTTATTGTCAATTAAAGTGAACCTACATTAGGTTTGCTATTATTGACTTTCATTTTAATTGGAAAGAATATTTCAAGTTTTATTAGAAAAGTCTGGCAATTGCATAGTACTCTCCCTTGAGAAGGTTCTACAGAAGTATTGAAAACTCTGAGAAAAAGGCTAATAGTCCTCAGTGGAAATCATTTCTATATCTGTGCCTGGCCAAAAATTTACTTTTGTGTTGCCTTCATTTATATTATTGTAGTCATTCTTTATACTCTCTCCCTAGTTCTCTCTGTATTTGTTCAGACTTATTTTCACGTAGTGTATTCTTCACATTCATAATTCCATACCAAGCAAAAATAGTCTATATACCATAGCCATGCTCTAAATGATAAATGTAATGAAATGAGTTTTTATTAAATCCCTACTTTTTGCCAGAGGCATTTACTTTGCCAGTTTTATTTATTTTTTGCTAGCAAAAACAAAAGTAAATATTTTGGTCAATATATAATTTTCAAAGTTATTTATTAATAAAAACTATAAAGATACTCAGATTGTCTTGAGGAAGTTGTGTCTGGGAAGATTTGAGAAAATGAAATCATCACTTCTTGACATCAATCAATTGAAGAAGGATTTATCTAGCATTTTTCTACGTGTCAAGTGCTATGATAAGCACTGGGGTTACACCTCACCTCAAGGAACTGCCATGTACAATACAGTCAGATATAAAATATATACAAGTTCATGACAGAGGGAAGAAACTGATACAGGTGAATGCTTTATATTTCATTTAACATTTATTAAGAATCTATTTTAAGTTTCAGAATGAGGGTTTTGGGAAAAACTTGACCATGAATATTTGAGTCATTTAACTTCATATCAATTTGGAGAGAAGGAAGAACTTGTATAAAGTGTTCTGATATGCAATATCAAGGAGAATTTTTCCACACTGATTGAATAAACTTTAATAGCAGAACTTCTGGGACTTGCCTGAAGCTTCTTCCCTCTTTTCCTATTTACTTGATCTCTGAATAAGTTCACAGAATTTTCCATTATCAATTTATAGAAGCATCAATTCAGACAACTTTTTCCATATTTCTTTGAATTTCTCATATTTGTCATTTCTTGTGGCATAATACTTTATTCCATTACATTCCTATACCACAATTCATTCAAATATTTCTGTTTTCCAAATTTTATCACCACAAAAATTGTTTTGAATATTTTGATATCTATAGAATCTTTTGAGTTTTTTACTTTGGAATACATGGTCTGTGTTGGGAGCTCTGTATCAAAAGGTGTATGTATTTTAGTGATTTTTTCAACTACTTTTAAATTATTTTCCAGATAGTTTTACCAACAGTATCTTCATATGCTTGTCTTCCCACAAACCCTGAAATATTGACTATTTTCATATTTATTTTATTTACCAATTTGACGAGTTTCAAATGAAACCTGAGAGTCATTTTGATTTGAATTCCTCAGAGATTTGGAGAACTTTTAAAATGCATATTTATAAGTTTGCATTTCTTCCTACCTCCCTTCCTTCCTTCCTTCCTCTTCCTTTCTTCCTTCCTTCCTTCCTTCCTTCCTTCCTTCCTTCCTTCCTTCCTTCCTTCCTTCCTTCCTTTATTCCTTCCTTTATTCCTTCTTTTTTATTTCATGGCACTATTCTTCCTTCCCATTCCAATTCTTGTGATCATCATGATAAAATAGAGAGAGAAGGGAGCAGGGACCCTTGGCAAATCTAACCTTGGATCTTTTCTATGAAATTAAGGTGTTGAACTGGAGGATAATAGATTTATAGTTAGAATACACATAGATTTCACCTATTGCTAGGTCTCAATGAACATAAATGACGAATCCCCAAAAATGAAACTATTACTTACTATTCAAAGTGGTAGTTGTATGTAAAATGTGGTCATTTTACCAATGGAAATATATGATAAAAAGATGTAAATTAAATTTCTTTTAACTATTTACTAATGTATAAAGCAGAATTAGAAAAGAATAAGAAAAATGTATTTCTGATTCAAGTTTCTTACAAAGTAATTGAAATATAGGAAGGAAAAATTTTAAATGACAATATCATACTTAAAAGATAAGTTTGCATTGTTACTGTGATGAAACCATTATTATTGTTGCTCAAAATATTTTAGCAGTGAGAGAATTCTGGGAAGAAGAGGAGTATGTCAGAAAATTCCAAGCTTTCCAGATTTCCTTCACAAATAAGACAAAATAGAACCTTAAAACAAACACACAGTGGTCAAAATAAACAAGAACTAGAGCAGAACAGTGATCCTCTTGGAACAATCTAAGAAGATTCAAGCTTTGGTCTCTGTGTAGTATAAATGCTTCAGGGCTGATTCTGCTGAAACAACAAGCAGAGAGCCCTGGAGCTAGGTAGTATTGGTCCCAGATACAAAAATTTTGTCCTCCCAGGAAGGACAGTGTGAGGAATCCTTGTCCAAGCAGGGAAAGATTGAGGGAACCTCTTCTGATAAGGGACACTAGGCCCAACTGTGCTGCTAAGACATGTCTCTAGGCAAGAAAGAACCACCACACTCCAGGTGAGAACAGAAGCAGTGGGGCAGGGCACCACTGCCTCTGAGCAGGTACAGGAGGATGGAGTTCATGGTTTTGTTTCCAGGTCAGAGAGGAAAACTGAAGGAAGATCTGAGGCCAGAGACAAAATCCACTATAGCCCAGGACTAGAAGTGATTATGATAAATAAATGCTTATAAAAATAATTGAGCAGGTAAAGGAGAAAGAACCCAATCACAGGAAATAGAGAAGACTGAGATCATTTCAAGAGAGGAAACTGAAGCGGAATAAAGTGTCTCCTCCTCCAAAGAGTAATGTCAAATGGTCACCTGTCCAAAAATAGTTTGTAGAAGAACTTTAAAAAGACTTTAAAAATCAAATGAAAGAGATAGAAGGAAATTTTTAAAAAAATAAGAAAAATGTAAGAAAAACAAAATTATGAAAAGAAAATCAACCATGTAGGAAAAGAGATCCAATGCCTTAAGGAAGAAAATGACTCCTTGAAAATTAGAATTGGTCAAGGGAAAGTCAGAGAAGTTATAAGAAATCAAGAAAAGAAAGTCAACCAACTAGGAAAAGAGATGCAAAAGTTAACTGAAGAAAACAATTTGAAAAAAATTAAAATCAGGCAAGTAGAGGCTAATGAATCTATGAGACATCAAGAATCAGTCCAACAGAACCTAAAGAATGGGAAAAATAGAAGAAAATGCAAAATATCTAACTGGAAAAACAACTCACCTGGAAAATAGATCCAGGAGAGAAAATATAAGGATTATTGGTCTACCAGAAAGCCATGATGAAAAAGAGAGTCTGGACAATATCATCCAAGTAATCATCAAGGAAAATTGCCCAGAAGTTCTAGATCCAGAGGGTAAAATCGTCATCAAAAGAATCCACCATTCACTCCTGAAAAGGACCCCCAAACTAAAAACACCAAGGAATATCATTGCCAAATTTCAGAACTATGAAGTGAAGGAGAAAATACACCAGAAAGACAGAAAAAACCAATTCAAATATTGAGGAACTACAGTCAGGACCACACAGGACCTTGCAACTTCTACATTAAAAGATCAAAGGAATTGGAATACGATATTCCATAAGGCAAAGGAACTGGGACTACAACCAAGGATTAATTACCCAGCAAAGTTGAAAATAATATTTCAAGCAAGGAGATGGACATTAAGTGAAATAAGGGATTTCTAGACCTTCCTGATGAAAATGCCAGAACACAATAGAAAATTTGATCTTCAAATGTGTATCTCAAGAGAGGCATAAAAAGGTAAACAGGGGAAAAAAACTTGTTACTCAATATGGGCAAATGGTCTACATCCCTACAATGAAAGATGATATTTGTTAATCTTGAGAATTGTGTATTTATGATGATATATTAAGGGGATATACATAGATAGAAGGAGTGGGTGTAAATTAAATGATGTGATGATAGCAAATGTGATTTAAGGGTACAAAGGGATTGTAATGGAAGACATGAAAAGTAGGCATAAAAAAATAAATTACATCACAAGAAGAGGCATAAAAATATATTATAATAGAGGGAAAGAGGGGAAAGAGATGCTCATTGTTTGAGAGGTACTCTCATCTGATTGCATTCAAGGAGAGAACAACAAACAGAAATAAAACAAGCTCCATAAGCAGTAGTAGGGGAGGGGGGAAAGAAAAGGGAGGGGAGGCTAAAAGGGAGGAAAGAAGTAATGAGGGAAAAGGAAATTAAAAGGGAGGGGGGTTGAAAGAAAGGAGGGAAGACTGAGGAGGTGGGGGTCAAAAATTAAAACTCTATCTTGGAGGGGAAGGGAGAACTAAAAGTAGAATCAGGGGGAAAGAGGATTGAGGGAAAGACACAGATAGTAATCATAACTGTGAATGTGAGTGGGATGAACTATTTCATAAAATGGAGATGAATAGCAGAATGGATTAAAAACCATAATCCAACAATATGTTGTTTACAAGAAACACATTTGAAATGCGGGCATATGCACAAGGTAAAGGTAAAAGATTGGAGCAGAATATATTGTGCTACAGTTGATGTAAAAAAAGCAGGGATAGCAATCCTAATCTCAGGCAAAGCAAAATCAGAAATAGATCTAATCAAAAGAGATAAGGAAGGAAACTATATCCTGCTAAAAGTCACCATAGACAATGAAGCAATTTCATTACTAAACATATATGCTCCAAGTGGTACAGCATCCACATTTTTAGAGGAGAAGTTAAGGGAGTTACAAGAAGAAATAGACAGCAAAACTATACTAGTGGGAGACCTCAACCTCTCCCTCTCTGAATTTGATAAACTTAACCTCAAAATAAACAAGGAAGAAGTTAAGGAATTGAATAAAACTCTGGATAAGGTAGATATGATAGGTCTCTGGAGAAAATTGAGTGGGGATAGAAAGGAACCTGCTTTTTTCTCAGTGGCACATGGCACATATATAAAAACTGACCAGGTACTAGGCCATAAAAACATCACAATCAAGTTCAGAAAGGCAGAGATAATCAATGCTTCCTTCTCAGACTGTAATGCAATAAAAATTATATGTAATAAAAGGCCATGGAAAAATAGACCAAAAATTAATTAGAAATTAAACAATCTAATCCTAAAAAATGAGTGGGCTAAAAAAAAATTATGAAACCAATCAATGACTTCATTCAAGAGAATGTCAATAATGAGACAACCTACCAAATCTTATGGGACACTGCAAAAGCAGTTCTTAGGGGAAATTTTATATCTTTGAATGCCTACGTGAATAAAATAGAGAAAGAGGAGATCAATGAATTGGGCATGCAGCTAAAAAAGTTAGAAAAAGAACAAATTGAAATCCTTAAGTAAATACTAAATTAGAAATACTGAAAACCAAAGGAGAGATAAATACAACTGAAATTAAGAAAACTATTGAATTAATAAATAATACTTAGAGTTAGGTTTATGAAAAAACCAATAAAATTGATAAACCTTTGCTCAATTTGATTATAAAGTAGAAAGAAGAAAACCAAATTAGCAATATCAAAAATGAAAATGGTGAACTAACCTCCACTGAGGAGGAAATTCAAACAATAATTAGAAATTGCTTTCTCCCATTCTATGCCTATAAATTCAACAATCTAAATGAGATGGATGATTATGTTAAAAAATATAAATTGCCCAGATTAACATAAGAGGAGGTTCAGTACTTAAATAACACTATATTAGAAAAAGAAATTGAAAAAGCCATCAATGAACTACCTAGGAAAAAGTCTCCAGGATCAAATGGATTTGCAAGTGAATTCTATCAAACATTTAAAAAATAGTTAATTTCAATACTATATAGACTATTTGGGAAAATTGCTGAGGAAGGAGTCCTATCAAATTCTTTTTATAATACAAATATGGCTCCAATATCTAAACCAAGAAGAGCCAAAATGCAGAGAGAAAATTATAGACCAATTTCTCTAAAGAATGTAGATGCAAAAATTTTAAATAAGTCTTTAGCAAAAAGAATACAGAAACTTGTAACGAGAATAATACATAAAGACCAAGGTAGGATTCATACCAGGAAAGCAGGGCTGGTTCAATAGCAGAAAATCTATTAGCATTATTGATCATATCACCATCAAAAGTAACAGAAACCACATGATTATCTCAATAGATGCAGAAAAAACCTTTGACCCATTCCTATTGAAAACACTGGAAAGCATAGGAATAAATGAAACTTTCCATGAAATAATAAGCAGTATCTACCTAAAACCATCAGCAAGCATTGTATGTAATGGGGACAAGCTAGATGCATTTCCAATAAGATCAGGGACAGAGCAAGGATGTCCATTATCACCATTATTATTCAATATGGTATTAGAAATGCTAGGTGTAACAATAAGAGAAGAAAAAGAAATTGAAGCAATTAGAATAGGCAATAAAGAAACTGTTATCACTCTTTGCATATGATATGAGGATATACTTAGAGAATCTGAGAGGATCAAGTAAAAAATCTACTTGAAATAATAAACAACTTTGGCAAAGTTTCAAGTTACAAAATAAACCCAGAAAAATCATCTACATTTCTTTATATTATTAACAAAACCCAACAGCAAGAGATAGAAAGAGAAATCCCATTTAAAGCTATGGTAGACATCATAAAATATCTAGGAGTCTAACTGCTGAAACAAACCCAGGGACTATCTGAACACAATTATAAAACACTTTTTGCACAAATAAAGTCACATCTAAGTTAAGTGGAAAAATATCAGTTGCTCATGGATAGGCTGAGCTAATATAATAAAAATGACAATTCTATCTAAATTAATTTACTTGTTCAGTGCCATACCAATTAATCTACCACATAGTTAGTTTGTAGAACTAGAAATAATAATATCAAAATACATCTGGAAGAACAAAAGGTCCAGGATACCAAAGGAACTAATGAAAAGAAATCCTAGGGAAGGTGGCCTACTCCTACCAGATCTCAGATTGTGTTATAATGCAGCAATCATCAAAACCACTTGGTACTGTCTAAGAAACACAGGGGCAGACCAGTGGAATATGTTAAGTACTCAAGACACAGTACTCAATGAATATAACAATCTAATGTTTGATAAACCCAAGGACCCCAACTTCTGGGATAAGAACTCACTGTTTGACAGAAATTGCTGAGAAAACTAGATAACGATGTGGTACAAACTGGGCATAGACCAAAGCCTGACATTGTACACAAGAATGAAGTCCAAATAGATAAATGTTCTAGGTATAAAGAATGATTTTATATGCAAACTAGGGGAGCAAGGAATAGTGTATTTGTCAGATATATGCAGAATGGGGAAATTTATGACCAAACAAGAGATAAAGAACATTAGAAAGTGTAAAATGGATAATTTTGATTACATTAAATTGGAAAGTTTTTGCACAAACAAACCCAATGCAACCAAGATTAGGAGGGAAGCAGAAAACTGGGAAAGAAGTTTTGCAACTAGTGTCTGTGATAAAGGGTTCATTTCTAAAATATATAGAGAACTGAATCAAATGTACAAGAATAGAAATCATTCCCCAACTGATAAATGGTCAAAGGATATGAACAGAGAGTTTTCAGAGGAAGAAATGAAAGCTATCTATAATGATATGAAAAAATACTCTATATCACTATTGATTAGAGAGAGACAAATCAAAACAACTCTGAGGTACCACATCACACCTATCAGATTGGCTAACATGACAAAACAGGAAGATGATAAATGTTGGAGAAGATGTGGGAGAGTTGGAACACTAATTCATTGTTGGTGGAGCTGTGAACAGATTCAGCCATTCTGGAGAGCAATTTGGAACTATGCCCAAAGGGCTATAGAATTGTGCATACCCTTTGACCCAGCAATATCACTTCTGGGACTCTATCCCAAAGATATCACAGAAATGGAAAAGGGTCCCACATGTACAAAAATATTTATAGCAGCTCTCTTTGTGGTGGCCCAAAACTGGAAATCAAGGGGACATCCATCAATTGGGGAATGGCTGAACAAGTTGTGGTATATGAACGGAATGAAATAACTATTGTGCTATGAGAAACGATGAACAGGAACACTTCAGAGAAGCCTGGAAAGACTTATATGAGCTGATGCCGAGTGAAAGGAGCAGAACCAGGAGAACTCTGTATACAGCAACAACCACAGTTGTTGAGGAATTTTTCTGGTAGATTTAGTACTTCATTGAAATACATAGACTTTAAAAATTTCCAGTGGACTCTTGAGGCAAAATGCCTTCCCCATTCAGAGAAAGAACTCTGGAATTGGATCGCAGATAGAAACAGATCATTTTCTTTTGTATTATGTTTTGTTTTATTTTATGGTTTCTTCCATTCATTTCAGTTCTTCTGTGCAACATGTATTTAATAGGAAAGTGTATGTAGAATGTATATAAGGTCATATGCTGTCTCAGAGAAGGAGGGAGAAGGGAGAAGGGAATGAGGGGGAGGAAGGGGAAAAAATCCAAGATATATGGAAGTGATTGTGGAACACTGAAAACAAAATAATTTAATTTAAAAAATAAATGAACAGAGAAAAAAGAAAAAACAAAACCCTATGTCAGCCATATTGATCAATATTTTTAGACTATTTAAAATAACTAGACAATATAAGGTTGCAATATTGCTGTGGCATAGGAAATGATGAGTTGGTGGATTTGAAAAATATGGAAAGACTTGAACTTACAAAGGAAGATTCTATCCACCTTCAGAGAAACAGAGGACAAGCATCTTACACAGATGTATATGAATTTGTGTGTGTATATATGTGTATAATCATAGATTATGTAATAATCATAGATATTTGTATATCTATGTATACATAATCATAGATATATGTAAGTGTGTATTATGCATATATGTTTATGTGCTTATGTATATATATGTATACACACAAAATATATGTACAAATATATCTGCATTTAATTGTAGTCTTCTTGGGGGAGGGGGAAGAGGAGAGGAGGAAATGGGGGAAAGAACAAAGTAAAAACTGCACAGCAGAGAATAAAAGAAAACCTACAAAGAAGTAAAGAAAAATGGACACTTTTGAATACAATGTGTAATATTTATTTTAAAGGCTTTCTTGAAAATATAAATTTATTTCTTCATATTTTGAATCCTCTTATGTTCTTCTGCGCATATGAGAATCTTTTCTTTTCCTTTTCTTATTGTGTATATAAGTTTAAAATGTTTCTTTTTATTCTCTTACCTTGTATTTAGGTTTTAGTATTTATGTTTAAAATTTTAAAAAAAAGAAATAAGAAAAATGTTTTAGCAGCATAAACTGCACTATCTTCCAAATCTTTGTAATCTGAAATCAGTAATGTTTTAAGGCAATAGTATTCTTACAATATTTTTCTCATTTGATGACCAAAGAATTGGAAGTGATCAATAGTGGAGCCTCTCAGAGCCTGATTATTTTAAGATAAACAATCATTATCTTTAATTTAAAATCGTATTCTACACTGTCTCTCAGTATGTGTTGTGATACTTAACCCTTTTAAATTCAGATTGACTCTTTTCTTTTTTATAAAAATAAGTACTGTACGACATATTTTTTTTTAAATAAAACTTTTATCCAAATTGAAATTTGTTGATTAGTGTATTCGCCTTCTTTGACTATTTTCTTCAAAGCATCAGGATTTTCAGGTGCCATATTTTCATCTACTCTGGCCTTTCCAATAATAAACTTCTTTTAAGCAATGAAACTAACAAATGCTTGCAGGGAAAAGCTTTTTCATTAACCACTTCATTTCCATTTTCTCTCACTGCCTTAAATAAACTTGAAGCTTTTGTCTGAATGACTACTTTGTTAAGAAGAAATATTTTTTCATTACAATCTTTAATTCATTGATGGAGCTAAAAATGAGGCATTTCTATCATCATAATTCCATGAAAAGAACTGATGTCACTATGCCTTTTTATTTTTTTTGTATGTTTTATATTATTCCATATTATAAATCCAGAAATTTCTTCCTTTGAAAATTGCCTGGTTATGTTCTTTGATTTATCAATTGCAGAATGAATCCATACCCTATGTATCTTAGAATTGCAACCTTTATAAAAGAAACTTGCTGCAAAGATTTTATTCCTTCTTATAGTCACCTCTTCTAATTTTAGGTACACTGGTTTTGTTACTACAAATGTGTTTTTTTGTCTTCAATCAACATTGTTTCTTTACTTTCTCTGACCCTTATTTGGAGGAAAGGAAAAGTAAAGCAATAAGCATCTATTAAATGCCTGCTTTGTGCCAGGAACTGTGCCAAGTACTTTATAAACATTATCTTGGTCCTCACAACTACTCTAGGACATTGGTGATGTTATTACTGTCATTTTATAGCTGAGGGAACTGAGGTGGATGACATTTAAGTGACTTACACAAGAGCACACAGGTCATGAACTCTTTCCCTATCCATACTTCTAACAGGTAGTTTCTAATTTGTTTATAATGTCACCCTTTTGTCTAAGTCATGTATCAAGTGGATTGAGCTTTAGCTTTTTTTCTTCCAGAATACTTTCAAGTGTTCTCAGTGTTTTTTGACAAATGTTACATTATTTCCTATAGGTGGAATCTTTGACTTTATCAAATTCTAGTCTACTGTGCTCAATTGATTCAGTATATTGTGTAGCCAATCCCTTCCACTGATCATCTTCTTTATTTTCTATCCAGTATCAAATTGCTTTTTAATAATTCCTCTAAGTATAGCTTATGATATACTACTCTTTCCTTTGGGCATTTAGATGATATGATGGATAGAATGTTGGGCCTGGAGTCATGAAGATGCATCTTCCTGAGTTCAAATCTGAGTTCAGACACTAACTATGTAACCCTGGGCAAGTCACTTAACCCTATTGCTTCAGTTTCCTCAACTTACTCCTCATCAAATTCCCCATCAAATGAGCTGCAGAAGGAAATGGCATGTCACTTTAGTATCTCTGCCAAGAAAACCCCAAATAGGATTATGAGGAGTCAGAGAAGACTCAACAATTCTTTCCTTTTCACTTTTTTCATTAATTCACTTAAGATTCTTAACCTTTGTCCAAATGAATTTCATTATTATTCTAACTGTGTAAAATAGTCTTTTGTTTTAATGGTATAGTCTGGGTAAGCAAATTGATTTAGGTAGTATTGTCATTTTTATTATAATGACTCAGTCTACCTATAAGCAATTAACATTTCATCATTTTAACCTGGCTTTATATAATGTTTTTTAATTGTTTTCATATAGTTCCTGAGTGTGTCTTGGCAAGTAGACTCCCAGATATTTTGTGCTTTTTGTAGTTATTTAAATGAAATTTCTTTTTTTGTATTTCTTTCTGCTGAATTTTGCTAGTAATATACAGAAATTCTGGTGATTTATATGTGTGTATATTTTATACCTATAACTTTGCTGAACTTGCTAAACAAAGTTTAATTAAACTTGTTTAATTTTTTTGTTGGACTCTCTAGTCTTCTGTATCATTTTTTTAAACGATTATTTTATTTTTTCTTTGCCCCTATTTAGTTCCTTAATTTTTTTCTCCTGGTCTTATTTATATTGCAACCTTTCCTAGCACTGTATTGAATAGTAATACTGATAGTACAATTTTACTTTACTTTACATCTGATTGTTTTGAAGTCTCTATTTTATCCCCATTACAAATAATAATGGTTCTTTGTTTTTAGATAGATAATACTTTCATTAAGGAAAGATTCATTTATGGCTATGCTTTCTAGTATTTGCTTTTTTAAAACAGGAATAGGTGTTGAAGCTTGTCAAACTTTTACTGCATCAATTGGTATAATTATATTATTTTGTTACTTTCGTTATTAATGTGGTTAGTTATGCTTATATTTTTTCTAATATCGAACCTAGCACTATATTCTTGGTATAAATTCAACATGGTTATAGTGTATAATCTTTGTGACATGTTGCTGTAGTCTTCTTATTAATATTTTATTTAAAATTTTTTCATCAACATTAATGTTATTTATTATTAGCTTACAGTTTTTTTCCTTTTTTTTGCTTTGATTCTTCCTGATTTAAATATCAAATTCATATTTTTATCAAAGAAAGGATTTGGTACAATCTTTTCTTACTTTCCCAAACAGCTGATATATATCATAATTATTTTTCCTTAATTTTTTTTAATGGAATCCACATATATCCATTTGGAATTTCATTTATGGTTTATTCAATTTCTTTTTTTTTCTAAAATTAGGTTATTAAATCTTTCTTATTTAAGTTTTGTTCTGTTACTCTGGATATATTAAACTTTTTAAATATCCATCTGTTTTAAATATCCATTAGATTACTAGTTTTATTGATATACAATTGAATGAAATAGTTCCTGAATTCTGGTTTCTTCATTGGCTATAAGTTGACTTTTTCTATTTTTGGTACTGATGCTTTGATTTTCTTTTAAAAAACATTTTAGCTTGTGGTTTATCTATTTTTTAAGCGAGATGCTACTTCTGTTTTTTAATTCAATTTTTTCTTTTAATTTTTGTCAATCTCTTTAATTTTTTGGGATTTCCATTTTAATGTTTCTTTAGGAATTTTAATTGGCTTTCCCAGGCTTTTTTTTTTTAGTTGCCTGCCAATTTGTTTAGCTGTCCTTTCTCTCTTATTCATAAAACTGTTGAGAAATAAATTTTCTGCTAAGAAATGCTGCTTTGACTATATCCTCAAAATTCTACTAGGTTGTATCATTGTTGTCATTATCTTTAATGAAATTTACATAGATGTAGACATAGATATAGATAATTTTCTATGATTTAGATTCCTTTCTATTCACATTTTATTTTCTCATTCAATCTTATTTAGAGGTCTATTCTATTTAGCTTTTCTAAAATTTTATTCAGGTCCTTCACGGTTTTTTTGTTAGGTTTATGTAGGTCTGAGAGGGGCAGATTGTGGATCATTACTATTATAGTTTTATGATGTATTTCTCATTGCAATTCATTTAACTTTTTCTCTAAGATTTTAGAGTATGCCATTTGGTGCATATGTTTAGCATTGATGTTAATTCATTGTCTATGAAACCTTTCACCAAAATGTAATTTTTTTCTTTATCTCTTTTAATCAGATCTGTTTCTGCTATTGCATTGTCTGAGAAATTGATTGCTGCATCTACCTATTTACTTCACTTTTTTCAACCTTCCTGATAACTACGTTCTCCATCAGCTCCTCTGCTTAGCTTCAACCCTAAGGAGCAACGTGCTCCCAGGCTGGTATGCTCTGGTATTTCTCTCCTCCTCCTCTTTTCAGTTTCCTTTTGTGTGATGTCTTCTTCTATTAGATTGTAAAATCTTCGTAGTCAAGGACTGCCTCTTTTACATTTTTTGTTGTCCTTAGTGTTTAGCACAATGTCTGGCAGATTCAAATTGAATTGAAAAAGTGAAAGATAATGCTAAATAGATGATTTAAAATATACATATTATAAATTATAAAATATAAAATGTTTATTAGAAAGTATGCAACACATTAAATTATAAATATTTCCATTATAAATATATAATCAATAGATTTTGGTCCAGTTCCTTATTTTTGCTCTGTGAAGTTCATCTTTCTGTTTCAAGATTGTTTCTTGTAAACAATAGACTCTGCTTTCTAATTCATTTTTCTATTCCCTCTGTTCTAAATCTGTTCATTCTATTCACACTCACTGTTATGATTGTCTATTGTGTGTTTTCCTCCATCATATTCTCTTCTGTTTTTCCTTCCCTTTGTTTCCTGTCTCCTCTTTGAGTTTGTTTTGCTTAAGATTAAGATTCCTTTCACCTTTCTTCCCTCATAATCCCCATCCCCTTCTCTTTTCCTTTTTCTCTTCTATTTGCCTATTGAGTGAAATATATTTCTATAACTATATGTTTGTTGTAGTCTTTCTTCCTTTGACCAGTTCAGAGTGAAGTACTTGTTTCATTTACTTCTCACCTCTTTCTCTTTATACAAGAGTATTAATTTTCTCCTTGTATAGAAGTTTCATATGTATTTTCAATTTGTTAGATAATTTTCCTCATCTTTCCTTTCCCTTCTCCCCTTTCCCAGTGTATGCCTCTTTCCCTCCCTTTCCATTCTCTTATTATTAATCATTTTACATAACAGAACCACTCTTGAGCCTAAGGTCGAATTAGACTAACTCCATGATGATGATCTAAGTGGATACATGTATCATCTCCCCATATTAAAATGTTAAAACAATGAACCCTGAGCCAATGCCCTAGGTTTGTAGAATTGGTCTTTGTTTCCATCTCTCTTCTCTTTCTCACATCTAGATTCCATAACTGATTCTTATCCTTGATATTCTTTTGAGTTCCTTTTTCAAAATCCACCATTTTTAATTGGAGTTTGCTTTGCTTAAGGCTAATTCCCACCCCCACTCCCAATCCTTTGTGGCCTTCACTCCTTTTCATCTTCCTTTTCCCTCTAATTTCCTTGTTGAGTAACATGTACTTCTGTACTCAACTTGTGTGTGTGTGTGTGTGTGTGTGTGTGTGTGTGTGTGTACTTACTCTTCTTTCTTTTGACTATTACAGGTAAGAGTGAGATTCAAGTGTCATCTGCTCTCCTCACCAGTCCGCCTTATTCATATTGATTTCTATGCCTATGCAATCACATAAGATACTTTTTTTTCCATCCTTCACTCACCTCTTTCCCCCATCTGGTATGGTCTCTTCACATATTTTTCCATCCTTTTTCAGACCATCAGACATAAGAAAACCTCTCCCAGACCTTTTATCTCCTTTGTCTCATTTTTCTGATACATAACAATAGGGTTTTAAGATAATACATTTATCCTCTTCCTCCATTTGGATGTAAACAATTTATCCTCATTTAGTTCTTTATGATTACTGACTCACAATCCCTTTTTTATGTTTCCTTTGATTTGTGTGTTTATATTTCAATTTCTATAAAGCTCTGGCCTAAGTCCTCTATGTCCATTTTTTTGCCACTCCCACCCCACATCAGTCAGTCAATAATCATTTAATACTTCCTATGTGCCAGGAACTGTGTTCTAAGCAGCAGGTTGCACTCTAAGTTTTTAGGCAACTGGGGTTAAGTGACTTGCCCAGGGACACAGGTTGCATTTGAACTCAGGACCTTCTCACTCCAGGGCCAGTGCTCTATCTGTCCACTTCGCCACCCAGCTGCCCCAGTTTGAACCTAGTTGCCCTTGCACTTAGTTTTTCTGAGCAAGTTATTCTTGATTGTAAGCCTCCTGGAATTTCAGATTCCAGTTTCTTCTTGTCTTATATCAGTGGTTGTTAAATTTTGTGGTTCTAGCTGTTTGTTGTATTTTTTCTTTGACCTTAAAACTCTGCAATTTGCAGAGAATTTTCATTTGAGGGTTTCTTTCAGGAGGTGATCAATGAATTCTTCATACTTTTATTTGGCCCTTTAGTTATAAGCAATTTAGGTAGTTTTATAAATTCTTGAAATATGATATCTTGTCTCTTTTCTGGTCATAGTTTTCAGATAACTCAGTGATTCTCAAATTATTTCTTCTCAGTCTGTTTTGTAGGTGAGTTAGTTTTGCTTTGAGAATTTATTCACCTTCTTGAAAGCTGCTAATTATTATTCTAAATCTTTCTTCAGTGTCTCATTTCTGTTTTTCCCCCCTACCATTCTCATTTGTTTTTTAATTTTTCCCTTTTTAAAATCTTGCTTCATTTCTTCATAGAAGACTTTCTTTAAGACTTTGTTTAGAGATATTTTGAAGTCATTCTTATCTTCTGAATCTGTGTACTAAATGTTCCTGCACCATAATAATTTTTCATGGTGGGATATTTTTATTTTGTTTAGCTATTCTTTCTGCTTTTGTTTTCATTTTGTTTTAGAGGCAGGCTTCATGTACTTCTTTGGAGAATGTATAGTTTGAGTTTTTATCTTTTTGGATCCTTCAGGTGTTTTCTTTGAAAACACTGAAAACAATGTGTTATTCCAGAATGTCAGAATCACTTCAGGCTAGGGATGCACAACATTTTAAGACTCCCAAAATAATGTTATCCAAGACAAAGTCTGATCATCACCCTCCTTAACTAAGCTTTGAAAGCTCCTGACCTAGGAAATTGGGTTTGGGTTAATACAGCACTCCTGTTGCCTTGCCCTGGTACTTGTAGACTGCTATGGGACTCAGCTAGGTATATAAATTCTTACCCAAGGGAGGAAAAAAATTCCCTCAAAATTAGAATTGACCAAATAGAAGCTAAGCACTTCATGAAACAATAAACTACATTAAAACAAAATCAATAGGTTAAAGAAAGAAAAAATATGAAATATCTCAAAGCAAAACTAACTCACCTAGAAAACAGACTGAGAAGAAATAATTTGAGAAGGACTGAGCTATCTGAGTCAGCTAGAAAGTTTCAGAGTGATAGAACATGTATACCTGCCCTAGTTATTCCTTTGTAGACCTGAAACAAAGTTGGAGGCCTGAATTGTCATCCTGTTTAACCCTTGGTGTTAACGGCTACTGTTTGCTGCTGAACTTGGGTTCCTTGCTCAGTACATGGTCTAGGATCTGTGATCTCTCATCATCTATAAGTGCAAGTCCCTTCCTCAATCCTCCCTGGCTGGATTTGTGATCTGGAACTATATAGTGATTTACAGAGCTGTCAATTGGCACCTAATACTATACTACTCATAAGAAGGTGGGGTGTCTCCAAGTGTTTGTCTGGAACCTCTTTTCTTGCTGCTCTAGAATGCCTATATACCCCTGGCCAGACCCTGCTTCAGTGTTTTATGTATCTCTCTGTCTCCCTATGAAGACTTAGGCTGGATATATGATTCATCATTATTTTTTAAATCTATGTTGAGGAATTTTGTTGGAGAAGTTAGACTGTGCTTCTTCTTTCTAGATTTCCTTTACTCTAAAAAGTGGTGATATTTCATAGCATAAAGGTAATAACTCTGCACCTTAGAGAAATTTATTTTTTCCTATTTTCCTATTTACAATTCCTCTTTCAGGGTAACTGTGGCTCTTGCTGAACTTTTAGTGCCACCAGTGCCTTGGAGGGGCAGAACTTCTGCAAGACAGGCAAGTTGGTATCCTTGAATGAGCAGAACCTGGTGAATTGCACCTGGAAGTATGGCAACTTTGGTTGTTTTGCAGGCTGGTCTTCAAATGCTTTTGAGTATGTCAAGAATAATGAGGGCAATGATTCTAAGGATTTCTACCTCTATGCTGAGGTATGAGATGTAGTTTTTTTTTTCTATGCCAAAGGCAGAGAGGTAACTTTTAGCATGATTTATTGGCCTGCCTTTATGAATTTTTAATAGTTATTATCCCAAAAGTTACTATGAACAGAATCCTGTGCTAGATGTGTTTGAGGGTATGGAAGGGTTTAGTAAGAAGAGAATAAAGAGACTTTTAATTTCAAACAATTGAAGGGTGAGAAAGAAGGATACATTGGAAGAAGGGGGAAGGGAGAGATAGTAGGGGAAAATTATCTCACATAAAAGAAGAACACAAGGAAGAGCTTTTATAATGGAAGGGGAAATGGGGAGATGTTGGCAGACAATACTTGAAACTCGGTTTCATCAAAATTGATTCAAAAAGGAAGTGGTGGCAAAGAACTGAAAATGGAGGGGATGCTCACAATTTGGGGAATTGCTAAACAAGTTGTGGTGTATGATTGTGATGGAATACAGTTGTACTATTAAGAAAAAGATGAGAAAGATGGTTTCAGAAAAACCTAGGAAGACCTATAGAATTGATGCATAGTGAAGTGAGCAGAACCAAGAGATCAATGTGCACAATAACAGCATTACTATAAACGTGTCTAAACATGGAAGGCTTAGCTACTCTGATCAATACAATATCCAAGACAAGTCTGAAGAATTCATGATAAAAAATATACTAACCATCTCCAAAAGCAAATTAACTCAATGCAAATTCATGAATACTTTCCTCATTTTCTTTAAAATAGCACTTATTTAGCATTTGAAGGTTTACACATATTTTATTTTCTTATTTACCTCTCACAATCACATACAGTAGGTGGAATTTTTCAGATTAGGAAATTGATCCTGTCAAAAGGTAATGAATTTGTCTATAGTAATATCTCTAATTAAGGCATACATAAGCAAAATTTCAAGTCAAGTTTTCCTGATTCCCAAGTCCAGCACTCAGTTTACTGTACCACCTATGTATAATACATAAAAAAGTGTTATGTGATTTCCAAAGACCTGGGGTTGGTGGGGCAGTAGAGTGGTCATTCTAATTGGGGAAAAAAGGGGAAAAAAGCACATAAAGATGAGATTTGACTAGGACAAGGAGAATGGTTCATACACATTTATGCTAGGAAACATTAGCCTCAGCTTTGAGTTATGTGTGCTGATTATAGATTTTCTTTAATCTACCCAGGGATCCTTCTAGCCCACTGAAAACTTATTTTTCACTTAGATCTGGGGTTTGTTTTTTGACCTTTATGGAATTTTGTCATGTTTGGATTTGGTAAACTGCTTTTTTTCCTATTTTTCTATAAG
Organism: Bettongia penicillata ogilbyi; assembly: GCA_023548195.1. Lineage (NCBI taxonomy): Eukaryota > Metazoa > Chordata > Mammalia > Diprotodontia > Potoroidae > Bettongia > Bettongia penicillata. The sequence continues at coordinate 78,861 of JAJHZJ010000745.1, read as the reverse complement.
AGATGGCTTAATGTAAAAAAAATAGAGAAAAGAAATAATAGTCAGAAAGGATTATGATATAAAATAGAAAGTACAATAAAATTTCCAAAAGGTTTATGGGAATCAACACATATTTAGGACATCCTTAATGAGGAAAGAAGTAGGATTACAGAAAGAGTTTCTAAAACAATATTCCTCAGTAAGCCACATTTCCACCAACCATTTCTATCTTGATATTAATAAATACCTATTATACATCATGTAGCCAAGACAAGCCCAATCTATTTGTATATTTTTTTAAAATATATAATTTCTTTTTCAGTTTTCAACATTCACTTCCACAAGAATTTGAATTTCAAATTTTCTCCTCATCTCTCCCCACCTCCACCCAAGGATAGTGTGCACCCCATCCACCCTATCCATTCCTTCCCCCAGTCTATCCTTCTATTAGCCACTCCCCCATCTCCCATCCTCCTCCCTTCTATTTTCCTGTAGCGCAAGATGGATTTTTCTACCCCATTGCCGATACATCTTATTTACCAATCGCATGGAAAAACAGTGTTTTTTATTCATTTTTAAAGCTTTGAGTTCCATATTCTCTTCCTTCTTCAATCTCCATCAACCCTCATTGAGAAAGCAAACAATCAAGTCAACATAGGTCATACATGCGCAGCCGTGCAGAACACTTCCATAACAATCATGTTGTGAAAGAATAATCACATTTCCATCTATCCTGTCCTGTCTTGCTTCTTCCTCTCTCCCTTGACCTGTCCCCCCCACAATAGTGTTTGCTTCTGATTATCCCTTTCCCCAATCTGTGATCCCTTTTATTATCTCACCTCTCTTCTTCCCTTCCTCCCTGCCTTTCTGCAGGGTAAAATAGATTTCCACACCCAACTGAGTGTGTATTATTCCCTCCTTAAATCATCTTAAATTAGATGAGAGTAAAGCTCACATCCCCTTTTCCATCTCCCCTCTTCCTCTCATTGTAAAAGCTCTTTCTTGCTTCTTTCATGAAAGATAATTTGCTACATTCTACCTCTTCCTTTCTCTTTCTCCTACTACACTCCTCTCAACAACAAATTTAATTTTTTAAGTATTCTCCTTTCAGTAAGAATTTTTGACTAAAGAAGAGATAGAAAGCATTGTGAAGTGCAAAATGGATAATTTTGATTATATTAAACTGAAAAGTTTTTGCACAACTAAATCTACTGCAACTAAGATTAAGAGGGAAGCAGAAAACTGGGGGAGGGGAGAGGAATCTCAGAAGTCAAGTAACTGGTTGGGAAAATGCCCAGAAAAGGGAAAAAAATAAGACCATAGAAGGCTATTTTCTTGGTGAACAGATGTTTCCACCTTTCTTTTCTGATAAGGAAGTACAATGCTTACTATCAGGGAAAGACATAGAAGCCAAGGCCTATGTCTCCCAAACATCTGAAATAGATATCCAATGGGCTCAGGCCATGGAAGAGCTCAAAAAGGATTTTGAAAATCAAGTTAGACAGGTGGAGGAAAAACTGGGAAGAGAAATGAGAGAGATGCAAGAAAAGCATGAAAAATGGGTCAATACCTTGCTAAAGGAGACCCAAAAAAATGCTGAAGAAAATAACACATTGAAAAATAGGCTCACTCAGTTGGCAAAAGAGGTTGAAAAAGCCAATGAGGAGAAGAATGCTTTCAAAAGCAGAATTAGCCAAATGGAAAAAGAGGTTCAAAAGCTCACTGACATAAATAGTTCTCTCAAAATTAGAATGGAACAGATGGAGGCTAATGACTTTATGAGAGACCAAGAAATCACAAAACAAAACCAAAAGAATGAAAAAATGGAAGGGAATGTGAAATATCTCATGGGAAAAACAACTGACCTGGAAAATAGATCCAGGAGAGACAATTTAAAAATTATGGGACTACCTGAAAGCCATGATCAAAAAAAGAGCCCAGACATAATCTTTCATGAAATTACCGAGGAAAACTGCCCTGATATTCTAGAACCAGAGGGCAAAATAAGTATTGAAGGAATCTATTGATCACCACCTGAAAGAGAACCAAAAAGAGAAACTCCCAGGAACATTGTGGCCAAATTCCAGAGTTCCCAGGTCAAGGAGAAAATATTGCAAGCAGCTAGAAAGAAACAATTCCAATATTGTGGAAATACAATCAGGATAACATAAGATCTAGCAGCTTGTACATTAAGGGATCGAAGGGCGTGGAATAAGATATTCCAGAAGTCAAAGGAACTAGGACTAAAATCAAGAATCACCTACCCAGAAAAACTGAGCATAATACTTCAGGGGAAAATATGGTCTTTCAATGAAACAGAGGACTTTCAAGCATTCTTGATGAAAAGACCAGAGCTGAAAAGAAAATTTGACTTTCAAACACAAGAATGAGAAGAAGCATGAAAAAGTAAACAGCAAAGAGAAGTCATAAGGGACTTACCAAAGGTGAACTGTTTACATTCCTACATGGAAAGACAATATTTGTAATCTTAAAACTTTTCAGTATCTGGGTAGTTGGTAGGACCACACACACACATATACACGCACACACACACGTACACATGTGCACATGCACACACATACACACATGCATGCACATACAGAGACAGAGAGCACAGAGTGAATTGAATAGGATGGGACCATATCTTAAAAGAAATTAAGGTAAACAGTGAGAGAGAAATATAGTGGGAGGAGAGAGGATGAAATGGAATGGGGTAAATTATATCTCATTCAAGAGGCAAGCAGGAGACATTTTAGTGGAGGGAAAGAGAGGAGAGCTGAGAAGAAAACATGGTTTACCCTCATAACATTCGACTAAAGGAAGGAATAAAATGCACACTCGTTTTGGTATGAAAACCTATCTTACAATACAGGAAAGTGGGGGAGAAGGAGAGAAGCAGGGTAGGGGGGATGATGGGAGGGAGGGCAATGGGAGGAGGGAGCAATTTGAAGTCAACGCTCAGGGAGGGACAGGATCAAAAGACAGAATAGAAACAATGGGGAGCAGGATAGGATGGAGGGAAATACAGTTAGTCTTACACAACACAACTATTATTGAAGTCATTTGCAAAACTATATAGATATGGCCTATATTGAATTACCTGCCTTGCCAAAGGCAATGGGTGGGGAGGGAGGGATGGGGAGAATTTGGAACTCAAAGTTTTAGGAACAACTGTTTAGTATTGTTGTTGCTACTAGGAAATAAGTAATGCAGTTAATGGGGAATAGAAAGTCATCTGGCCCTACAGGACAAAGGAGAAGATGGGGACAATAGAAGGGAGGGATGGTAGAAAAGAGGGCAGATTGGTGAAGGGAAAATTAGAATGCTCGGTGTATTGGGGTGGGGGGAGGGGATAAATAGGGAGAAAATTTGGAACCCAAAATTTTGTGAAAATGAATGTAAAAAGTCAAATAAATAAATTTATATTAAAGAAAAAAAGAAATCATTATTTTGGTATGAAAGTGTGAAAACATAATGAAAAGTCTTTTTGGTAGGCAATGCATGGGAACAAACGTTATCTGAAGATGCATTCTTGTTAAGGAATGGTGTTTGTATATTTTCTTCAGACTCTTAGAGAGCCTTAAAAGAACAGGAAAAGAACACTGTCAGAGGGGGCCCAGTGGGGAATAGTTTTCAACATAGAGACAGAATGTTCTGGGAGTGTCAGAGGTGGGGGTATTAACAATTTGTTTGGAGGATTGGGCACTTCTGAAAAATTACAAGGCTTTTTCAAAGGGATAGGTTCTCGTTTAAGAGGAGTCAAAAGTCCTGAGGGTCATTGGGCACAGATTGTGAGCAGACATTCAGGAGGATGAAGTATTACCTTAAAGGTGACCAGGTGCTGAGTAAAACCTCAATCTCTTACACTGCTGGACTCCTTTATTTATTAATATTTCTGGTGAAACCAAAATAAAGTATAATGAACTATTCAAAGACATGATAAACTAACTAGGAGACATATAGTTTTGTCTTAATGATTGCCTCAGCTCTACTGTATTAGGTCAAGTGGACTTTAGTTGTAAAATAACTGGTCATCTCTTCTTTCTTGCCCTTCAATAGGGAGTATTTTCTTATTTAGATAACAAAACAAAACAAACATCTGAATGACAAATTTCTTCAGATCCAGCATCATTATCCATAGGTCCTCCCTTCACCTTCCTCTATTCTTTCTCCTGTCAATGATATTACTTTTCTATCCTCAATTTCAACAGAATGCTACTGATTGGCTGTGTAATCTCAACAGAGGGACCTTGACACTGGGGCAGAAGTTTTACTTAAAACACAACTAATTCTTTGGTCTTTGCCAAGGACTCGCTTTCCAGTTTATAGCTCTGTAAACAAGTTTGGAATAAATTTTCTTTAATCTCTCTTTATTTCACCTCCACTTATCAACTCCAGTTGGTAGGTGAGATTATCCCTGGTCTCCTTCTGGGAACTCAGGCTGAGAAATTCTTCAACACTGGCAATGAAGCTTTTAGGAAGATACATTCCTCCCTCCTCCCTCATGAGAAGGAAAAGTGAACTCAGAGTAAAATAGTTTGGGCTGTGAGGGGAGGATAGTGAAAATGGAAGGAAGATGGGATAAGACATATAAGCAAAGGAAATGACAGTGATTTCCATTTGAAAAGATGGGAAAAATTAATAATTTAATGGAGGAAAAATGAACACTTATGTAATTATAACCACAAGTAGATTTAACTCTTCAATTAAGTGAAAGAAAACAGCATAATAGAAACTACAACTGTGTATTTCCTCTTTATCTCTTCACACACACACACACACATTCACATACATATGTGTGTGGGTATAGATGTCTCTACCTATCTCCATCTATATATCCATAAAGACAAAAAGATTGAATAGTGCTTTACAATGATTATGTCACTTGATCCTCCAAACAACCCTGGGAGGTATGGGAGGCTTCGGTTTGAGGCACAGGACTCATGAAAAAAACAGATGTAAAGAGGCTAAATGCGAAGAAACCAGCAAAGGTGTTTTCTAACAGGATGGGTTTGCCTGCTATGAATTTGCTGAATGGAAGAGTCGTTTATCGATTGACTAGAGAAAGGTTGGAAACTCACTGGAAAAGTGAATTCTACTGCTAGACCATCTATTGTCCTCTAGTGCCACTTGAAGCTTGAGACAAGGGAAATCTCTCGGTAGTTCCTTATCACCCTCTACTGCCCTCTCTGATGTGAGCAAGAAAAAGCAGAGGGGAAAGAAATTTACCTTGGAATGCAGAGGCTTTGCTGTGACATGAAAGCTGTTTGAGAGTTGATTTGACAAAGAGAACCTTGTTCAATGATCAGATGGCTGGACTTGTCTGTACTGACCAGAGACAAAGTTTTCTATGAACTTGGCTGTTCTATGAGAGGAATCTGGGAGTTGAACAGACAAAATAGGGCTCCTGGTATTTTCTGATTTGAGGAACTTGGCAGTTCTCCATCTTAAGAAAGTTGCTTGTCCCTGTAAAGGTCTAGATCTTATCTTAGTGCTCTGTTGAAGGTGGCTTTGAAGAAAAAAAACTGGTCCCTGCATCATTACCTTAAAGGCAGAAGAGGAAGGTATTTTCCTAGCAGGAATCTCAAAACCTCCAGTCCAGAGCTGTGACCTGAGACTCCCTATTAGGATGCTTTAAGTGTGTGCCCACTTTCTCCCTGGACATTATATTCAAACTAAGGAAACTGTGGCTTAGGTTTTTGGATGGACTATGATGTTTTCATTATTCTGACATTTGCTTTATACACAGTAGCTGTCATGATTATTCTTTTTGCCTTATCATTAAGTACATATTTTGTTTAAGAATCAATGCGACAATATACCGATATAGTAAGTTTCAAATGAGAACATACAATTGATTAATGGTCAAAGGATATAAGCAGGGAGTTTTCAGAACAAGAAATCTATAAAGATATCTATAACCACATGAATAAATGCTCTAAATCGTTATTGATTAGAGAGAAATGCAAATTAAAACAACTGTGAGGTACCACCTCATCCCTATTTGATTAGTTAATATGACAGAAAAAGAAAATGATAACTGTTGGAGGAGATGTAGTAAAATTGGGATACTAATGCATTGTTGGTAGAGTTGTGAACCTGATCTAACCATTCTGAAGATCAATTTGGAACTATACCCAAAGGACTATAAAACTGTAACATACCATTTGACCTAGCAATACCACTACTGGGCCTATATCCCAAAGAAAATTTTTCTAAATGTACAAAAATATTCATAGCAGCTCTTTTTGTAGTGACAAAGAATTGGAAATTGAAGAAATACCTGTCAACTGGGTACTGACTGAACAAGTTGTAGTATATAATTTTGATGCTAAAAGAAATGATAAGCAGGAGTGAGGGAATAAATACCTTTTACTAAATAGGGGAAATATTTATGATCAAACAAGGGATAAGATGAAATGGAAATTTTTCACGTAAGGTGAAATAGGTAATTTTGATTACATGAAACTAAAAAAAGTTGTCTCAATAAAACCAATGAAATTAAAATTAGAAGGGAAATAGTTTACTGGGAGGGGGTATCTTTGCAGAAAATTTTTCTGATTAAGGTTTTGTATACAATGAGCTTATTCAAATTTATAATAGAAGACATTGCTTAACAGAGAAATGGTTGAAAGATATGAAGTTTTCTTTTTTAAAATTTATTACTTCTATTTTTAACATTTTCTTTCAAAATTTTGAGCGTCAAATTCTCTTCCTCTTTCTCATCCCTCCCTAATCTAGGAAGGTAATATTTCAATTACACATTTGAAATCATGTAAAACATATTTCCGTATTAGCCATATTTTTTAAAAAGCAAGAAAAAAGTGAGAAAATTATATTTCATATATTTATATTTCATATATTTCATATATTTATATTTTATATATTTCATATATAAGTTTTTACTTAATTCATCAGTTCTCCCTCTGGAAGTTGATAGCATTTTTTTTCATCATGAGTCCTTTGGAATTGTCTTATCTCATTGTATTGATCACAGTAACCAAATTTTTTGCTGTAGATCATCACTATAACATTACTGTTATTGTGCATGATGATTTCCCAGTTTTTCTCACTTCATTTTTTCATCAGTTCATATAGTAAGTCTTGCCATGTTTTTCTGAAACCAACCCCCTCATCATTTCTTATAGCACCATAGTATTCCATCACAAGTATATGCTATTACTTGTTCAGTCATACCCCAATCTATGATTATCCCCTCAATTTTCCACCCTTTACAAAAAGAACTGCTATAAATACTTCTGTACATATAGGTCCTTTTCCTTTTCCTTTGATCTATTTGTGACACAAACATAGTAGGGGTATTTCTGAGTGAAAGGGTATGCACAGTTTGATAACCTTTTGGATACAATTTTCTCATTTTTATAAATTTGGCTCACCTCTATACTAAATATATATTTGAAGAGGACTTTATCTGAGTAAGTGGCTGTGAATTTTATTTTTATGTTACTTCATTGTCTATGATATCTTTTATAAAAATGTAGTTTCCCTCATTATGTTTCTTAAGTAGATCTATTTTTGCTTTTACTTTGTCTGAGATCATGATTACTACCCCTGCCTTTTTTTTTTTTACTTCAGCTAAAGTATATTAAATTGCACTCCAGCTCTTTATTTTAAGTGTGTGTCTTTCTGTTTCAAGTGTGCCTTTTGTAAACAACATATTGTTGGATTCTGCAGTGGTAGAGTGCTGAGTCTGAAGTCAAGAAGATTCATCTTCCTGAGTTCAAATTCGCCCTCAAACACTTACTAGCTGTGTGACCATGGGCAAGTGACCTAACTCTGTCTCACTTCCTCAAATGTAAAATGAGCTGGGGAGGGAAATGGCAAACCACTTCAATATCTTTGCCAAGAAAACCCCAAATAGGGTCACAAAATTGTACACAACTGAAACAACTGAACAATAACATTTTTTATCTCCAGCACTTAGTATGCAGCACATATTAAGTACTTAATAATGTTTTATTAATTCACAAGGTTCAGCTGCAAGTGAGATGGTATGAAGTATCAATTTACGGGAATTAAGGAGGTTAAAAACCTGGGAAGCCAAAGTGTTCAAGGTATCTGATGTTTCCAAAGTGCTTGTTCAATTACACTAGCATAAAGGATAGAAAGGAAAACTGTGAGCCAGTCTGCATTTTCTGTTCTTTTTATGAGGAATGTGTGTTGTTTTGTAATTAGGTTTTTCTGAATCAGTTGAAACAATCATAAGATCTTTTTGTTCTTCTTATTAATATGATCAATTATGTATATAGTTATTCTAATACTGATCCAACCCTAATTCCTGATATAAATACAATCTTATTATAGGGAATGACCTTTATGATATTTTGTTGTAATCTTCTTGATAGTGTTTTATTTAAAGTTTTTGCCTCAATATTCATCAGGGAAATTGTTCTATAATTTTCTTGCTTTGAACTTCTCTTGGTTTAAGCATCAAGATCATATTTGTGTCAGAGAAGGAATTTGGTAGACTCCTTTATCTATTTTTCCCAATAGTTTGTATAGTATTGAAATTAATTGTTCTTTAAATGTTTGGTAGAAATCAGTTGTAAATTCATCTGGGGCTTGTGTTTATTTATCTTTGGGCATTAATTTAGGTCTTAACTGATTTTTTTTCTTTCTAAGGTGGGGTCATTTATTCTATTTCCCATTCTGCTAGTCTGAGAAATTTATATTTTAGTAAAAATTGATCCATTTCATTTAAATTGCCATTTTATTGGCATATAGTTGGATTAAAAAGCTACTGACAATTGCTTTTATTTCATCTTTTTGGTTTTGGTTGTGTATTCATCCTTTTCATCTTTGATACTGGTAATTTGGCTTTATTTTGTCTTTTTTTTTAATCAAATTAGCCAATGGATTATGTGTTTTGATTTTTTCTCATAAAAATAGTTCCTAGTTTTTATTCATTTAATTTTTTCCTTTAAATTTTATTAATCTCTCTTTTGATTTTCAAGATTTCTATTTTGGCATTTTACTAGGGGAGTTAATTTGTTGTGGTTTTTTTAGTTGCATGGACAATTCATTGATCTGCTCTTTCTTTATTTTATTGATGCAAACATTAAAGATAGAAACTTTATTCTAAGTATTGCTTTGGCTCCATCCCACAAATTTTGGTATGCTGTTTCATACATATGTTGTCAATCTCTTCCCCCACCTTTCCCCACTTAATAGTATTTTTTTTTCCAATTATATGTAAAGATAGTTTCAACATTCAGTTTTATAAGATTTTGAGTTCCAAATTTTTTCTCCTTCCCTGCTCTCTGCCATCCCCATGATGGTCTGCAATCTGAATAAATATTTTGGTTTTGCTTTTGAGGAAGAGAGTTATCAATATTTTGCAAATTTACCCTAGAAATACACACTCATATTTGTAGTGCCTGCTATGGATATTGCATTTGTGATACAATGTCATGTTATTGTTCTCTTTAATGAAATTATTGGTTGTTTCTATGATTTGTTCTTTGACTCACTATTCTGTAGAATTAGATTATTTAGGTTTCAATTAATTTTTACCCTATATTGCAAAGGTTCTTTATTGAATGTAATTTGTGTTACATTATGGTCAGAAAAACTGCAATGTGAAAGAAATTATTATTTTTTATTTTATTAATAACCAATCATTCTAACTTCTGGGAGCAAGATGGCAAAGTGAGGAAGGAACCTTCTGAAGCCACCATGGGACCTTGACCCAACTGCAGACCAGTAGTGAAGCTGGTCACTTCTGCAGGTAGTGGGGTCACTGGGGTGGGGTGGGGTCAGGACCTTGCTGCACTGCAAAGACTGTTCACTTGCTAGTGAGCTGCTGGCTTGTAGGAGGATGGGGCCTTGCTGGTGGATGAACCCAGGCTTCAAGCCTTGCTTCAGACCCCCTGCTGTGAGGTTTGTTGCTACCGCTAGTCTTGGACCTCATTCCCCTCTCACCCCAGTGAGACAGGCCCCTCTTGCACTGCTGGTAAGCTGTTTCTCTGCTCCCAGATCAATTCTAATGTTGTTTTCTAGTTGTTTGGAGGGGAATTAGGGAAGGCTTCAGAGGGTTTCTTCCTCATTCCACCATTTTGGCACTATTTTCTATGGTACTTTTTTTTTTTTTTTTTTTAGCAAAATGTACTTTTCCTGCTTGTCTCTTTTAATTAGATCAATTTTTTTTTTGCTGTTGTTTTATCTGACATTAAAATTGTAAGCTCAGAATTTTTTTTTTTTTTGCTTTAAACAAGGCATAAGAGAGTCTGCTCCAGGAGTTTTTAGAATTTTTTTTTAGAATTTTTGTGTATCTTTCTGCTCCAAGTATATTTCTTATAAACAACAAATTGTTGGATTCTGGTTTCTAATCCTTTCTACTGTGCTCTTCCAGTTAATGGGTCAGTTCATGCCATTCACAGTTATAATTGCTAAAATGTATATTTCCCTCCATCTTATTCTCTTATACTTTTCCTTTTCTTTTTCCCTATCCCCTCTTTAAGAGTCTGGTTTGCTTCTGTCTATTGCCATCTTTAAAGTACTCTCTGTCTTATTCCCCTATCCTCTTTTTTCCTCCTATTTTCTTATTTGATAAACTGTATTTTTGTACTTACCTTGGATATATATGCATTCTTCCATCTTTCAACCAGTTCAAATGGGAGTGAGGTTCTAGTGTCATTCACTCCCTCCCTCACCCTCATCTCTTTTTCATAAACTCCTCCTTGCACATCCTGTTGTAGAAATAGTAGATATTTTCCCTATAACATCAAGCATAAAGCAAAGATGAATACAAAATGTTTCTGCTATTATTTAATATACATTATCTACATTTAATAAACCAAAGAATATTCTATTTTGGGGAGGTTCCTGAGACTGGACCTAATCCATGTCACTCCAGAGCTTCCTAATAATTTACCAAACGTGAAATTGTCTAACTTCAGTAAAACATATTTCACATAAACTAGAGGTCATCAAGGAAAGGTTAGATGATAAGTAGTTAAGAATACTATAGCATAGGAAGATTCTGGAGCTTCAGCCTACATATTTCTTTCCAACTTTGAAACTGTGCAGTTTTGGAATTTGAATGAAAATTAGAGCAAAATTTTTTCTTGGTTATTCAACTTAAAAAACACTGAGTTTAAAATAAGACATCATAAAAGAAAATTGACAATCTATGTGCCACTGTTACTGTAAAAAGGACAGGAGGCAATGAGTGGAAATGGCAGTAGTCAGTTGCATTTAGGTTCAAAAGGGTTTAGACTATAAGAAACTTAAAAGTCATGCCAAACAGAGTATTCTGCATTCACACACACACACACACACACACACACACACACCATGTAGATAGGTATAGATATATCTCTAGAGATAGATAGATAGACATATCTCTAGATACAGATATCTATAGAGATCTATCTTGTATGTATGTATATATCTATCTATCTATCTGTCTATCTATCTATCTATCTATCTATCTATCTATCTATCTATCTGCTTATCTCCCTATCTAACCAAACCCCAAAGATAATGTGCCTATTGTCACACAAAATAATAAGCATCAGTGCCTAGGTTCAAGTCTAATTATTTTGACTTCAAATCTGGGATACTTCTCCCTACAAAATGGAATAAATTCTTAACAACAAGTTAATACACTCAGGTGGATAATCCATGGAATTTATAATATGGCAATAACAGTGCAATAGTTGAGTGTTAGTTTCATTTGTAAAATTAATATAGCAGTTTCTGTGGTACTTATTTCTTATGCTCATGAAAGGCAAATGAAATGATATAAAGAAAGTGCTTTGTAAATTTTAGAACACTCTAGAATAACTACTGGTTATTATTACGACTGTCCATTTTTTTTTCACATTTCCTTTCATTATTCCCACTGTCCCTGACTTATTCCCAATGCACACAGACCATTAAGGATTGCAACTGCAACATCTGTTACTCCTCAGAGAGAGAAGAGAATGACACATATTGAAACCCAAAGGCAAAACCATGCCTGCCATTATCTTATTTATCCAAACAGCATGCTATTAATTGCTCCTTTGAGGTGCATTTTCAGGTAACTGTCAGGAGTTCCATTTGGGATGCTATCCCTTTGGGGCCCTAGTATAAGTCAGGAAATATGTTTTAGATAAATTGTAACTATTTAGCAGCCTATATTTACAATGATTACAATCCATCATTTAACTAGTAAAGAAATTTGGGGCCAATGGAGTCGAAAGAAAAATTGTCTTTGTTCTTAAATTTTTCTTATTTGTTTCAAAATAAGTTATCTAAACAGAATCATGAGCAGAGTGAGTATTTCTGAATCATTTATTTTATTTGCATGCTTTTTACAAGCCTTATTCCTAGTCAGGAAGTTTGATCAGCAAAATTCTAATGACCTTTTTCAACCCATACCCCAAAAGAAATTTGCTTTATACTTGACAAGAAGTCATTCAATTTTGATCTGAAGACCTCCAACTAGGAAGAACCTTTGGCTCAGATATGAAGGTAGCGCAATGGATAGATAGCACAGTAGACTGAGTCAGGAAGATTTGTGTTCAAATATTGCCTTAGACATCTACTCTGGGCGAGTCATTTTTACTTCTTTCAGACTCAACTTCATCTTTTGTAGAATAGGGGTAATAACAGCACCTACCACATCAGGTTGTTGTTAAGTATCAAAAGAAATAGTACTTTTTTGAAGATGGCTATCCGGTCCCTCTGAGTCTTTTCTCCAAACTAAAAGTCCCAACTAAAAATCTTCAATTTTTCTTCAAGTGATATGGAGTCAAGGTCCTTCACTACCCTGGTTTTCTTGCTCTAAGCACTATCCATATTATTAGTGCCCTCCCTAAAAGGCAGGCACAGAGATTTACACAGAACTCCATACATTGCCTGACAAAAACAGGGTACAGAGGGACTATCACTTCCTTATTCCTGGAAGCTATGCCTTTCTTACAGCAGCCAAGATTGTATTAATCTTTACGGCTACTACACCATGCTGCTGACTCATTAAATTTTCAGTCAACTGAAACCCTCAGATGTTTTTTCAGACAAGCTATTCCTCCTCTGTCTTGTACTTATGAAGTAAACTTTTAACCCATGGACAAAAATCTATGTATTTTACTTTAAAAGTTCATCTTAGCTTCAACACAATGCCTATTGAAAGTCCCTTGGATACTGATTTAATCATCAAGTGTATTAATTATCTCTACTAAATTTATGTCACCTTCAAATTTAATGAGTATACCCTCTGTCTCCTTGTCCAAACCATTGATACAAATGTTAAACACCATAAGATCAAATATAAGCTCTCCATTGTACAACTCCTGCCAAACTTACATCTAACAGTTAACTATTTTTTTGATGTTAGCCATTCAGCTTGTTCCAAAATTCTTTCAATTGTAATACCATCTAACCTTCATTTTTCCAACTTCTTTTTTTTGCAAAAATGATGAGAGATATTTTGTCAAATGCTTTGCTAAAATCTACATAAAGCATGACAGCATTCTCCTGATTTACCTGTTTAGTATAAACCTGTAAAAAATGAGAAATAGGAATTAGTTAAGTTTGACATGACTTTGATCAAGCCATCTTGTCTTTTTGCCACCATCATTTCCTTTTTGTATGTTCACTAACCATCTCTTTACTAATACATTTTAGAATTTTCATAGGAATAAGAGTCAATATATATGTTATATAGATAGATATACAATATAACAATGCATATATGTATATACAAACATAGATTTATATGTGTATTGATAAAAACATATATATTTGTACGTCTATATAACTACATATCCGTCAGCTACTGAAAAAACTGGTGAGTGTGAATGCTGAGCCACTCTCCATAATATCCTGAAAGATTATGGAGCACAAGAGAGGTTGAAATAGACAAGTGCTATGATATTCAAGAAAGGGTAAAGTGTGGAGGTGGCTTTGTTACAGGTTTGATTATAGAGCTTGAGCTTTTAAATATATATGTTCATATCTATATACTATATCCATACACATATATTCATCTGGGAAAGAGGAGACTTAATTATATTGTCTTAATTACATTATCTCTTACTATCTTTATATTTATGGAGAATAACCAGATACACATCAGATATTGTCAGTATCAGTTCTGGAAAATTCTTGCCCCTATTAATTCTTTTTCCTTTGTTTTCTGTTTAAATTTTGATTACAACAATCAATTGAAATATCGAAAATTCGACAGTCAAACTGTTACTTTGACAGCACTATTTAGAACAATCAACTTGCCAAATTTTTCATTTAGTTGTTTGGGGAGTTTTGATAACTATTAAATAATCATTTGCTCTTATTATAAGCATTCCAGTCCCCAAACTTTAAGCTATCCTCCTACCCAATTCATTTTGATCATCAAACAAAAAAAAATGAACATTTAAAAAGAGCTCTACAATCTAAGACAACCTTTTTGTTCTTCTCAGGGCTCTCAATTGCTATAATTTTGATTGACTCAATTAGTATCATTTCTGATTCTGTATGTATTTTCCAGAAGAGTTTTATTTCCTCTTTACCTATTTTTATAATTTTAATTTCTTTCTTTTGAATTAATACCATTGCCCACATTTTCAAAACCATATCAAATAATAGTAGAGAGAAGGGATCCTTGCTTTATTCCTGGATTCTTTCAAAAAAGTTTGCAATGTATCTCTATTGAATATGATTCTTGTTTTTAGTTTTAGATGCATATTTTATGTGATGTTATGAAAAGAATTCTATATGCCTATACTTTACCCAGATTTTAGCACAAATTGGTGTATTCTTTTCCTACATATGTTAAAATAATCATGTGGTTTTAGATGTTTGGTTTTTATTATAACTATGATTATTGTTTTACCAATGTTGTAACCATCCAACTTGGTCATGATGTCTTAAATGAATCACTAATATTCTGTTGATAGGTTTCATTTTTAAAATTTGAATCAATATTCATTAACGGTACTGGTTCTTCCTGTATTTGCTGTTCCTTAGTTTAGATATTGCCTTGTTAAAGAAATATGGTTCTTTCTTTTTCAGTTTTGAAAATAATTTGTATAAAATTGATACTAATTTTTCTTTGAAAGTTTGATTAATGGGGCAGCTAGATGGTGTAGCGAGTAGAGTACTGGCCCTGGAGTCTGGAGGACCTGAATTCAAATTCGTCCTCAGACATTGGACATGTTAACTAACTGTGTGACCTTGGGCAAGTCATTTAACCCCTTGCCTTGCCTTCCTTCTTGTAAAAAAAAAGGAAAATTTGATTTCAAATTATCCTCTGAATCTATCAGTAATAAGAGGACCTATTGCAATAACCTTCTAACTAGTCTTGCTTCAAATCTTTCTCCTCTCCAATCCATCTTTAATTTAGTTGTCAAAATGTTTTCCTAAAGGTTAAGTTTCCCTGTCATTTCTATATTCAATAAATTCCAATGGCTCCATATTACCTCATGAGTTAAATATAAGTCCTTTGTTATTTAATGCCACAATCTAACCCTTTCCTATTTTCCCCATATTATATTTCCCTTCCTCCATGTATTCTTTGATCTATCTACACAGCTTGCTCTTCCTCACACAATGCTCCATCTCCAATTCCTGTGACTTTTCATTCCTCCCTGTACCTGAAATATTCTCCACACCTCTGCCTCTTAAAATCTCTTTCTTTAAGATACCTCAAATGCTGCCTTCTGCAGGATGCCAAATTGCTAATATTTTTCCCTTCTGTGGGTATCTTCTATCTGCTCTCTGTCCAGTTAAAGAAATAGCATGTCTTCTCCCATGCATTGTAAGCTCTTTGAAAGTAGAGCTGTTAGTTTAATCTCCAGCACTTAGCACAGTGCCTGACACATAGTAAATGCATAGTAAATGATTACTGACCAATTGATTTACCTCTGCCCTTTTCCTAGAACTCATGACCCTCCTAAATAATAAGAGAATTGAGCTCCATTACTTGTGAATCACAAGTGTTTACAATATCTTTACCAAATCCAATGAAGGATTTGACACAGACTGTCACTTAAACTTTAATATTGCTTCCATGTTTTAATTTACAGATATTTTTAGTGAATCCCAGCAAATGAAGAAAGTAAAAATGGCTAATTCTAGTAGCTATTATCAGAATGAAATATAACCAATGTAAGATGACATTTGACTTATTAATATTCATATGATATAAAATAATTGCTTTTTTAATTTATGTAAAAATTTAATTTATTTTATAGATATTACTTCTTAAAATTCTCAATACACACCTGTGCTATAGATAAAGCATGATTTCCACAATTTTATATATGAGGAAACTTAGGTCAAGTGACTTATCTAGTGTAATTACCATTAATCAGTTATGCAAATATAATATGATGTAATAAATATGTATATATAATTTAAATATAAAAATACATACATATATAATGTAAATATAAATAACAAAAAATACCACTAATAAGTATCAGAGTCAATAGTTGTAATCAGATTGTTTCTCTAACAAATATCATCCTTTTTCTCACTAAGAGCTTTATGAGAAATGCACAAGCCTGACTAAGAGACCCTCAATTTCTTTTTTTATTCTTTTTAAAAAGTTACTTTTAATTATTTTTAACATTCTTTTTTTAAATTTTAAATTCCAGATTCTCTCCCTCTCATGCCAGCTGAGAATGTAAACAATGTCAGTTATACACATTAAAATCATGCAAAACATCTCTATATTCACCATATCACAAGAAGAACATAAAAATGAAAGTAAAAATAGTATATTTCAGTTTTCACTCTGAGTTTTGTTCTCTCTCTGGAGGTGGATAGCATTTTTTTCATGAGGCCTTTGAAATTGTCTTAGATCACTGTCATTGTCATTGATCAGAGTAGCCAAGTCTTTCACAGTTTATCATCAAGCCATCATTGCTGTTACTGTGTATAATGATCTTCTGGTTCTCACCACTTCACTCTGCATCAGTTCATATAGGTCTTGCCAAGTTTGTTTTTTTCCCTGTAACTACACCTTTGTCATTTTTTATAGGACAATAGTACTCCATCATAATCTATCACAATTTGTTTAGCCATTCCCCAGTTGATGAGGGCATCCTTTCAGTTTCCAATTCTTTGCTACCACAAAAAGAGCTACTATAAATATTTTTGTGTATATAGGTTCTTTTCCTTTTTCTTTGGTCTCTTTGGGGTACAGACCTGTAGGGGTTTCATTGGATCAAAGGGTATGTACAATTTTATAAGCCTTTGGGAATAGTTCTAGATTGTTTTTTAACATGGTTGGACAAGTTCACCAATCTACCAATAATTCATTACTGTACCTGTTTTCCCTCCATCACTTGTCATTTCTGATAAGTGTGACTCAATTTCCATTATTGATTTTTCATAGTTTGTTCTTATTAATTCTACACAATATTAAAAAATTGTTGTTCCACTCATTTCAGTTAAGCAACAAGCAAATTCAAAGGGGAAAATCAATCAAAATAGCTATTTGACATTACATTGACAAAATAATTATTTTATTTACTTATTTTTATCTCTTCATTTCAACTTTTTGTTTCTGAGTCACATGTTATATGTCTGAAAAGAAAATTTAACATCTATACGACTTTGTGCTCAATAATTTTGATTATTTTCTCTTAGTAGATTGGTCATATAGGTATCCACAAAATTCAGCTATTTGAGTTTAACAAAAGAAACATACTAATTATTTGAAGTGAATAAATAGAATTTGTGTGACTTTGCTACTTTGACAAGGTAGACAACATCGTAGGGAACTATAAAGTTTTCATAATGGTGGTAGAGTATTTCAAGAACAACCTCTTTTCAATTCTCTGATACAAATTTTCCACTTCATAGAAGACAGCATGGTTATAATTTCTGTGATAACAAAGTAGCCAGTTGATTAAGTCAATTCAGTCAAAGAGCTTTTCCCATTCAATGAAGGGAGAAAAAAACTGATTCTACATACAACCATAAAAATCAATTGATGATTTTAGTAAAAAGAAAAAACAAAAGTAACAATTTAATCAAACAACCAACTTTGTCTCTATCATTCTGATCTTGTCTGCAAGGATCAATTGATTCAATGGTCATAAAAGCAATATTTGTTTCACTTATCACTTTCTATGAACACTAGCAGTTTGATTACTACCTATGGTTACATGTGTCTATAACATTTTCCATATCTACTGTTGGTTAAGACCAAAAGAGACACATATATAAGTTTATCTAACATATAAAGTTTATGCATGTCTTCATAAACTAACGTTCAGGTAATATTCATGCCAAAATGCCATTATTGTAACCACTGGTTCTGTCATTTAATTCTTGCTTTTTTACTTCATTACTCCTCTGTGCACTGATATTATTGCAATACCAGAGTATGACATTGAGTGGGAGATACCCAGGGAATGATGGAAGAAGAAAGGAAGAGATATCTCACAGAAAGAGCATTTCTAACCCAGTATCTAGAAACTAGATCTTCACTTGACCTCATAAAATTCACACCTCTATCCCTGTTGTTTATGGATACACCTTCATCTAAGTATTCCAAAATTGGCTACTGTGTTGGATGCCCCACAGTACTGACAAAGCAGGATGAATCACAGCACCGTTACTGAGTTTGTGGTGGTGGGGCTTTCTGGGAAGCCTGAACTCCAAGTAATCTTCTTCATCATCTTCCTCTTCCTTTACCTAGTGGCCTTCCTGGGCAATCTGATGATTGTTATTGCCATCATTTATAATACCACCCTACATTCTCCTATGTATCTTTTCCTGTTGGCACTGGGTGTGGTGGACATTGTCTGCACCTCTGCCATCATCCCAAAGATGCTAGAAAACATGCTGGTATTGGATAAGACCATCTCTTATGAGGGTTGTATGTCTCAACTTTTCTTTTTCACTTGGTCCCTGGGAGCTGAGATGGTTCTTTTCACTGCCATGGCCTATGACCGCTATGTGGCTATCTGTTTCCCCTTACACTATAGCACCATTATGAATCGCAATATGTGTATGGCACTTCTATGCATTGTCATGGCCATAGCTATTGCCAATTCTTGGGTACATACAGGCCTCATTCTCAGGCTGACTTTTTGTGGGCCCAACACAATTGACCATTTCTTCTGTGAGATCCCCCCATTGCTTGCACTGTCCTGTAGCCCTGTGAGGACAAATGAGGTGATGGTATTTGTGGCTGACATTGCCCTAGCCATGGGAGACTTCATCCTCACCTGCATCTCCTATGGCTTCATCATTGTTGCCATCCTTCGCATTCGTACTACAGAAGGCAAGAGGAAGGCCTTCTCTACATGTTCTTCCCATCTCTTAGTGGTGTCTCTCTACTATTCTCCTGTCATCTACACTTATATCCGCCCAGCTTCCACATATAACTTTGAAAGGGACAAGGTGGTGGCTGCACTGTACACTCTGGTGACTCCTACCCTGAACCCACTTGTCTATAGTTTCCGGAACAAGGAGGTCCAAGGAGGGATCAAGAGAGTGTTTTCATTTCTGAAATGTCATTAATGTATAAAGTCAGTCTTGTATTCCAGAACTGTCTTGCAGTATTCTGCAGACTACATCTATTCTTGTATCTCCCTTTCTCTTCTCAAAAACAAACATACTCAGCACTTTTTTCTCCCAATTATTCTATTATTTTGATATCCACAAGATGAGCATGAGAGCCCTGTCTAGGGAAGGGAAAACACTTTCAGGTTTTTTTCTTTTTTTCTTAATTTATGGAGCTTAACTGCTACTTTATAGATCCTCAATTAAAATATCATTTTGTCCCTCAGTGGGTAATATTTTGCTCTAGACACTAAGATAATTAGAACATAGAGCAGAATTCACTAATCTTTTCTTTGGACTGCTTTGACGTGGGTCAAACTTTGAGTCCTTGGTGATTTTGACTATACCTAGACTATGCCTATTCATTTTCCATGTAAGGGATAATAACTGAGTTATTGTCAAGAAACTTTGGGTTTATGTGTTCCCCATTTTTTTTCAAAACTACACACCTTCCACTATCCTAATTTACAGTAGAGAGACAGGGATAACTGTAGAAAAACACAAAATCTAAGAGAGAAGACCATTATTTTTCCTGCCTAGTCAGATTCCTTGCTTTCCATTATATAGAAACAAAAAGGAAAATCTGAATAGGGGCAGAGATGACAAATACACCTAAAATATCTTTTTATTACTGTTACTGTAATCTACATTAGATAAAATCTTTGCTTACGTGAAACTTTCTTGATCTTATCACAAAGGAGATAATGACATCTACTCCAAATTTGTGCTATCATAATTTACTGATTCACAAACACATTTACTCTTCCTTTGTATGTGATGTAAAACACCACTGAAGAACCTGGTATAATGTCTTTGGAGTTTGAAGACCTGAATTCAAATCCTAACTCTGCCATTTCATTTCTACATGGCATCAGGCCAGGCTTTTACTCTTTGAGAGAATCAATTTCCTCTTCTCCAAGTGAGAAAAAAAATATATGCACTCTCTACCTCACAGGGCTTTCTGAAGAAAAGATTATGTAAAGTACTATGTAGATGTGAATTATCATCATCTTCTTCATCATCATCATCATCGTCATCTTTCACTATGTTGTAAAGATCCTTGCTGTATTGCAGAATCAACTATAGCAAATCATATTCTTTCTCATGCCCATATTGGATTCTAGTGTCATCTCCTACTGTAACAAGGAAAGTCTGTCATAAATTTTACCCTTGCCTTCCAAAATCAAAATTATAAGGCTTTGTTATAATCTGTCTTTTCAAAAAAAAAATGAGATAAAATACAAAAAATATGGGATGTGGTGTCAGAGGACATGGCTTTGAATTTCAGATCCTCTACTTACTAACTTCATGAGGTTACTTTGTCTCTCTGCGACTTGAATTCCTCATTAATAGAAGTGTTGAACTAGAAGACTTCTAAATTCCCCTTCCATTCTAATATTATTTACACGTTATTTATGTATTTATTTGTCTCAAAAAGATTTTTCACATTAATCTTTCTTTTTAATGTCAAGGAGCATTTTATTTCCTTTATTTAACTTGTACAGCATTTATAATGTTGCTATGCCCAAAAAGACATCAAAAATATTTTTCACCATATAATGTTGCCCTGACTACAGTTTAGAGTTGGTAGGGCTCTTAGAGTCCATCCAGTGCAATACAATCATTTTACAATTGAGAACATGAGGCCCTGAATGGTAATGTGACTTCTCCAAAGTCACACAGGTGGTAGAAGTAAAGGCAGGATTTGCAATTTCAGATTTATGCTGCATTTTAAGGTTCACAAAGTACATTTCACATAACAATCTTGTGAAAAGTTACAAGTGTAACTATCCTAATTTAGGAAACTGAGGCAAAAGAGAAACAGAAGAGGAAGAGTAGTGTGGGGGAGAGAGCACAAGTCTTAGAGTAGGGAAGATTGGGATTTGAGTCCTCCATTTGACACATACTGGACCCTGGACACGTCACTTGACTTCTTAGTGCCCCAGGGAACTCTCCTAGACTCTAAGTTGAAGAAAATGGGCCTGTTTATATTGGTAGAGGAAGTTCTGAAGCAGGAGTTCCCTACATACATTAAATTAGATTCAATCCAAAAAAGAAAAAGACAATCTATCAGGATTGGAATTTAATTCCATTTCTGCAGTACCATATTGTCTACTAGGCAGGTCATTTTTTAACTACTTCTTCTATTCTGTAAAAATACAAAAAGAATCACCTACTGTATACAGAATACGGTTGTTAGGTGCTAGGGATGATTAAAAAAATAACCGAGATTAGGTAAATACTCAAAACCCACATTTGTGTTGCACTTTGAGCTTTACAAAGGAATGTCCTCACAATTTTGCAAGGTAGGTAGTATAAATGTGACAGAAACAATATAGTATAGAGAAAATAGCTTTGAATCTGAATTCGGAGAGCATGGGTCCAAATCCAAAATTGGTTATTTGATCTTGGGTAAGTCATTTCATTTTTCTGTGCTTCAGTTTTTAGTCTGTGATACAAAAGAATGGGAGTAAATTATCTTTCAACCTCCTTTAGCTCTTAAAATTGATTATCTTCTTGCTTTCGTTTCACATGATGAAATTAAAGATCATGGCACATTATCAACCCAAATTCCTTCTGATACCTTGAGTAGCAAAAATTCCATGGCTAATATACATATGTACATAAGAAACCTTTACCTTAAACCACATGCAAAGATGATGGGGATGAAAGGGGAGAATCCCTTGTAAGTTTTTTTCAATTGCAGGTAGGTATTCTAAATATTCAACTCTACCTCCTCAGATCTCAATAAAGTAGATAAATATCCTTCACATTTTAGTCAAGCAAAATGTCACTCATGTGAAATCTTGGAGCAAGAGGTTAGGGTGGAGATCAAAAAGGTTGGGTTCCATACTTATGAGGATCAGGACCATGGTTTAGCCATGGTCCCATACAGGGATGAATTGAATGATTTATCCATAAAGAAGATAGAAATTAAAGGAAATGACCCAGCCCCCAAGTTTAGTCCATCCCAGCTCACCTACTTTTGCCTAAGGTCTTCCCAAAGCTGCTAGGCTTAGGTCTTACATCTGGACAAGGTTAGCATAAGATCATCCATTTAAAGGTAGAAAAGACCTTAAAGGTCATCTAGTCAAAATCCTACATTTGTTGTCAAATTCTGTCCCTGTAACTGGACACCTGGCAACTCCATCCCACAGACCTTAGTTGGACCCTTAAGCTTTCACTAGAATCAGTGATGCTGGATGTTAGATGCCTCAAAAAAAAAAAAAAAAAAAAAAAAAGGTGGAGGTCTGACGCCTCATGCTTTGTCCTCTTTTATTGTGAATTATTGATAGGATTTGGTAATTAATATCTCAAATTTCTGACATCCAAAGAGATTTCAGTCAGTAGCTTATATTCCAACTGGATCTCTAACCAGGAGAGTAGTAAGCAGATTTTACTGTGAATCACTCTGGTAGCACTAAAAGCTTGTAGGTTCCCAGCCTGAGCTGTTTCTAAGATCCTGGAATAACAACACTCAATACCCCCCAAAAGCAAGAAGATAGAAGTCTATCACGGATATGCTCCCTCTCCCAAAGTTTTCAGAGCCTACCCTAACATAAAATCCAAAGTAATGAGGCAGACTGGAAAAATGAACAAACAAGAAAAAGGAATCTACCATAAATACCTTTTAAAATAGTGAAAGGAAAGCTCAAGACACAAATCCAGAAAAAGGCGATGATTCCAAAATACACATAAAAATATTAAAGAAAAATATAACTTTGGTGCATTTCAAAGGTAACTCTCAGAAGACATAAAACATGATTTTTTTCTAATGAGAGAGCTGAAAATAATTGAAAAAAGCAAATGAGAGCAGTAGAAAGGGGAAATGGGAAAAACTGAGAGCTATGCAAGGAAGATATGGAAAGGAAATTAACAGCTTGAAATAAAAGATATGAAATTATAGTAAAAAAAAAACTCCCCAGAAATTAGAATTGACCAAGTAAAAACTGATTGTTTGAGATTAAGAAATATTAAAACAAAGTTTAAACAAAGGAAAGAAAATGTGAATAGCAAACAACTGACCTGGAGAATAGATCAAAGAGAGATCATTCAAGAATCATAGGACTCCCTGAAAGCTATGATCTGGAAATAGTATGTCAAAAAAGCATAAAGAATTCCCAGAACTCTTTGACAGAAGGCAAAGTAGAAACTCCCCTCCTGAAAGTAACCCCAAAGTGAAAGGTCCCAGGAATATTACATCTTAAATCCAGATCTGTTGGGTTAAATAAAAAGTACTGCAGGCAACCAGAAAAATAATTCAAGTACCAGGGAGCCAGTCAGGATCCCACAAGATTTAACAGTCAACACTTTAAAGGAGCAAAGATCTTAGAATATGATATTGCAGAGGGGAAATTATCTAGGCTCACAGTTTTATCCGGTAAAACAAAGTATGATCTTTCAGGGGTAAAAACAGACCTTTAATTTAAAAGAGAGCTTTCAAGCATCATTGATGAAAAAAACAGAAATATATAGAAATTTTCATGTGCAGAGTTAAGAGAAACATGAAAAGACAAATGAGAACAAACAATTATAAGAGAAAACAAGGTTAAAATGTTTACATTCTGATATGGGAAAATGACAGTTGTATACCTGAAGAACTCTGTCATCATTAGGAGATATAGAAGGAGGTTAATTAGAAAGAGGGCCAGGAAGTGATTCTGTTAAATTTTTGGTGATTTCAAAAGGAGAAAGGAAAGTGAGAAAAGATGTAATATACTGGGGAGAGGGAAAAGAAGATAGAATATTTCTGTTCTGACCTTTTATAACTCATAAAATCTCTCAGAATTATATTCATAGCATAAAGAAGAAGTAGAAAATATCCCACCCCATTTTAACCTATTCCTTAATTAGGTGAGAAGACATTTCAATCAATCAAAAGACCTTAAAACAAATGTAAAAAAGAAAAAAAAACATTTGAAATCAAGTTAATTAAGTAAATTATGCCATAAAAGAAGTGTGTTCCAATCCCTATGGATTTTGTTAAAATACTCTGAATCCTCTTTATTAACTACAATGGGAGCTTTTCTAGAAATTGGAGCATGCAGCTTTCCAGCACACTGATAAAAAGAGTAATCATCAAGGGGAAGGAAGAGTCCTCAACTTATGGGGTCAGCTCTCCTTCCCCCAGTCTTTTTTTATCTGAAGATCTGTTGGTGTTTAGACTCCATACAGCTAGGGATGCAAAAAACTGTTGTGGTTTCATGATGTGTTGTGGTAGCACCATCTCAAAGAATTCAGAATCAGACCACTTCTAATCTAAGTAAAGGCATTTATTGAGACTGACACCTCTCCTGAAGCAGGCTAAGTTCTAAAAGGAACCAGAAACTTCAGAGAAAGCAAGATGAATTTTTATAGGGTAAAGATGCAATTACACAATGTCAATTATGAATTATGTGCAAAGAACTTTGTAAAAGGGCAAAACTGTATAAATGTTAGCTGTCTCCTCCCACTAAGATGAAAATTCCTTGAGTTGGGTGGGGGCAGGGAAGGGTTGTCTTTGTCTTTCTTTGTATCCCAACATTTATCATGCTATGTGGAACATAGTCAAGTGCTTAATAATTGCTTATTGATTGCTTGGATAGATTTTTGGATTTACATTCAGAGAACCCTGGAGTAACACTGGGCTATTAGCATATGCTTGAAGCAATCTACAAAAAGTATATTGCATCTCCTGCATTGAGAAAGCAAATTGATCTTGGCTTTCTTCCAACTGTGGCCACAAAAATCATATTATTTAAGTCAATAACCAAAAACTGTTTTATCATGCCCTTTAATTTCATCAATCACGTTTGAAATATTGGTGAGGGCTCTCTAGGTGGTTTCAGCCTTGGCACTGAATTTTCAGTAATTCAAGGATACAAGGCATTCCTCATTTGATAAATGGTCAAAGGATATAAATAGGCAGTTTTCAGAATAAGAAATTAAAGCTATCTATAGTCATTTGACAAAATGCTCTAAATCACTATTGATTAAACAAATGCAAATTAAAACAACTCTGAGGTACCACCTCACACCTGATGAAACAGGAAAATGACAAATGTTAGAAAAGATGTGGGAAAGTTGGAGCACTAATGCTTATTGGTAGAGTTGTGACCTGATTGAACCATTCTGGAGAGCAATTTGGAACTATACCTAAAGGGCTATCAACCTGTGCATACCTTTTGATCCAACAATACCACTACTAGGTCTATATTCCAAAGAGATCATAAAAAAATGGAAAAGGATTCAAATATACAAAAATATTCATAGCAGCTCTTTTTATGGTGGCAAAAAATAGAAATTGAGGGGATGCCCATCAATTGGAGAATGGTTGAAAGCATGTATATGTGGCATATAAACATATTGTAACAGCATTGTGCTATAAGAAATGATGAACAAGCAAATTTCAGAAAAATCTGGAAAAATTTACACGAACTGATGCTGAGTGAAGTGAGCAGAACCAGAAGAACACTGGGCATCATAACAGCAACACTGTGTGATGATCAACTTAAATAGACTTAGCTTTTCTCAGTGTACAATTATCTAAGACAATTCCAAAAGACTCATCATGGAAAATGCATCCAGACAAAATGAATCCAGAGAATGATCTGCATGCAGATCAGAGTATACTATTTTCTCTTTTGTTTCTTTCTTGTAGTTTTCCCCTTTTGTTCTGATTCTTCTTTCACAACAAGACTGGTATAGAAATATGTTTAATATGATTGCATATATATAACCTATATCAGATTTCTTGCTGACTTGGGGAGAGGAAGAGAAGAAAGGGAGAAAAGAAACTTGTATTTTTGAACTTTGAAATTTTTGAAATATTTGAAATATTGAAAATTATCTTTACACATAATTAGAAAAAATAAAATAATATTAACTGGAAAAAATAAATGCTACTTGAGTGCCAAAAAAAAAAACCCACTTTGTCAGATTAAAACAACAACAAATTTTCAATAATCCACTGTAAATCTCAATTCTTTGCTAGCATTTTTCACTGACCACACTGAAGAATTACAAGGGCTACTTTTTTCCCTAATTACACGTTACTGTTTGAAATCCTTCAAGATTTAAGTAATTTCCTTATTTTCTTTGATTCTGTACTGAGGAATATTTACAACTCATTTTTGAGTGACCAAGACTACCGGCCTTATGTAGACTTTTCCTATCAATAACTGAATATTAATTTTTGGTTTCTATCATAGGGTAAAGTTTTTACTCAATTCATCTATTCCAATTATTATTTTTCTTGAGCCTGGAAAAGCAATTATTCTATAGATCTTTTTTGACAATCTGTGACATTAAACGTTCTATATACTTTCCACCTTGTGATTTCAGAAACTCCAAATACATTTGTCCGAATATGTTTGTTTTTGTAAAATTC
Organism: Bettongia penicillata ogilbyi; assembly: GCA_023548195.1. Taxonomy (NCBI): domain Eukaryota; kingdom Metazoa; phylum Chordata; class Mammalia; order Diprotodontia; family Potoroidae; genus Bettongia; species Bettongia penicillata. The sequence continues at coordinate 51,983 of JAJHZJ010000745.1, read as the reverse complement.
CTGAAATTTTTAAAAAAAATTTAAAAGTAATTTTAATTAAAAATTTTAAAAGTAATTTTAAAAGTAATTTTAATTAAAAATTTTAAAAGTAATTTTAAAAAATTACTGAATCTGGTACTATGGTCACTTATAAACCAGTATGTACTAGTACTAGGATGTGTTAGTTTCTACCTCTATCATGCTGAGTAACTAGCTCCAGAAAAGGACAGTTGCTTCCCTGCTAGACCTTAATATCGTTGTTGTTATTTTTGCTATTTGTTCTTCCTTTTGAAGGGGACCACGGACATCATGGAGTGACTTTTTTAACTCTTGCATAAATTGGATTTAAGTGATGCAGAGTTGCACAGTCAATAGCTTCACTCTCTCTTCCAAAGTTAGTAGAGTCCAGTGGCAAGGCAAAAGTGAGGATGATTGGAGGTAGCCCAAGATGCAGAACTTGACAAGAAGACCACTAAATACCTGTAGTAAAACTTGGTTCCAAACTTCTGATGCCGGGATGGCAGGATGAAGAAAGAACTCACAGAAGCCCTCCCAAATTCCCCTCCAAACAACTTGAAAACCACCTCAGAATTGATGTAGGAGCAGAGAAGCAGCTTGCCAGCATAGTAGGAAAAGTCTGTCTCAATAGGGCAGAAGGAGATCAAGGTTCAAGAGCAGCAGTAGCAGCCAGACTCACAGCAGCAGTCCTGCATAAAGGCTCCAATCCTGGGGCAATCCACAAGAAAGACCCTGCTGTTCAATAAATCAACAACACCTAAGGCAAGGCAGCAGTCTGTGCTGCACAGCAAAGCCCTGCTCCAGCACCCCTATCCCCAGCACAAGCCTTGACTCCATAGATGACCAGTAGTGAGGCCCTGCCCTTGGAGCTGTCCAGCAGAGAGGCTCTGTTTCCATAGCAAGATAGCAACAGAGCCCTATCCCTGGGGCAGACCAGCAACAGTATCTCTCTCAGGGCCAGTCAGCAGAAAGACTATTTTCATAGGAAGCAAGCAACAAAGCCTCACTCCTGGGGCAGGCCAGCAGCAAAATCTCACAATCAGGGAGGCCAAAAGAGAGACCCTAACCCTAGCACAAGCTAGAAGGGAAGGCTTCCCTCTAGTGCAAACAAACATCTAGTCCCAGAAGCCCAGCGAAAGTCAGCAGTAAGACCTCGGCTTCAGCACAAAAAGCTTGGGCCAAGATGCTCAGAGCCCAACTCTCATATAAAAACACCAAGCCACAAAAGAGGCAGAAAAAAATGAGGAAAAAAGAAAAAAAGAGAACTAGACTATGGAAAGTTACTATGGTGACCGAGAGGATCAAAGCACAAATGTAGAAGAAGACAATAGTGTCAAAATTGCTACATGAGAAACCCAACAATTTCAGGCCCCAAAAGAGCTCCTGGAAGAGTTTAAGATGGATTTTATTTTTTATTACTTTTATTATAGTCAATTCTACAATGGTATATGTATATATATACAGAAAGTATACATGCATATATATATATAATCAGATGCATCACATAAATCCAAAAATGATTTTAAATAGTGCATGAAGTTTTCAAATCTACAAAAAGATTTAAGCAATGATAAAATATTTATACTACAATAAGCATTGTGTATCATTTGAATCTTTTTTTCTACATTAAAAAAAGTCTCTTTGTAATAAACCATAGACTGGTTGTAATCTGTACTAGTGAAGGGAGTTTTTATACCATCAATGCCTTCTGCTGATGAAATCACAGATATTTCATGCATTTACTTGTATACAATACTATATTTTAGCTGACTTTGCTATGATCTCATAGTACAGTGGAAATAGTATTGGTTTTGTAGCCTGAATCCAAATCTTGCCTCTACCACTTAGTTGTGTGACCCCAAGCAGGTCATGACCTCTGTGGATTTCAGTTCCCTAACCTTCAAAACAAGGATGATGACCTAACTATTTTCTGAGGTCTGAGAGCTCAAAATTGGTATTCCTCTTCATTAAATCATCACAAAACCAAAGTAACTTAAATATTTCCCCAGTGTATTCACTTTGGTTTAAAACTGAAAGGACCTTAGAGATAGATCATGTAGTCCAGGACCCTCATTTCAAGGTTTTGAATATGACACTGAAGAGCTTGAATACTTATATACATATGGTGCAATAGAAGTGTTTGCACATTCGTGACCATTCATGCAATGTGGCATGACTACCAATGTTCTCTCTCACACATGCCTCAGAATTGGCCTTAACCCTCCAAATCATTACTGCTGAAGTAAGAGCTGTTATGGTATTCAGCCATGTAAAGGAATTTGTGAATGATGGGATTCATCCTGGTTATCCAGGGTCTTGGCACCAGGTATATTGAGAGTTTGAACAAATCTACAAATACTTTGTACCTGTCACTCACTATTGAGTGCCAATACTGGTAACCTGAGGACTCACCAGTGCCAGCCTTGATTCTAACCATTCTGTGTACTACACACATGATTATATCTCCATTTTGTCATTAGGCTACCGATGTCCATAAGAGAAGTTAGTAATTAAAAGAGATCCTGGAATCTGGGTTCTTCCCTGTAAAAATACATCATCAGTGCTCCCTATAGAACTCTGTATGATAGCTGTCTTTCACTATTACTGAGAAGATGTTCATGCCATTTCTCATCAAATAATGACATCAGCACCTCTTTTGTTTTGGGAATTCAGTCAGATGTTCATCTTTTTCTAATTTCTCACTGAAGAGGTATTTTCTTATGTCGTTGGTGACTAGAAAGATCAAAACACATAACCAGAAAAAGATAATAAAGTCAAAACTCCTGCATCCAAAGACTCCAAAAAAAAATATGAATTAGTCTCAGTCCATGGAATAACTCAAAAAAGATTTTGAAAATCAAGTAAGAGAAGTAGAGGAAAAATTGGAATAGAAATGAGAGTGATGCAAGAAAATTATGAAAAACAAGTCAATAGTCTGCTAAAAGAAACCCCTCTAAATGCTGAAGAAAATAAACTCTTTAAAATTAGACTAATCTAAATGGAAAAAGAGGTCCAAAAGCTCACTGAAGAAAATAATTCCTTAAAAATTAGAATGGAGCAAATGGAATGACTCATAATGGACTTTATGAGAAATTACAAAATTATGAGACAAAACCAAAACCAAAAAAATTGAAAAAATAGAAGAAAATGTGAAATATCTCATGGGAAAAATAATTGACCTGGAAAATGGATACAGGAGAGATAATTTAAAAATTATTGGACTACCTGAGAGTCATTATCAAAAAAAGAACCTAGAAATTGTCTTTCAAACAATTATCAAGGAAAACTTCCCTAATATTCTAGAACCAGAGGGTAAAAAAGAAATTAAAAGAATCAACTGATCACCTCCTGAAGGAGATCCCAAAAAGAAAATTCCTAAGACTACTGTAGCCAAATTCCAGAGTTCCTAGGTCAAAGAGAAATATTACAAGCAACCAGAAAGAAACAATTCAAGTGTTGTGGAAACACAATCAAGACAATATAAGATTTAGCAGCTTCTACACTAAGGGATCGGAGAGCTTGTAGTATGATATTCCAGAGGTCAAAGGAGCTAGAATTAAAACCAAAAATCACCTACCCAGAAAAACGAAGTATAACACTTCAGGGGAAAAAATGAAACTGCAATGAAATAGATGAATTTCAAACATTCTTATGAAAAAACCAGGGCTGAATATATAATTTGACTTTCAAATACGAGAATCAAGAGAAGCATGAAAAGGTAAAGAGGAAAGAGAAACCATAAGGGACTTAATAAAGTTGAACTGCTTACATTTGTACATGGAAAGATGACATTTGTAACTCATGAGACCTTTCTCGGTATTAGAATAGTTAATATATATAAAATATGTTTGTATACATATATGTGTATGTGTATATATACATATATAGAAACAGACAGAGAGACAAAGGGCGTAGGATGAGCTGAATATGAAGAGATGATATCTAAAAAAAGAAAATCAAGTATTGAGAGAAATGTACTAAGAGAAAGAGAAAGGGAGAGGTAGAATTTAGTAAATTATCTCACATAAAAGAGGCAAGAAAGAACTTTTACAATGGAAGGGAAGAAGGGGAAGGTGAGAGGGAGTAAGTGAGCCTTCCTTTCATTGCATTTGGCTTCAGCAGGGAATAGCATACACATTCACTTCTATATGGAAGATTATCTTACCTAAAAAGAAAGCAGGTGGGAAGGGGATAAGATAGGAGGATTATAGAAGGGATAAAAGATAGGGGGAAGAGGAAATCAGAAGCAAACACTTTGGTGGACAGGTCAAAGGAGAGAACAGAATAAAAGGAGGGTGAGACAGTATAGAGGGAAATATAGTTCATCTCTCACAACATGATTGCTGTGGAAGTGTTTTGCATGACTACACATGAATAATCTGCATAGAATTGCTTACTTCCTCAATGAGCATGAGTGGGGGGGGGGAAGGGAGAGAATGTAAAACTCAAAGCTTTAAAAATGAATGTTAAAAATTGTTTTTACTTTCAACTAGGAAATAAGATATATAGGCAATGGGGTTTAGAAATCTATCTTGCTCTACAGGAAAATAGAAGGGAAGGGTCTAAGAGAAGGGGGTTGGGCTGATAGAAGGGATGGCAGATTAGAGGAAAGGCCAATTAGAATATATACTGTCCTGTGGGGGGAGACAGTCAGAAAATTTGAAATTCAAATTATTGAAGTGAATGTTGAAAACTGAAAATAAATAACAAAAAGAAAAAAAAGTGAAAAAATTAAAAAACAAAAATGGTTCTAAACAAATTCTAGAGCACCAGAACTCATAAAAAGACTGAAAAAATTCCGTTACAAGACAATTTACAAAGTTGGCAGGAAAAGTCTGTTGCCCCAGGCTAAGAGAGGACTGCAGTCACTAGGCTGAGAGAGGTTTGAGAGAGAGGCTGCACCAACACAGACTAGGTACCAGTGACCCAGAGTAGACCTGGGGGCAACTGAATTGCTGGCAGATGAGGCAGTTTCTGGACCTCCCAGCCCACAGACACCAGGGACAACTTAAAAGGTCGGCAGAAAATGTCTATTGTGCAAAGGTAAGAGTGGAGCCCAGTGCAGCACTGCCGGAGACTGGAGACTGAATTGTCGGTTACTATCTTCCCCTCTTCTTAGTTGTTAAGGGCACAATGGACCAAAGCCCTTCCTGGGGGGAAGAGAGTACTAGGAAGTCCTGACCTGCCCACGTGGCTCTGCCAGCCCAGCGCTAGAAAGACTTCCTGGTCTGAGACTAAGCAGCCACCAACCAACCAGAAGGGAATACGACCTGGGATAGAGAATCGTGCCCTTTTTTGGTTTGGTCTGGAGGGGCTCACACCAATGAGATGAAAAACTCCACCCCCAGGATATGACTTTGTAGTGATTGCTTATATAAACCCTCCCCTGGTGCAATAAAGAGAGACTGCCTGCTACCAACTATGCCTCGGTCTCCTTCCTCTTTGTGATCTTGTCCCCAGGTCTCTTAGACCTCCCTCGAGCCTTGCTCCCCCGGCGCTTTCCGGTTTCGGTCACCCATGTCTGTTTGGCCTGCAGGACGGGACAATTGGCGCCCAAACGTGGGGCGACCCCAAAAGCTGGTCTGCTGCCGCGATAGACGTCCCAGTTCGTCCGGACCCCGTTAAGGTAAGTGTAAGTGTTCACGTCTATCGCAACCATGGGATCACAACTCTCTAAGGAGCAACTTTTCGTTCAGAATTTGAAACGACTCCTTGGAGAGAGAGGAATAAGGGTTAAGAAGAAAGACTTCTATGATTTTTCTGGCACTCAGCACATATCTGTGGTGTAGTAAAAAGTTGCAGGAATAAGTCTAAAAGAGCAGTCTTGTATGGGAGAAAGTCTAGACAGGGAATCTTATGCAAGGCTTAGTTACACAGTGATAGAAATTAAGCCAGAGTTATAATGTGTACAGAGGATTTCTGACAATTTTTTCTCAGTATTTTGGATTCTTTTATTGTCTGTATATGTGTTCTGTCTTTACATGTTCTGTGTGCGTGTGTTTGTGAGTTATTACGGTCAGCTCCATGGTGGCTGGACCTTGGAATGTTGTCTCTTTCCCTCCCCCTCCTCCCTTCTCTCTGATGACTGCAGCATCGGGGAGAAGTATGGGAGAGAGAAAGAGAGGAACTAATCTTATATTATTTAGTTTATGTGATTGCAAGGTGTAGTCTTGGATGGGAAATGCAGGGACATAGTGTCTGTGCAGTTTTAAAGGGGGCTTTAATCAAAGCCCATTAGGAAAACAACATGGATATGAAGTTTAAGGAAAGCATAAAAGTTTTGGAAATTATTTGAAAGTTTTGGTTAAACTCTCTCTCGCTTTACTCTCTTCCCTCCAATTCTGGCCAAATTGTGAGGGTGGAGAGAGACGAGATGAGATCTGGTGCAGGATGATCAGCATTTTCACCTAAATCTCACCTAAAAGAAAAGTATTTTGTATAATGAGAAGTAACCAAAAGGTAGTTATTCTGGTCACATTTTAAGTGAAACGTGTCACTCCTAATTGGATGTTTAAAACAGATCAGGATTTGTTATATTATTTGGCACTAGGCAAATTGGAAATATGCATAAATCTTAAAGGGACACCTCAGCAGAGATAAAGCTTTTGAAACTCTCCAGCAGAATGGAACAGACTTGGCGCCACTGGGCAGTTGTCCAGAAGTCTCCCTCCCTTCAGCTGAGGAATTCGAAAACTCTCTCAATCAAAGAAGTTCTTAAGGAGTGGACACAGAAATAAAATTTACTTGAGTAAAGGATGGAACCATTAAGATTTTTGCCCTGCAGTCCCAACTATCATTCAGCTGGGTCTACAGTGAATTGTAACTTTTATCATTCCAGATTAGATCAAGAGAAGAGAACTATTATTTTGAAGGTTTTCGACTAAATTTTGTAAAAGTTTAGTGACTGTTAACAACAGGACAAATTTTAAACGGTTTTAAATTTTCATTTTCAAGACAATGTATTGGTAAATTAATATGTAATGGTCTATGAAGCAGAAAAGATCTTGCTCTTTTAATCTGAACTTGTAGTCATTCCTTGGCTTAAGCAAAAGTTAAATTTAGTATTTGAACTTATTAACAACTTAATTTCTAAAAGGTTTTCTTTTTCAGAGTAAATGTAATCAGAGAAGGAGAAACTACCCTGTGAAACAATGATGTAAGGTGGTAAGGTTTAAGTTTGAAATCACCTATCATAGATTCTACAAAGGTTACAACTTTAAATGACTTTCAGAAATTGATAGGAGAAATTCAGTAGTGTAGGCCACAGTTGGGAATTACAACTGATCAAATGAAACCATTATATGATTTATTGAAAGGTCCTTCTCAATTAAACTCATGCAGAGAATGGACAGATGAAGCACTGGAATGTTTGAAATTAGTGCAGAAAAAGATTATGGGGTGTACTATTAGCAGGATATTAGAATCACAGGACTTGAAAGTAACAATTTTATTCACTGAAAAAATACCCACTGGAGTTTTACATCAAAAACAAGGGATTATTGAGTGGGTACATTTGGCTCAGATAAAGAACAGAGCTTGTGTGCCTTATGCTGTGCTGGTAGCCCAAATCATACATAAGGCAGTGAAGAGAGTAAGGATGTTAATAGGACAGGAACCTCACACAATTTATACTATGTATACAAGTCAACAAATAGAGAACTGCATACAAGAGTTTGTAGAATGGCAGATATTGATTAATCAGAATTTCCAACATGGGCTCCCAATTCCTTCTGGGCAGCAATTTGCCACGTGGCCATGATCTTGGGCCGACAAATGCTCTTCCTCACCGGTAGAGGGAGTTAATGTTTTTACAGATGCAACAAAAAAAAAAAAATTTTAGGGCATCTATGTATATTCCATCTAAAAAGGAGATGCATAAATTTAAAACAACATTTACTTCTACACAACAAAATGAATTATATGCAGTATTGCAAGCATTATTATATGTGAAAGAACCTTGCAATATCATCATAGACAGAAAGTATACAGCACTATTGATACCTAGATTAGAGTCAGCCTATACTCCTGATAGGGCAGATAGTATTAAACAGATTACTGTGGAAGTTCAACAGGCAATGAGGGCCAAAACAACAATATTTTATATCACACACACTTGGTCACATTCTAAATCATGGAGTACCGAAAAGCATTAAACCAGACAATGGTCCAGCTTATGTCAGTAAAGCCATTGAACAGTTCATGGTGGATTACTGGCATTGGCACCTGCATTCTGGGCCCCGATACGCTCCCTCCTCTTCAGCTCGAAGCTATATGCAATCAGACTGTAATCGTCTCTGATAACCATACTTATGCTTCTGCGCCTACTGGCCACTATTTTGCCTGTTCCTCCGGCCTTACCACCTTTCTAGTTATCTCCAAGTTCATCAGCTCCCGTGATTACTGTGTATTGGTAGTTTTGTTCCCTCATGTCACCTTTTATCTAAATGATGACTTCCTAAATATCTGGCAACAAGGGAGAGAAAGCTCCCAAAAGGTAAAAAGAGAACCACTAACTGCATTAACGTTAACCGTCCTTTTGGGTCTAGGAGCTGTAGGGACGGGTACCGGTATTGCCTCCCTCGTTCAAAATGATAGACAGATATCACAGCTTAGTGCAGCTATAGACAAAGATCTAGAGGAATTGCAGACAGGATTACACCACCTCAAAGATTCAGTAGCATCTCTGGCGGAAGTTGTATTACAAAATAGAAGAGGTTTGGACCTCCTCTTCTTACAACAAGGAGGTCTGTGCGCAGCCCTGAAAGAAGAGTGCTGCTTTTACTCAGATAAGCTAGGACTTGTGGAAAACAGCTTGAGTAAGGTCAGAGAGAGCTTAGAAAGAAGGAAAAAGGAGAGGGAACAACAAGAATCCTGGTATAAGAACTGGTTCTCCGCCTCCCCGTGGCTTTCTACACTCCTTCCTAGCCTTCTTGGACCACTCTTGGGCCTTCTCCTACTCATTTCTTTCGGCCCTTGGGCCTTTAACAAACTAACCACCCTTGTTAAATCTCAGATAGATTCAGCTATTGACCGGAAGAGACATATATTTTACAGCAGGCTACAGGAACATGACGTCCCTGAGCCCCCAGATAACCGGCTTCAGTTTACCGAAGATCTCCTTAAAGAACCTTGGTACCGGAGGTGGAAGAAGAGACTCTGCTCCCCTTGCTGAACAGCCCACCAACCCCTCCCCTGCTCTCCCCATCCTTGAGCATCCTAGCTCCCATTATCCTTTGTGTGTGTTATTGATACTTTACCCTTATTCTGATTTCTATGAGTCTCCTCCGCTATGTTCCCGACAGGGAAGCTGTGGACTGCGCCAATGACGGGAATATTGTGGCCCCATGACCTGGATAATCATGCCATTGGCTGCAGAGGTACCCAATGATGGGATTATTGTGGGTCCACCTACCAGAAATGCTGGAGGTGGGGGCCACCCACATAGCCTAAGACAGGGGCCCTGCCCACTTTCGGTACCAGGCATGGAGTCAGGCCACATAGCCTAAGACAGGCCAGCCACCTACCCTTTTTAAATAAAAACGGGGGACATGCCGGAGACTGGAGACTGAATTGTCGGTTACTATCTTCCCCTCTTCTTAGTTGTTAAGGGCACAATGGACCAAAGCCCTTCCTGGGGGGAAGAGAGTACTAGGAAGTCCTGACCTGCCCACGTGGCTCTGCCAGCCCAGCGCTAGAAAGACTTCCTGGTCTGAGACTAAGCAGCCACCAACCAACCAGAAGGGAATACGACCTGGGATAGAGAATCGTGCCCTTTTTTGGTTTGGTCTGGAGGGGCTCACACCAATGAGATGAAAAACTCCACCCCCAGGATATGACTTTGTAGTGATTGCTTATATAAACCCTCCCCTGGTGCAATAAAGAGAGACTGCCTGCTACCAACTATGCCTCGGTCTCCTTCCTCTTTGTGATCTTGTCCCCAGGTCTCTTAGACCTCCCTCGAGCCTTGCTCCCCCGGCGCTTTCCGGTTTCGGTCACCCATGTCTGTTTGGCCTGCAGGACGGGTCACAGCACAGGTCCCACCAGCAGAGAGAGGCCAGCCCCAGCAGGCCAGGAGCAGTTCTTGGGAGTTACTGAATCAGCAATGGCAGTGACAGCAGCTGCTTCCAGGACTCTGCAGGGATCTCTTTGCTAGAATTGAGGCAGGACTGTTATTTTGCTCACACTCAAATCCGGGTCCCAGTTCTAACTGGTAGTACCACAGCAAACAGGAGTAGTAACATAACAGAACTTGTGGAAGAAATGAAGGGGGGACCCTCCTCACAGTTCCAGGACAGAAACAAATGCTTGCAGTCGCTCACAGACCAGAGCACAGGATAAGAGAGTAGAAAACCTCTCTCTTTAAATCGTACCACCTTGGAAGAACTGAAAATGTACGTAACAGTTCCTAGAAGTATCTCAGAAAAATCCTTGAAGCTTGGGACAGTGCACCCTCCACCCTGGAAGCAGAGACCTACTTTAACAATTAAAAGTCAAGTACTAGGCTGGGGAAATGAGCAAACAATGGGAAAAAAAAACACTTCTGGAGCTCCCAGCCCACAGACTGTAAGGGGGTTGAACAACTGGTCAGAAAAAGGTTACAGGGATCTCTTTGCTAAAACAGTCAGGAAAACATTATACACAGTAACAGCCAGAGTATGTGAGGAATTTTTCTGGTACACTTAGCCCTTCACAGAAATGTAAGGACCTAAAATGTTACCAAAGGACTCATGATGCAAAATGCCATCCACATCCAGAGAAAGAATTATGGCATTGGGAACACAGAATAAAGCACATTATTTTCTCTTATGTTTTGTTTTTTTTTTCATGGTTTCTCCCATCCATTTTAATTCTTTTATGCAACATGACTAATATGAAAACATGCTTAATAAGAATTTATGTGCAGAATTCATATAAGATTACATGCCATCTTGGGAGGGAGAGGTAAAAGAAGGGGTAGGAATTTGGAACTTACAGAAGTGATTGTTGAAAACTGAAAACAAATTAATAAAATTGGAGGGGGGGACAGTATTATTTACTTCAGTGATTTTTTTTAAACTTCCTTTTCCATTTGTCCATTTATACTTTTTTAGGGCACTCTCTTCCTCATTGATATTTTGGACCTTTTTGCCATTTGGGTTAGTCTATTTTTTTTTTTAAAAAGTGTTATTTTCTTCAGCATTTTGAGGGTGTCCTTTAGCAAGATGTTGACTAATTTTTCATGATTTTCTTGCATCACATTCATTCTTTCCAATTTTTCCTCTACCTTTCACTTGATTTTCCAAAATCCTTTTTGAGTCATTCTGTGGCCTGAGACCAATTCATAGTTTTCTTGAAAACTTTGAATGTAGGAACTTTGACTTTGCTAGCTTCTTCTGAATGTGTGTTTTGACCTTCCTTGTCATTAAAGTTCCATTACATTCACAAACCACAACTTGTTCAGCCATTCCCCAATTGAGAGGCATCTCCTCAATTTCCAGTTGTTGGCCACCACAAAAAGAGCTGCTATAAATCTTTTTGTACATGTGGGTCATTTTCCCATTTTTGTGATTTCTTTGGGTTTCAACCCTAGAAGCCCTTTGGGCATAGTTCCAAATTGCTCTCCAGAATGGTTGTATGAGCTCACAGATCCATCAACAATGAATTAGTGTCCCAACTCTCCCACATCTTGTCCAACATTTATCATTTTCCTATTTTGTCATATTAGTCAATCTGATAGGAGTGATGTGGTTATCTCAGAGTTGTTTTGGTCTGCATTTTTCTAATCAACAATGATTTAGAGCATTTTTAAATATGACTATAGATAGCTTTAATGTCTTCCTCTGAAAACTGCCTGTTCATGCCCTTTGACCATTTATCAATTGGGGAATGGCTTGTATTCTCATAAATTTGACTCAGTTCTCTATATATTTTAGAAATGAGGCCTTTATCGCAGACACTAGTTGTAAAAAATCTTTTCACAGTTTTCTGCTTCTCTCCTAATCTTGGTTGCCTTCACTTTGCTTGTACTAAAGTTTTTCAACTTGATGTAATCAAAGTTACCATTTTGCATTTCATAATGTTCCCTGTCTCTTGTTTGGTCATAAATTCCTTCATTCTCCACAAATTTGACCAATAAACTATTCCCTCCTCCCCTAATTTGTTTATAGTATCAGTCTTTATACCTAGATCATGTATCCATTTGGATTTTATTCTGGTATGCAGTGTCAGGCATTGATCTATGCCCACTTTCTACCATACTACATTTTCCAATTCTCCCCACAGTTTTTGTGAAATAGTGAGTCTTATCCTAGAAGCTGGGGTCCTTGGGTTTATCAAACAGTAGACTGCTATAGTCATTGACTACTGTGTCTTGTGTATCTAACCTAATCCACTGACCTATGTCTCTATTTCTTAGCAAGTACCAAGTGGTTTGGATGACTGCTGCTTGATAATATAATTTAAGATCTAGTATTGCAAGGCCACCTTCCCTAACTTTTCTTTTAATTAATTTCCTTGATATTCTGGACCTTTTATTCTTCCAGATGAATTTTGATATTTTTTTCTAGCTCAATAAAATAATTTCTTAGTAGTTTGATTCATATGGCACTGAATAAGTAAATTAATTTAGATAGAAAATTATCATTTTTATAACATTAGCTCAGCTTATTCACCCCAGTAACTGATGTTTTTTCCAGTTATTTAGATCTGACTTTATTTACGCGAAAAGTGCTTTGTAATTGTGTTCATATGGCCTTCAGATTTGTTTTGGCAGGTAAACTCCCAAATACTTCATGGTGTATAAAGTAACTTTAAATGAAATTTCTCTTTCTATCACTTGCTGTTGTACTTTGTTAATTATATATATAAATGTAGATGAATTATGTGGGGTTTTTTTGTATCCTGCAACTTTGCTAAAATTGCTTATTATTTCAAATAGTTTTTACTTGATTATCTGGAATTCTCTAAGTATATCATCATATCATCTAAAAAAGCATAACAGTTCTCTCTTTGCATATTCTAATTCCTTCGATTTCTTTTTCTTCTCTTATTGCTAAAGGTAACATTTCTAGTACCCTATTGAATAACAGTGGTGATAATAGACATCCTTATTTAACCCCGGATCTGATTGGAAATACATCTAACTTATCCACATTATGTATAATTCTTGCTGATTGTTTAAGGTAGATAGTACTTATTATTTTAAGGAAGGCTTCATTTATTCATATGCTCTCCAGGGTTTTCAATAAGAATGAGTGTTATGTTTTGTCAAAAATTTTTTCTGCATCTATTGAGATAATCATATGGTTTCCATTAGTTTTGTTGTTGATATGGTCAATTATGTTGATGATTTTCCTAATACTGAACCAGCCCTGCATTCTTGGTATGAATTCTACCTGATCAAAGTGTGTTATTCTCATGATAAGTTTCTTGTAATCTTTTTGCTAGTATCGTTTTTCGCATCTACATTCACTTAGGAAATTAATCTATAATTTTCTTTGTTTTGGCTCTTCCTGGTTTAGGTATCAGCACCATATTTGTATCATCAAAAAGTATTTGGTAGGACTCCTTCTTCACCAATTTCCCCAGATACTCTATATAATATTGGAATTAACTGTTCTTTAAATGTTTGATAGAATTTGCTTGTAAATCCACCTCATTCTGGAGATTTTTTCCTAGGGATCTCATTTCTTTTGTTTCTGAGATGGAGTTATTTAAGTATTTTACTTCCTCTTCTGTTCATCTGAACAATTTATATTTTTTAAATATTTATCCATTTCACTTAGTCAAATTTATGGGCATACAGTTGAGTAAAATAATTTCTAATTATTGTTTTAATTTCTTCTTTGGAGGTGAATTCAACCTTTTAGTTTTTTATGCTGGTAATTAGGTTCTCTTCTTTATTTTTGTTTAATCAAATTGAGAAAAGTTTATCAAATTTATTGTTTTTTCATTAAACCAGGTCTTAGTTTTATTTGTTAATTCAATAGTTTTTTTAATTTCAATTTTATTAATCTCTTCTTGGATTTTCAGTATTTCTAATTTGGTATTTAGTTGGGGATTTTCAATTAGTTCTTTTTCTAACTTTTTAAGTTGCATGCCCAATTCATTGATCTCCTCTTTGTCTCTTTTATTCATGTAAGCATTCAGAGATATAAAACTTCCCCTAAGAAGTACTTTTATTGCATCCCATAAATTTTGGTAGGTTGTCTCATTATTGTCATCCTCTTGAATGAAATCATTGTTTGTTTCTATGATTTGTTGTTTGATCCACACATTCTTTAGGATTAGATTATGTACTTTCCAAATAATTTTTGATCTATCTTTCCATGGCCCTTTATTGCATAAAATTTGCATTGCATGAAAAGGATGAATTGACTATTTCTGCCTTTCTGCACTGGATTTTGAGGTTTTTATGCCCCTAGTACATGGTCAAGTTTTGTGTATGTGTGATGTACCACTGAGAAAAAGTTCTATTCCTTTCCATCCCCATTCTGTTTCCTCCAGAGGTCTAACATGTCTACCTTATCAGAATTCTATTCATCAACTTAACTTTTTTCTTATTTGAGATTAGATTTTTCAAGTTCAGAGGGGAGAAGTTGAGGTCCCCCACTAGTATAGTTTTGTTATCTATTTCTTCCTGTAACTCCTTCAACTTCTCCCCCAAGAATTTGGATGCTATACCACTTGGTACATATATGTTCAGTAATGCTATTATTTCATTTTCTGTGGTGTCTTTTAGCAAGATCTATATAGTTTCCTTCCTTATCTCTTTTGATTGGATCTATTTTTGCTTTTTCTTTGTCTGAGTTTAGGATTGCTACCTCTGCTTTTTATACTTCACCTAAAGCATAATATATTCTACCCCTGCACTTTATGTTTACCCTATATGTATCCCTCTGTTTCAAATGTGTTTCTTGTAAATAGCATTTTTTAGGATTATGGTTTTTAAACCATTCTGCTATCCAGCTCCATTTTATGGGAGATTTCATCCCATTCACATTCACAGTTAAGATTACTATCCGTGTTTTTCTCTCCATCCTATCCCACTCCCTCTTTGTGCTTTTATTTCTCCCTTCTTCCTTCCCCTCCTCAAAAAGTCTTACTTTTGACTATGACCTCCCTCAGTCTTTCCTCCCTTCTATCAATTCCCCTTCCTTTTCTTTGCCTTTCCCCTTACTACTTATTTCCTTCCTTCTAACCACCCCCTTCCTTTTCTTTTCCCTTTCTCCTCCTATTCCCTGAAAGGCAAGTTAGATTTCTGTACTTAACCAAGTATGTTATTCTCTCCTTGAACTAAATCCAATGAGAGTAAAGCTCAGACAATGCTCATCTCCCTCCTTTCTTTCCCTCTACTACAACATGTTTTCGTGCTTCTTCATGTAATGTAATTTACCCTTTTCTGCCTGCTATTTTCCTTTTCTACCTTTTCACCCCTTAATTAGGTTTTTTATCACTACATCAGTTAATTTATACTCACATCTTCCATCTACGTATATCCTTTTTGAATGTCATAATAAATATACAATTCTCAAGATTAATATCATACTCCCATGTAGGGATGTAAATAGCTTGCCCATATTAAATAATATGTTTATTAAATTGAATTTTTATTATATTTAATATATTATATTATTATAAATTAATATTAAATAATTTTTCTTTTTTCTGTTTACATTTTTACATCTCTCTGCAATCCATGAGGAGATCAAATTTTCTATTGAGCACTGACCTTTTCATCAGGAAGATCTGGAAATCCCTTATTTCATTGAATGTCCCTCTCCTTGCCTGGAAGATTATGCTCAGTTTTGTGGGGTAATTGATAAATTTAGCAACAGTGACTGTGAAAAAAAATTTGAAGGAAGTTTCTCTGATGAAGGTCTCATTTCTCTAACATGTAGAGAACTGTGTCAAATTTATAAAAAATAAGAGTCATTTCTTAATTGATAGATAATCAAAAGATATAATCAGTTTTCAGGTGAAATAATACAAATTATCTGTAACCACATGAAAAGGTGTTCCAGTTCACTCTTCATTGGAGAAATTAAAATGAATACAAGACTGAGGTAGTACCTCATACTTATCAGATTGGCTAATAGGGCAGAAAAGGTAAATGACAAATGTTGGAGGAGATGTCGGAAAAATGAGACACGAATGTATTGTTGGTGGAGTTCTGAACTGATTCAACCACTCTACAGAGCAATTTGGAGCTATACTCAAAGTAAAATAAAACCCTGGATACCCTTTGACCTATCAATACCTCAACTAGGTCTGAATCCCAAAAGAGATTAAAAAAGAGAAGCATTTATATGTACAAAAGTTTTTGCAGCAGTCCTTTTTTGGGGGGTAAAGAATTAGAAATTGAGGGGATGCCCATCAATTGGGGAATGGCTAGAAAAGTTATAGTATGTGATCATGATGGAATACTATTATCATATAAGTAATGATAAGCAGGATTCTCTCATATAATACTAAAAAGGCTTGCATGGATTGATGCAAAATGAAATGTATGGGGTACAAAGTAACAGCAATATTGTAAGATGATCAGCTGGGAATTATCAGCTATTCTCAGCAATACAATGATCCATGACAACTCTGAGAGACTTAAGATGAAAAATACTATCCATCCCTAGAGAAAGAACTGAGGGTTTCTGAACACAGATTGAATGACACTGAAGTAGAATCCAGGGGGCTGAGGAGACATGAACAGATGTCCTTGTTGCATGACTATCTGTTGGTGGACAGCCTATAGTCTAGGAAACACAAATCTGACAATCAATTCCAATACTCAGGGCCCAAATATAAGGTGTGTTAACAGTAATATCAGAAAAGAGGAAAACAAAGAAACACATGTAAGATTATCTGATCTTGTTCTTTTCCCAAAGTTTCCACTCTGATTCCAATTCCTTTAGGAGGAGTAGTTGCTATTCTGGATCCAATCCTACACATGTAAGTAACAACACTTTTCAGTTAGAAGCTTTCCACCTTTGAGTTCAATAGATATACAAATGAATTTGCTTATTGGATAGTGAGTCTATTCTAATTATCATAGAAGACTTGGAACACTTTAAGTAATTCCAAAACAGTGCACATCAATCAGTTGTTTACAATAAAACATGTTTGTACCACAGGACACACTACGTAAACAAGTATTATTTCTACAATACTAGTAAATTTTCAATGAAATTGACTTTTCCATTGATGCAAAGCTATTATGTAAGTTACCTCCCTTAAGAAATTTTATTGCACTGAAATTCTCTTCCTCAAACTAAAGATGTTTCTCTTTATGTTTAGCAATTAATAGGATAACAGGTACATCAATCATTTGTATTCTTACATCATTTTGAAACATTTAAGGACCTTATTCCATACAGACATATATCTAGTAAAGAGCAGACGACTAGGTCAAATAACCATTTACTAAGTTTGAGATATAAAAAGGAATATAATTTTACGCTGAATAGATCAGATCTTAAACACACATTTTATTATAGTAGATCAGATGTATCCCAGCATTAGTCTATGATGATTCAACATTGTTTTTGGACCTTTGTTTCACAAACTTCTTTTTTCTTTTTTTGTCTAATTATTCCCACATCATTCAGAAAGAATTCTAGGGATGTAATCTTTTTTTAAAAAAATTAAGTAATTTGTCTTTAGTTTTCAGTATTCACTTCCATAAGACTTTGAGTTTCAAATTTTCTCCCCCTTCTTCTTCCTTCTCATAAGATGGCATGCAATCTGATATAGGCTCTACTTATCTATTCTTATTGAACACATTTTCATATTAGTCATTATGTAAAGAAGAAATAGAATAAATGGGAGGAACCATCAGAAAGAAGAAACAAAACAACCAAAGAAAAGGAGAGCAAATAGTATGCTTCCATCAGCATTTTCCATCATGATTCTTTTGGAGTTGTCTTAGATCCTTTCATTGCCGAGAAGAGCTAAGACAATCAAAGTCAGTCATAGCACAGTGTAGTTGTTACTGTATACAATGTTCTCCTGGTTCTCCTCATTTCACTCAGCATCACTTCATATAAGTCTTTCCAGGTTTTTCTAAAGTCTGGTGTTCATCATTTCTTATAGCACAACAGTATTCCATTTCATTCATATACCACAACTTGTTCAGCCATTCCCCAATTGATGGTCATGCCCTCAATTTCCAATTCATTGCCACTAAAAAAAGAGCAGATATAGCTATATCTATATAGACATATATGTATATATATACACACATGGTATATATTACATGTACTATGTTTATTTTTACATGTACTACATATATTTTACATGATATATATGTATGTATGTATGTATAGATGGATGGATGGATGGAAGGATGGATGGATTTGTGTGTTGGTCCTTTTCCTGTTTGTATGATCTCTTTGGGATACAGACCTAGAAGTGGCATTGCTGGGTTAAAGGGTATGTTTGTCCTTCATTGCCAAAGAAGACCATGCCCTCAGAGAAATAATGACATGACTTGCACTTGACTTTGTTTTGAGTGAGAGAGGGCTATGCAGATCACCAGCCTCACTTCTCCTCCAGAGTCATCTGAATCCAGTGACTAGAGGAGATGACCCCAGGATGAGGCAATTGGGGTTAAGTGACTTGCCCAAGGTCACACATCTAGTGAATGTCAAGTGTCTGAAGTGAGATTTGAGGTCCTCCTGACTCCTGCACTGGTGCTCTATCTACTGCACCACCTAGTTGCCTTTAGGGTATGTACAGCTTTAAAGTCCTTTGGGCATAATTCAGTATTACTCTCCAGAATGGTTGGATCAATTCACAACTCCACCAACAATGTAGTGTTCCAATTTTCCCATTTCTTCTCCACCATTTAACATTTTCCTGTTTTGTCATGTTAATAAGTCTGATAGGAGTGATGTGATACCAGAGTCATTGTGATTTGCATTTCTTTAATCAATAGTCATTTAGAACATTTTTTCTTATGACTATGGAGAGCTTTAATTTCTTCTTCTGAAAATTGCCTGTTCACATCCTTTGAACATTTATCAATTGGGAAATGCCTTGTATTCTTATAACTTTGATTCAGTTCTCTATATTCTTTAGAAATGAGACTTTTATCATAAGCACTAACTGTAAAAAATCCCAGTTTCTGCTTCTCTCCTAATCTTGGCTGCCTTAGCTTTGCTTGTGCAAAACCTTTTCAATTTGATGTAAGCAAATTATCCATTCTGCATTTCATAATGTTCCCTAACTCTTGTTTGATCATAAATTCTTTCATTCTCCATAAATTTGACAAATAAACTATTCCTTTCTCCCCTAGTTTGCTTATGGTATCAGTCTTTTATATCTAAATCGTGTACCCAGTTTGACTTTATTTTGAAATATGGTGTAAGTTGTTGGTTTATACCTTGTTTCTGTCATACTATTTTCCATTTTTCCAATAGGTTTGTTAAATCATGAGATTTTATCTAAGGAACTAGAGTCTTTGGGTTTATCAAACAGTAGATTATTATAGTCATTGAATATTGTGTCTTGTGTACCTAACCTATTCCACTGATCCACTACTGTATTTCTTAGTCAGTTCCAAGTAGTTCTGATGATTGCTGCTTTATAATACAATTTATTATCTGGTATGTCATTAACTCCTTTGATATTCTATGCCTTTCAACTAGCTTTGAGGACTGCTCTGAATGAGCAGAATCAATCTAGATGATCATCACCTCCTTTGCGCGTGCACACACACACACACACACACACACACACACACAATTACCTGCTTCAGGTTTTAGCATTAAAATAAGAATCAACAGTCTTAGAATTTTTGTGATAGCCAATTTGTTTTAACTATATCAAAAAAAAAATAAATTGGGGGCAGAGCCAAGATGGAGGAGTGAGAGCAGCGACTCACCTGAGCTCTCGGACAAACTCCTCCAGGTACCTCTGAAAGGAGAATCTGACCAAATTTTGGAGGTGCGGAATCCAGTGGGAGACAGACGGTGACGGATTCGGAGCTCAGGTGGGACTGGAAGGTCCACGGGAAGGATCTGTTCCGAGGGGGTGAGCCCACAGCGCACAGTGCAGCACGGCCAGCGCAGAGGAGCAGAAGAGATCCAAGAAACCTGAGTGGTGGGCGGAACCAGAGGAGCGGCACCCGGGGTGGGAGACAAGCTGAACCGAGTCAGTGAGAGCCCCCGAGCGCCAGATTATCAGCGCAGCAGCTCCTGAGACCTTCAGCCCGAAGATCAAACTCCGGTAAGTCACCTACTTGAACTTCCGGGAGCCAGGATGGTGGAGTGATCAGCTAATGCTCTCTCCTTCCCCCTTGATGACCGGGAAAGAACCATAAAATATCTCCCCAGAAAAATCCCAGATCAGTAGAATTAGAAGAAGGAGACCAATAGTCTCATAACACCTGAGACAAGGAAAATAGCTAAGGGGATTCCTCATATGGTGGCAGAGGCAAACCTGAAGGACAGAGGACCCAGGGCAGAGAAAATTTGCACTAGGACCCAGGCAAGCCTCAGCACCAGGAGAGGAGCCCCAGGAGGGTTGGGAACACGCATTAGTATCTAGGCGTGCCTCAGCTGTCCAGGGGAATCAGAAAGACAATAGGGCAGTTGGGATTACCAGCCCCTGAGCTTGCCTTTGCCTCAATTCATCTGAGGAAATCTCCTGGGACCAGACCAGTCTTTCCCCACACTTAATAAGCTAAACCCAGGGCTGATCAGGGAAACACCAAACAAATACCTGCTTTTAGCTTTTTCACACATCAGCTCAGCAAAAAGTTCTCTAGCTTCTGACTGAAAGAACCAGAAGCCACAACACTCAATCAAAATCATGAACAGGAAAAAGAAGAGGGCCGAAAGAACCATAGAATCTTTCTATGGGGATAAGGACCAAAACACAAGCCCCAAAGAGGTCACAGCTGACACTGTACTTCCATCTGAAACTTCAGAAGGGACTATGAACTACTCGCAAGTACAAGCAGCTCTCCTGGAACAGCTGAAGAAGGAAATGGAAGATAAACTGGCCAATGATGTTAAAATTATTAAGAAAGAATTCACTGATGAGAACATCTCCCTGAAAAGGAAAATTGAACAAATGGAAAAAGAAGTTCAAAAATTAACTGGAGAAAATAAATTCCTGAAAGGTCAAATGGAAAAGGAAGTACAAAAATTAACTGGAGAAAATAGCTTCTTAAAAGGAAAAATTGGGCAGATGGAAAAAGAGATACAAAAGTTAACAGAAGAAAACAATGTGATGAAGATTAGAATTGGGCAAGTAGAAACTATCGGCTCAATGAGACAGCAAGAATCAGTCAAACAAAATCTAAAGAATGAAAAGATAGAAGAAAATGTAAAATATCTAATTGGAAAAAACAACTGACCTGGAAAATAGATTCAGAAGAGAAAACTTAAGCATTATTGGCCTGCCAGAAACCCAGGATGGAGAAAAGAGCCTGGACAATATCTTCCAGGAAATCATCAAGGAAAACTGCCCAAAAGTACTAGATTCAGAGGGCAAAATAGTCATCGAAAGAATCCACCGTTCCCCTCCTGAAAGGGACCCCAAACTCAAAACCCCAAGAAATATAGTTGCCAAATTCCAGAGCTATCAAGTGAAGGAGGAAAATATTACAAGCAGCCAGAAAGAAACAATTTAAATATCAAGGAGATGCAATCAGGATTACACAGGACCTTGCAGCTTCTACATTAAAAGATCGAAAGAATTGGAACCCAATATTCCGTAAGGCAAAGGAGCTGGGACTGCAACCAAGGATCAACTACCCAGCAAAGTTCAGCATAACATTTCAGGCAAGGAGAAAGTCATTCAACGAAGTAAGGGATTTCCAGAGTTTCCTGACCAAAACACCAGAACTTAATAGACAATTTGATCTTCAAATGCAGGTCTCAAGAGAATCATAAAAAGGTAAACAGTGGGATGGGGAGCACCTTGCTACTCAATGAGGGCAAGTTGTTCACCTCCCTATAAGGGAAGATGATATCTGTTTATCTTGAGAACTGTGCATCTATTAAGAAATATAAAAGGGATAAGCATAGGGGGAACGGGTATAAAAATAAATGATATCATGATAAAAAATGTGATTTAAGTATGAGAAGGGAGTGTAATAGGAGGTGGTGAAAAGGAGGAAGCAGAAAATGGCAAATTACATCACAAGAAGAAGTACAAAATCATAGTAGAGGGAAAGAGGGGAGGGAGATGAGCATTGTGTGAGAGGTACTCTCATCAGGATTTGTTTAAAGGACGGAACAATAAACTTGAGTAGAAAATCCTAACTAGCTCTATAAGCAGTGGGAGGGGAAGGGGGAAGAAAGGGGAGGGAGGCAAAAGGGAGGGAAGAAGCAATAAGAGTAAAGGGGAGTAAAAGGGAGGGGGGCTAAAAGAAAGAGGGGAAGGCAGCAAGAGGAGGTGGTGAAAAGTAAATACTAGTGAGGAGGGGAAGGGAGACAGCAGAGCTAAAAGCACAAATGGTGGGAAAGAAGATGGAGGGAAATACACAGATTGTAATCATAACTGTGAATGTGAATGGAATGAATTCTCCCATAAAACGGAGACAGATAGCAGAATGGATTAAAAGCCATAATCCAACAATATGCTGCTTACAAGAAACACATTTGAAATGGGGGGATACACATAGGATAAAGGTTAAAGGATGGAGCAGAATATATTGTGCTTCAGCTGATGTAAGAAAGGCAGGAGTAGCAATCCTAATCTCAGACAAAGCAAAAGCAGAAATAGATCTAATCAAAAGGGATAAGGATGGAAACTATATCCTGCTAAAAGGCACCATAGACAATGAAGCAATATCATTACTAAACATGTATTCTCCAAGTGGTATAGCATCCAGATTCTTAGGGGAGTTGAAGGAAGAAATTGACAGCAAAACTATACTAGTGGGGGACCTCAACCTCCCTCTTTCTGAACTTGATAAATCTAACCTAAAATAAACAAGAAAGAGGTTGAGGTAAATAAAACTCTAGATAAGGTAGATATGATAGATCTTTGGAGAAAATTGAATGGGGATAGAAAGGAATATACCTTTTTCTCAGCAGTACATGGAACATTTACAAAAATTGACCATGTACTAGGACATAAAAATCTCAAAATCCAGTGCAAAAAGGCAGAGATAATCAGTGCATCCTTCTCAGATCATAATGCAATAAAAATTATATGTAATAAAAAGCCATGGAAAGATAAAGCAAAAATCAGTTGGAAACTAAATAATTTAATCCTAAAGAAGGAATGGGTTAAAGAAGAAATCATAGAAACAATCAACAACTTCATTCAAGAGAATGACAATAATGAGACAACCTACCAAATCTTATGGGATACTGCAAAAGCAGTTCTAAGGGGAAGTTTTATATCTTTGAATGCCTACATAAATAAAATAGAGAAAGAGGAGATCAATGACTTGGGTATGCAGCTGAAACAGCTAGAAAAAGAACAAATTGAAAATCCCCAAGAAAATACCAAATTAGAAATACTGAAAACCAAAGGAGAGATTAATAAAATTGAAATTAAGAAAACTATTGAATTAATAAATAAAACCAATATTTGGTTTTATGAAAAAACTAATAAAATTGATAAACCTTTGGTCAATTTGATTAAAAAAAAGAAAGAAGAAAATCATATTACTAATATTAAAAATGAAAGGGGTGAACTCACCTCCAATGAGGAGGAAATTAAAACAATAATTAGAAATTATTTTGCCCAACTTTATGCCCACAAATTCGATAATCTAAATGAGATGGATGAATATTTTAAAAAATACAAATTGCCCAGATTAACAGAAGAGGAAATTGAATACTTAAACAACTCCATCTCAGAAAAAGAAATTGAACAAGCCATCAATGAACTCCCTAGGAAAAAATCTCCAGGACCAGATGGATTCACAAGTGAATTCTATCAAATCTTTAAAGAACAGTTAATTCCAATACTATATAGACTATTTGGGAAAATTGGGGAAGAAGGAGTACTCCCAAATTCTTTCTATGATACAAATATGGTTTTGATACCCAAGCCAGGAAGAAATAAAACAGAAAAAGAAAATTATAGACCAATTTCTCTTGAATATAGATGCAAAAATTTTCAACAAGATTTTAGCAAAACGAATACAGCATCTTATCAAGAGAATAATACATTATGATCAGGTAGGTGTCATACCAGGAATGCAGGGCTGGTTCAATATTAGGAAAACTATTAGCATTATCAATCATATCAACAACAAAACCAACAAAAACCACATGATTATCTCAATTGATGCAGAAAAAGCTTTTGACAAAATACAACACCCATTCCTATTAAAAACACTGGAGAACATAGGAATAAAGGGAACTTTCCATAAAATAATAAGCAGTATCTACCTAAAACCTTCAGCAAGCATTATATGCAATGGAGATAAGCTAGAGGCATTTCCAATAAGGTCAGGGGTGAAACAAGGATGCCCATTATCACCATTATTATTCAATATGGTACTAGAAATGTTAGCGGTAGCAATTAGACAAGATAAAGAAATTGAAGGAATAAAAATAGCCAAAGAAGAAACTAAGTTATCACTCTTTGCAGATGATATGATGATATATTTAGAGAATCCCAGAGATTCAAGTAAAAAGCTACTTGAAATAATAAACAACTTTGGCAAAGTTGCAGGTTACAAAATAAACCCACACAAATCTTCTGAATTCCTATATATTAGCAACAAAGTCCAACACCAAGAGATAGAAAGAGAAATCCCATTTAAAGCTAGAGTAGACACTATAAAATACTTAGGAGTTTACCTGCCAAAACAAACCCAGGGATTATATGAACACAATTACAAGACACTTTTTGCACAAATAAAGTCAGATTTAAGTAAGTGGAAAAACATCAGTTGTTCATGGGTAGGCCGAGCTAATATAATAAAAATGACAATTCTACCTAAATTAATCTACTTATTTAGTGCCATACCAATTAAACTATCAGATAATTATTTTCTAGAGCTGGATAAAATAATATCAAAATTCATTTGGAAAAACAAAAGGTCCAGAATATCAAAGGGACTAATGAAAAGAAATGCTTGGGAAGGTGGCCTAGCACTACCAGACCTCAAATTGTATTATAAAGCAGCAATTATCAAAACCACTTGGTATTGGCTAAGAAACAGAGGGGTAGACAAATGGAATAGGCTTGGCACTCAAGACACAGTTGGCAAGGAATATAGCAACCTCCTGTTTGACAAACCCAAAGATCCCAGCTTCTGGGATAAGAACTCATTGTTCGACAAAAATTGCTGGGAAAACTGGTTAACTGTGTGGCAGAAATTAGGCATAGACCCATGCCTGACACCATACACAAGAATAAAGTCCAAATGGGTACATGATTTAGGTATAAAGATTGATACCATGAATAAACTGGAGAAGCAAGGTATAGTGTATTTATCAGATTTATGGAGAGGGGAAGAATTTTTTTCTAAAGAAATGATAGAAAGCATTATGAAATGCAAGATGGATAATTTTGATTACTTTAAACTGAAAAGCTTTTGCACAACCAAACCCAATGCAACCAAAATTCAGAGGGATGTAGTAAATTAGGAAAACATTTTTACAGCTAAGCTCGGGGATAAAGGCCTCATTTCTAGAATATATAGAGAACTGACTCAAATATATAACTATCCAAGTCATTCCCCAATTGATAAATGGTCAAAGGATATGAACAAGCAATTTTCAGGGGAAGAAATCAAAAATATCTATAATCATATGAAAAAGTGCTCTAAATCACTATTGATTAGAGAGATGCAAATCAAAACAACTCTGAGGTACCACATCACACCTGTAAGATTGGCAAACATGACAGAACAAGAAAATGATAAATGCTGGAGAGGATGTGGGAGAGTTGGAACACTAATTCATTGTTGGTGGAGCTGTGAGATCATCCAACCCTTCTGGAGAACGGTTTGGAACTATGCCCAAAGGGCTACAAAAATGTGCATACCCTTTGACCCAGAAATATCGCTACTAGGATTGTATCCCCAAGAGATTATAAAAATGGGAAAGGGTCCCACGTGTACAAAAATATTTATAGCAGCACTCTTTGTGGTAGCCAAAAACTGGAAGTCAAGGGGATGCCCATCAATTGGGGAATGGCTGAACAAATTATGGTATATGAATGTAATGGAGTACTATTGTGCCATAAGAAATGATGAACAAGAAGACTTCAGGGAGGCCTGGAAGGACTTATATGATCTGATGCTGAGTGAAAGGAGCAGAACCAGGAGAACTTTGTGCACAGCAACGACCACAGTGTGCGAGAGTTTTTTCTGGTAGACTTGGAACTTTGTAATAACACAAGAATTTACTGAGAAAAAAGAAAATCCTAATGTCGGTCTTCTAAGGCAAAATGCCTTCCACGCTCAGAGAAAGAAATGTGGAAGTCACTTGCAGAATGTAGCAGATCATGTTTGTGTGTGTGTGGGTTTCAGCGTATTATGTGTTGATTTGTTATATGATTTATTTTAGTTCGACTACATAGCATGACTATAGTGAAAATGTGCTCAATAGGAAAGTATATGTAGAACCTAAACAGAATTGTATGCTGTCATGGGGAGGGAGGGGGGTATTGGGGGAAGGATGGGGGGGATAAAATCTTAACTTTAAGGAAATGATTGTAAAACATTAAAAAAAATAAAATATAAAAAAAATTAAAAAATAAATAAATTTCAGATCATATCAATTGCACTTCCAGATTATATAAAAATAATTCATGGGATGAGCTTACCAGCAGAAGCTAACTGATTTCTTTACTTCAACCATCCCTCTTCCTGCTCTCCCTACAGTGGTGACTTTGTGAGGAACTTGGATGATACTTCAGGCTTTTGGGGCAGACTACAGCTTGCCCCAGGACCCAGGGCCATTATCAGTTACCTATTCTGTAGCTGCTGCCCCTCCTCCCTCCTTCCCTTTGCCTGGTGGAGGTAAGGGTGAAACTCTCTTTTCCTAGTTTGATCTGGGATGAGAGGGCTTAACAGAAAAATTCGGGGCTCTTTGTCATCATCTAACTGAGATACCCCCTTGACTCAGGGGGAGGAAGTTGGGGAAGGAAGTGACAGGAGTGTAAGGAGATTGTTTCAAAACTATATAATGATCAATCTCAAAACTTTGAGAATCTGCTAAAATGTTTTTAGCTGTCTTAACTTTTCAATACTACATCTATCCCTTAAAAACTTAAGAGAGGGGCATTGAAACTTTCAGACCGATATTCAAAACTAGTATCCTTCCTTGTGGTGTACAAGTGAAGAAGATAAAAATGGTGCCCTAAGGATTACAAATTGCTTTTTTAGTACTTTGTGAAGTTCCCAGTTTAGTCTCTAACCTGAAGGTGTCCTAAAATATCTTCTTATCTTGAAATACCATAAACTTTTCCCCTTTTCCTGGACCATAACTTTCCTTGTCTCACCTCTTCTTGGGTCATAAATTTCCTGTCTCCCTTATCTGGCATCTCCTATTCTGTCATCCACCTTCTTCATCTTGTCCCTAATCTTCCACCCCCATAAAAAACTCTAAAACTATACCACCGTTCTGAAATCTCTATCAAAGCATAACTCCCCCAAATATCAGGGTCTCACTTAGCTTTATTGTTATGAAAGACCATGATGCTATTTCAAGTAAAATAAAAAGCTCCCATTGGCTAAAAGAGGTCTATGTGAATTCTTTCACCCCTGAATCAGCTCTCCCAACTCTAAACCTTGTCACAAGGACACAACAAACCTAGGACTGAAACTCAGAAAATTCACAGTAGGTTTAGACATAATTGTTATCAGTGTCAAATTATTATTGTAACAAATTAGCTTGCAAATGGAAAAAGTCACAAAAGACTTTGCAAAACATTTCTTCCTAAAAGTACTTCCTTTTCTTTAAAAAAGATTATAATTTATCCTGATGCCAAAAGGAATAATCACTAAACTTTCATGAAGTAAATTAGCTGGGAACCTTAAATATTGGAATTTATCAAAACCAAGTTGGTGTAAAATGTCTTTTTTAAGTATCACAAATCCCCTAAGTACTATAAAACCAAAAGTCTCGATCATCACAAATTCCTAAGTACTGACCTCCTCTAGTCAATAAAGTGTTTACCTTGGGGAGAAGGTTCAGTTTTTATAGCCTAAGAACATAAGCAATTAAATTAGCCTTACCACGGTAGCAAAGTTTACCAGGTCTTTAAAAATTTACTCGTAGTGATGGAATCCTAATACATCTGCCCCCAGTCCCAGTATTTTAACTTCCCTATGGGCCCCACTTCCCTATGGGCTGGCATGTCCTGATTTGACTTAACAGCATCATCCATCTTGACCAGACAAGACCACAATAGCTACCCAGTCAGAAGAGAGCACTACCTGTAGAGCAGGATATTTGACCACTAAATTGTAGAATGGGCCCACCAAAGTGGGATATTGCCTATTCAGTAACAGTAAATAGTAATAGTAAAGAACTGACCTAGTAGGAATTTGTGATTGTAATGCCAACACAATATTTATTTAGAACATCACTATTAGAATACTAAAAGGTAAGATTTAGCAAGGTACTTATCACCAATCTAGAGAGTGCCAACATCTTAAGCATTCTTTCTGTTAGGCCTCCCCCCCACAGCAAGTTCCTCTCTCTCTTCTTGTTCCATTGGGCAAGCTTCTCCCACAATGGGCACCGTGTGACCCAGACTCCATTTGACTAAGAATGTATCACAGCTTTGAGCTGGGCCAGAGCTCAAAGCAGGTCACACAGGCATATTAATGGACAGTGAAGATCTTTCTATTCCATTAATATTATAATGACATAGAAAGACTTACTATAATATCATTATCATATATACCCCTCAAAATAGGTTTTTCTATATGCATTATGGGTAACTAAGGATGGGACCCCTCTACCATTACCTAATCCTTTAACAACCCCCCCACCTTTTTAATATTAATCACATTTCTATATTCTATTTAAATTTTGATCATGTAATCAGCATCATATTCCCTATACAATTTTATGTCTTGTCTTGCTGAAGTTGCTAATTCCTCTAATTTAGCCACTCACCAAAACCATAATAGTAACTGGTTTGAAGTCAGCCTGAGTCTGAAGTTTTTTAGAGACATTCTGCTGCAGCTTTACTTGACCCTCAGGTCAAGTAGAAATTCCACAACACAGAAGACTTGGCACAGGGTTGATAAGAATTTAGGACTAGATGTTCCAAAAATCTCTTTTTTAATTAGAAACTTCATAATCTGGCAGTACAATTCTTATTCCAACATCTAGATTAGAAGAGAAGTTGCATTTCTAATAACATAGGTAATATAATTGTTTACCAAATTAAACAATATAAGAAAATTTAGAAATATAAGCAATTATGTATTTAAAATTTGAAGTGAAATCTATCAATTACCAATCATCAATTACTTAATTTCTTTGGATGAGCAAATCAAATCTTAATTCATAATCACTAATGATAATGTTTTCATTTCTAAGGACCAACACTCGGCACTTTAAAAGAGAACATTATTGTCCATAAAAACACATTTTTTTGGAGGGCACATGATAATTCCCAGCTCCAAATAAACTTAAAATACTTCCTTAAAGAGCTGGAGTTTCCTGTCTCTTTTACTTTTGAAACTTATGAGATAAAATGCTGTCCTAACCATTGCAACTCTCCATTTCCATCCATCTGGTAATTTCAAGCAGCATATATTAGGAAAAAGTTTTAAGTGAATAACCCAAGTACAGAGACCTACCAGTGGGAGAAAAGACCCTGAAATCCAAGTGCAAGGATCCCCCCAAAACCTACTACAGAGGCCCACCTACCCACCTCCCCAACTTCCCATTGGGGAGGGAAACAACACAGGATAAAAGCCCCACGTTTTCCTATTAACCCCTCTCATCCCAGATCTGACTAATAAGAAGAGAGTGCTTCTCCACTTTCATATGAGCACAACTCAACTTAAACACAAAGTTTAAAGTCAAAAAACAATCTGGAAAAATGAGCAAACAACAACACCATCACATTACCTGAACATTACAAGTGACTATGGGACTAAAAGCAGGGACTTCCCTGAGCTCTCCTCCAAAGCCCTCCAAATACCTGTTAAAAATGACTCTAAGCAAATTCTAAAGCTACAGAACCCACAAAATGACAGAATGAAACAAATTCCCAACCCAAGACAACTCAAAAGTTGACAGGAAGAGTCTATCACACCAGTCAGGGAGTGGAGCGCAGTTCTGCTTGGACCACACTGGCACAGACAGGCCAGGGAGGCCTTAGGGGACTAAATCACTGGCACCTGTGGTGGTTTCCAGACTTCTCAACCCACAAATGTCAAAAAGGTCAGTGGGAAAATTCTGTGGGACCTGGGTGAAAGAGGAATGTGCTGTCTGGCCAGATCAGACCCTAGCCCCAGGGTGATGGAGGTGGTAGTGGGGGTGACCAGCAGCAGCAGTAGCCATTGAAGTAGCAGCAGCAGTGACAGAGGCTGCTTCCAGAACTCTGGGCCCACAGATGGTGAGGGAATCTAGCAGCTGACATAAAATCCCTGTAGCCTGGGAGAGCACGCCCATCTCCATTGGAAGCAGAGTCTTACCTTGACAAAGAGTTAGAAAGTCAAGTATTTGACTGGGAAGACAAGTAAACATCATAAAAGAACTCACAATATAGAAATTTACTCTGGTAACAAAAAGGATCAAAACACACAAATGAAAGAAGACAAAAAAGTCATAGCTCCTATATCCAAAACCTACAAGAAAAAGTATTAATTGATTGCAAGTAATGGAAGAACTCAAAAAGGATTTTGAAAATCAAAGATGAGAAGTAGATGAAAAATTGGGGAAAAAATGAGAGTGATAGAAGAAAATCACAAAAAATGAGTGAACAGCTAGTTAAAGAACACATATAAAAATATTGAAGAAAATAATACCTTAAAAAATAGACTAACCCAAATGGCAAAAGAAGTCCAAAATACCAATGAGGAGAAGAATGCCTTAAAAATCAGAATTGGGAAAATGGAAAAGGAACTCCAAAATCTCACTGAAGAAAAGAATTACTTCAAAATTACAATGGAGCAAATGGAAGCTAATGACTTCATAAGAAATCAAGAAACTATAAAATAGAACCAAAAGAATGAAAAAATAGAAGACAATGTAAAATATTTCATTGGAAAAACCACTGACATGAAAAATAGATCCATAATAGAGAGACAAATAGGTCCAAAATAGAGAGATGATTTTAAAATTATTGATCTACCTGAAAGCTATGATCAAAAAAAGAGCTTAGACATCATATTTTAAATAATTATCAAGGAAATTTGCCCTGATATTCTAAAACCAGAAGATAAAATAGAAATTGAAAGAATTCAATGATTGCCTCTAGAAAGAAATCCTAAAAGGAAAATTCCTAGGAGTATTGCAACCAAATTCCAGAGTTCCCAGGTCAAGAAGAAAATATTGCAAGCAGTCAAAAAGAAACAATTAGAGTATTGTGGAAATACAATGAGGATAACACAAGATCTAGCAGCTTCTACATTAAGGGATCAATGATCTTGGAATATGATATTCTGGAGGACAGAGGAGCTAGGATTAAAGCCAAGAATCACCTACCTAGCAAAACTGAGTATAATCCTTCAGCAGGAAAAAAATCAATATTCAATGAAATAGAGAACTTTCAGGCATTCTTGACGAAAAGACCAGAGCTGAATAGAAAATTTGACTTTCAAATACAAGAATCAATAGAAACATGGAAAGATAATCAGGAAAGAGAAATCATATGAGACTCATTAAAGTTGAACTGTTTACATTCCTACATGGAAAGATGATATTTGTAACTCATGAGACCTTTCTCAGTATTAGGGTAGTTGGAGGAGATAGGTGAGAGGGGTTGGGGGGGGGGGAGAGAGAGAGACAGAAGGAGAGAGAGAGAGAGCACATGCACAAGGTAAGTTGAATATGAAGGGGTGATATTTAAAAATAAAATTAAGGGGTGAGAGAGGAATATATTGGAAGGAGAAAGGGAGAGACAAAATGAGGTAAATTATCTCACGTAAAAGAGGCAAGAAAAAGGTTTCACAATGGAGGGAAACAGGGGGGAAGTGAGAAGGAATGAATGAACCTTACTCTCATCAGATTTGGCTTAAGGAAGGAATAACATACACACTCAACTGGATATCTTACCTCACAGGAAAGTAGTGGGAAGGGGATTGGGGGGGGAGGGTGATAGAAGGGAAAACAGATTGGAGGAGGTAGTCTGAAGCAAACACTTTTGGAAAGGGACAAGGTAAAAGGAGAAAATAGAATAATTGGGAGACAGGATAGGATGGAGGGAAATATAGTCAGTCTTTCACCACATGGTGACTATGGAAGTGTTAACTACACATGTATAACATATTGAATTGCTTGCCTTTTCAATGAAGGTGGGTGGGGAGGGAAGAAAGGAAAGAACTTGGAACTCAAGGTTTTAAAAATAAATGTTAAAAAATTGTTTTTACATGCAATTGGAAAATAAGATATACAGGCAATGGGGTATAGAAATCTATCTTGCCCTTCAGTTAAAGCAAAGGTGAAGGGGACAAGAGTGGGGGAAGGAAAAAAGACTGGAAAGGCTAGAGGAAGGGGCAATCAGAAGGCATGCCATTCTGGGGTAGAGGGGAGGGGAGAGATGGGAAGAAAATTCAGAACTCAAAATCTTGTGGAAATGAACGTTGAAAACTGAAAAAATAAATAAATAAATTTTTAAAAACCAAGCAAACAATAGTTACTATGATGATTAGCAAGATCAAGATACAAACTCAGGAAGAGACAATCTTGTGAAAGCAACTACAAACAGTCTCAAATTAAATTCCACAAAAACTGAACAGGAATTCCTGGAAGAGCTAAAGAGATAAGAGTGGTAGCAAAAATAATAATAATAATAATAATAAATGGGAAAATAAATGAGTAATAAAAAACTTAAGAGAATTAACAGCTCAACTTTTTGAGGCACAAAAATACTGCTGAAGAAAAGAACACCTTAAAAATTGTCCAAATGGTAAAAGGCACAAACATTCACTGAAGAAAAGAACTTCTTAAAAAACTAAATTGCAAATGGAAAGAGGTGCAAATATTAACAAAAATAATTCCTTAAAAATTCGAATTGGGCTGAGACGTAGAAACAAAAGAACAAAGACAGAAAAATGAAAAAATAGAAGAAAGTGTGAAAGGTTTCACTGGAAAAACAACTGATCTGGAAAACAGATCCAGGAGAGATAGTTTAAGATTTATTGCACTATTTTAAAGCCATGATAAAAGAGCCTACACATCATATTTCAAGAAAGTATAAAGGAAATGTACCTCAATATCTTAGAAGCAGAGGACAAAATAGAAATTGGAAGAATTCATACATCACCTCCTGAAAGAGATCCAAAAATGAAAACTCCCAGGAATATTATAATCAAATTCCAGAGCTCCCAAGTCAAGAAGAAAATATTGTAAGCAGCCAGAAAGAAATATTTCAAGTATTGTAAATCCACAATTAAGGATAACACAGGATTTAGCAGCTTGCACATTAAAATTCTAAAGTGCTTGGAATTTGATATTCTGGAAAGCAAAGGAGCTAGGATTCCAGCAAAGAACAATCTATCCAGCAATGGACATTTAATGAAATAGAGGACTTGCAAGCATTCCTGAGAAAAAGATCGAAACTGAATATAAAATTAGACATTCCAACATAAGATTCAAAAGAAACATAAAATATGAAAGAGAAATCATATGACTCTCAATAAAGTTAAACTGTTTACATTCCTATATGAAAAGATAACTCCTAAGATCTTTATAATTATTAGGGCAGTTAAAAGAATTCCACATAGACAGAGGCTATGGATATGAGTTGATTTTGTTGGGATGATAAAGTAAAATTTTCAAAACAATTACTTCTATGTCATCAACTAAATTCTACTGAGAGAAAACATACATACACATATAAGCAAAGGTATAAAATAAACAAAGCCTAGTAATTCACATAACTTTAGAAGGTAGAGGTACAATGAGTGGAATCAGGCAAGGCCTCTTAGAGAAATATAACTCCTGAGCTATGCTTTGAGAGAATCGGGGATTCTAGAAGGTAGGGGCAAAGAGACAAGGCATTCTAAAAGTATAGAGAAAGGGGAATGACATGACAGAAGACTAGAAAGATAGATAAGAACCACATGGAGAGGGAATTTTAAAGGCAAGAGATTTTATGTTTTATCATTGAGGGAATATGGCACCAAGAAAAATTTCTAAATAGGGAAACATCACAGCTAGGTCTACGTTTTGTTTCCATCATTTTGACATTTGTTTGGGGGATGATGTGGAGAGGGGAGAGGCTGACATGACAGTAATAGAGTATAAGTAAAGCAATATTATGATTACCTCTTTAATATCAATCAAAAATCAGGAAATAAGTTACGATAACTGAATTGTTTTATCCTATGAATTCTCAAAATAGATGTAACATATTAAAGTAATCTGTTTCTCCTTAAAGAATCAATTAAGCTGTTTCATTGATTTAAGTGAAAATATTTAGCCCAGTCACTTGACTGAATAACTAATATTTCTATAATATTTTCTGCTTTATAAAATGCTTTCCATGCCATAACTATCTGAAGTAGATGATAAAAGATGCATTACTTCCACTCTCGTCCTCTCCTACTCTTATTCCTCTCATAAACCTGTAAAAACCTGAAACTTTCTTTAAAGTTTTTTTTTTTTTTTTGTTACACTGTGACCATCATTTTTCCCACATGGCCTCCAGGATTCGTTATTTTTTCATACTGTTAGGCAAAGTTGCTTGGGAGACCCCAAAGACTTTCTAGTTGGTCCCTCTCCTGAGAACAGGAATGACAGAAGAAAATATATGTAATAACCCCCATTCAAGAATAACTTTTTAATCAATAGATCAACAACACTTTTAATGAGTCCCCAAGGTCCTCTCAAAGAGTAATATGTTTCAACAGGCAAGTCTCAGTTGCTAATTCCTAAAGTTGCTTCTGCTCTGTATGTGTGTGCAGTAATTAAATCTTGAATCAGTTTCTGTTACTTTACGTTAGAGAGAGTGACAAGTTAAGAAACAAGAGAAGTCAAACTCTCTGGGTCCTATGAGGGGAACAGTCTCTAAAGCTATCAACTACGAACTTGAAAGTCAGCCAAACTTTTGAAATTGTATGATTAGGAAATGTTTCTTGTTGACAGTTCATAGCATATTCATTGAATTCAGCTCTTTTGTAGTTGACGGTCTGTTCTATAAGACAGAAATATTGTCAATAGAGAACCACTATGAATGAACTTAAGCTTTATTTTCAGACATTCTACCTAAACTCTGTTCTCATTTCTCTTGTACAACAGAAATCATGTCCTCAGAGACACACTTACCCAGAGTTCAAAAGCAAATAATTGGACTTAATTTTAAAGACCTTGGTTAAAGAGTTGATCTTTGATTTCTTTTCACTAAATTTACACTAGCCATGTCTATCTATATGAAATCTGACTTTTACATAATTGGATCAAGTTCAAATAGTAAAAAAGAAGACAAGTTGTTTTTTTTTTTTAATATAGAGAAACATAATGATTGAACCAAATGATTTTTTAGTATTGTGCAGGCATTCAAAATGAAGCAAAGCTACGTAGTTTGCCAATGACAACGATCCTGTCTTCATAGCAAGAGAAGTCATTGGACTCTAAGGCAGGCTCCCTCAAGCCCATGTAAGATCTAAATTGCTGGAGGATATATTTTTAGAGCAGTCTTGAATAAATTTAGTACATTTATTCACTCTTTGCTACATTATAGTGAAAACTTGATATATTCAATTCTGTAGAGAACTATATCATTGGTAAATATGCAATCATCAACTATTAAATTCTAGTTATGGTTCATAAATAAATAAAATATTTATTATTAGAAAATATTTTTCCAATTTCTAATATAAAAATCTTTCTAAATAAAATTTAGAATTTTAAATATATTTTCTAAATAAAAATTAAAATACAAATAATGATCTCTTATGCTTATATAGTAACTTAAGACTTGATCCTCCCAACAACTCTGTGGTAGGTAGGGCAAGTATTATTTTACCATACTATTTTACCGATGAAGAAACTGAGTCTCAGACATGTGAAGTGACTCATCCAATACTATAAACATAGTATTTAGAGCCAGAACTGGAACTCAGATTTTCTTTCTCAAAGTCCAACTCAAATTCCAAGATTTTATATTTAGAAAGTATGATTTTACATTTAGAACTCAGTTCTCTCCTTGGTGAAAATTACTAATATGGTTTGATGGAGATAAGAGGCATAGTGTAAAACATAGGAGTGATTTTTGTAATATATCCTAATATATATGCCCCATAAATTGTAAGTAGTATCTTACTGATACTAATTCTTCCTTTTTTAGAAGAACTGCTAAGTTGCCAATGAATTATCATGAAGTGAAGAAGGATGATTTAAAATTTCTAATAAGCATATTCATTGAATTCAGCTCTTTTGTAGTTGACCATCTGTTCTATAAGACAGAAATATTGTTAATAGAGAACCACTATGAATGAACTTAAATTCAGTAGACATTATAGTTGGAATTACAATGAAAGTAAACTAGTCAGCATTGGTTTTTGAGGTCATGGTCAACTGAACTGTATTACCTAAACAGACAGACAGAAACTATATAGAAAGTGAAAATTTCAAATAATCCATTTTTGGTGGGGGGCAGTGTTTATGTTATCATTTAGTTTACTAATTTAACCTCTTGTTTTATCATTCTAAGGACTGGCTTCATTCAAATAACTAGTCAATACTATGAACAAAAAAAAAGCAATCTTGTGATTGAATTTTCTGGATTTTCCACTAATAGTCAAACCAGCAATAGTACTGTAGACATGAAATAACAGACAATGAACTCACTCGAAGTGAGGCTAAATTCCTTGAAGATCATGCAGAGATCTGGAGGAGATACCAAGTGTGAATAAGTAATTGTCTCTAATTTTATGGAACTTACAATAGAGGAATAGGACAATACCAATATAGGCAGCTGAATTATATACAATTATGTGGTAAATTCTAGTCTAATGGTTCAGGAGATTAAAAAAAATAAGTCCTCTAGGATCTTGCTGTTAAGGCCCAATCAGGATTTAAGCATGCATTCTGGGTGGAGGGTATCATTTGACTTGTTTAGTATTCCTCAATGATCCTGAGAGGAAATGCAAGTACAACTTCAGACAGGATCCTAGAAAACCAGTTACCAGATATTTAATGACCTAGATGTTCTCTTGATCTATCCTCTGGCTCAATACTTTGTCTTATGGGGCTTGATAGAATACATGGATTCCACATTCAGTTATTATCAAGAAGGGTGAAAGTCCCACTTATTTGTTCTCTCTTTTGTTTCATTGTTGTGACTAAGTACCATGAATTGAAGTTTTTCTATTCTGCCAATTACTTCTTCTGGATAGGGAATTCATTCTGTTTTCACAATTCTTATTTCTCTTTTAAGCCATTCAGAAACCTTCTTCTGTGGTTCTATTCATTCTCAGGAATCCACATTTTCCTCTGCTTCATACAGCCTTGATTTATTTTTCTTTGCTGTGCAATAGTTATTCAATACAAGTATTCCATGTTCCCTTCTTTAATTAATATCTGCTCTCTTGTTGGTTTCATCTGCTTATACTCAAGGTCCTTGAGCTTTCTTCCTCTAGAGATTTTCAATATTTTCTCCTTTTATTCACTTTCTGACTCTTTCCCCTTTGATGAGAATTTCCCTTAGGGATTAGAGACTTTCTCCCAAGCTGGGATACTCACAGTTTATAAGCTTCAATCTCTATTCCAAGTGATTCCCAGGGGCCAGAAATGGGCCCAGTTATTTTTATGGCTTTGATAGTACAGTTAGGAAGACCTGAATACAAATTCAGCCTCAGATACTTACTAGCTGTGTGGCCCCGGACAAATCACTTAAAATTCTATTTGCCTCAGTTTTCTCACCTGAAAAATGACAATAACACTTACTTTCTATGGTAGTTGTTAAGATTTTATAAGATAATTTTTGTAAAAATGTACTTAGCACAGTAGTTGATACCTAGTAGTTATTATATAAAAGTTTATTGCTCTTCCCTGCCCATTCTCTCAGGTATGCTACTACACAGCCACACACACATATTCTGCCACAAATACCTCAGTTCTTCAATTCTCTAGCTAAACACTCATCTCCAAGGCAGCAGGTAAAGTGTTGCTAAATGAATTTATCAGAGGCTAGTGAGTAGGCCTCTCTGCTTTCATTTTGTTGAATTGTTATTTCATTTGGATTCATAGAGATAACTGAAATTACTCTTATGCAGATTTCTATTTTTTAGAGATTAATGAGCTTGTGGAGCTTGGTTAAAAAAAAAATGTCTTGACTTCCATCTTGTTAGTCACATAACCTAGAAGAATTAGTGTTTACCTTTACTTTGGACTGTGTCTTCCCTCCCTCTACATGAACACAACATGAGAGTTAATTTATGCCTTGTTCTATTTCTATTTTTAAGATTCAACTATGCAAATTCTAAATTTCTCATTCTATTCATCTAAGCATTTTATATTTTTTAACTCTGCATTTCCTTTCAATTCTTCTTTATATTTTTAATTGTGATAGCAACTTAGTATTTCTAATAGTTTCCCTTATTTCTTCATTTTCTGTAAATATTCCTGTTTATTTGGGGCTTTCATAAATTTATTTTCTTCTCTCTTTTCTAAACTAAAATTAGCTAATGATTTTTGTATTTTTCATTTTTTAAGAAAAACTTAGTTTTATTCACTTATTTGTTGCTTGATTTTTTTTTTACTTTATTTTTGTATGTATTTGAAAGTTAATGCATTTAGTGATTTATGGGGGTTTTAAGTTATATTTTAAATTTAATTTTCTTTTATTTCTCCTTTTTTGCTGAGATAAATGCTTAGAGATTTATCTATATTTTCTCCTAAAGATTGCTTTGGCTCCATTCTATCAGTTGTCTCATTGTTATCATCTTCATGCATATGTATGTATGGTATATTTGGAATCTGTATGTATGCATATATATATATACACACACATAAATATATATATATGAAATTTATGTATAGGTGTGCATATACACACATATATGCATAATGCATATACAAAATTTATCTTTTGTCCCATTCATTCTTTAAAATTGTAGTATTTGCTTATATGTTAGTAGGAGTTTCATCAGAGTCTAGTCAAAGCCCATCACATCCATATTTCAATGAATTCACAAGTCTAGTTCCACTCCCTATCATATTTACTAAATGAGATACAGAAATGGCAATAGGTATAAAACATTTCCTCCCAAAGTCCAGCACATGGTCTATATAGTGGAATGGAGTTGGTTCTAAGTTTGGAACTAAAATTTTTAGCTAACAAACTTGCACTCCTCTACTGAGAGAATTATGGAAATTTTTCTAGCTATTTAAAACCCTTAGAGTCATAATAAGATTTTTTTTTGTTAGTTAATCAGTTTTTCCTTTCTCTGTATCAAGAACTTAGGAACTCTGCCCTCCATGGTAATATATGGATTATGCCAACATGACAATGCCACCACTGAATGACACTCTCTATGATAAATAGTTTCGGTTCTCACATGAATGTTCATATCATATTTCCACTTTGTTCTATGTTCTCTGAACACACAAAATATCAGCATCACTCTTTCACTGATTTTAAAATTCAACCATATGCCAGGTAAATACTGCTTATATTACAAGTTTTTATACGTTAATTAATGTAGGAAGAACTCCTTTGTAGATGTCATAAGAGGATATAGAAGAAAGACAAAATCATCTCAAATTAACTTGAGCACTATTGGAAATTTTTTTGACAATTAATGCAAGACAGAGAAAGCCCCTAAAGAAAAATACGTGTGAAGAGAATGACAAGATTTGTTTTTAGTCTTTTTAAAATTATAATCCCTATAATAACAGAACTTCCAGTCTTACTTGGATACCTAGAAACGTGCTAAAATTTATCACCAATCAATTCACAACAGAATAGATTTGATTAAAATACATTTAAATAATTATACACCAATAACCTGAAAAAAATCACAGGAAAGTCTATATCTTTTATTATCCTTAATATATCCATTTATCATTTCTAAATAATCACAATTATATCATAAGAGCATCATGTGTTTTTATATTTAAATTATTATTGTAATAAGTGCAATTAATAATTCAGTATAAGCTGAAATATTTGATTGTGAGAATAACTTGGTTTTTATTTCCTAGTTAATCATAGACTAAAACATAAAAATGAGCTTTCTTCCTTGTTTCCAAATTGTTTCCAAATAATTCTTATTTTTATATGTATAAATTCAAGTAAAAGTCTACATATACCATATTGATATGCCACACATTTTGATATTTAATATACTTTCATGTGTCATAGGCTAAAGCTTTCTCATATTCCTCCATCCAATATTTATTGCATACTAGGCTTAATGTTAGTATATTTAGTATGTTAAATTTTATATTAATATATTCCAGGTGTAACTTAGATCTCAGAATCCCAAATTCTAGATTTATATAGCTCATTTATGCATCTAGAATATCATCTGGGAACAACAGAGTCTCATAAAGGCTCTCCCATGACAACACTAGAATTAGCTCCTGCCTAATTCTCTGCATGTATAAATAAAAATTGCCCTCAGTTCTCATGCAAATATTCAAGTTAACTATTACACACATCTAAATGTGTGTGTGTATATAATGTATATATATAAAATGTATATATAAAATGTATATATATATATATATATAATATATATATATGTATATATGTCCCTAAATATAAGCTTGCCAAAAAGACTATTTTATGGAGAACTCAAATGGGGCAGGTGATCACATGGTGGTTAGAAGAAGAAATACAAGGACACTTTCAAGGTCTCTCTCAAGAACTTTGGATTTGATTGTGCAACATGGCAAGCGCTGGCACAGGATCACTCAGCATGGCATGCCCACATCAGAAGGGGTGCTGTGCTCCATGAGCAAAGCAGAATTGAGACAGCACAAAGGAAATGCAGGATGCGCAAATTTGGAGTATCCACCCCAAACATTCACACAGACTATCTGTGCCCAATCTATGGTTGAGCATTCTGAACTGATACTGGTCTGATCAGCCACAGTTGGACACACTGAAACTTCACTTTATCATGGTGATGTCATTTTGTTTTTTTTCAAAAACAAACAACAATCAACATATGATAATATTAATGTGTGTGTGTGTATGTGTGTATCAATTATAACATAGTCTTTATTTCACTCAACAGAAAATGGAAACTATACAAAGGACTTCCTTGAAGAGCTTATAAATAATCAAGACAACTTTTGTTCTCTCACAAGGATTTAAATCTGACTGGAATTTGTAGTGCCTATGGCAGCCATCAATATCCTGGTGCAATTCTGAATCATGAAATACCGTAGACTCTCCACAAGGAAGGCAGAACCAAAACATTTATTCAGACACCAGAAAGCCAAATCCATCGTAGTAACAAAGATGCATACACAATAATAATGCAGAGAACAGCACCATCCCCAAGCCTTCCCCCTGCTAGGCTTCCTACTAACCAGTTCCCTTAAACAAATCACAAACAGGTTTTCTTGAAACAAAATGCCCTTCTCACACTCACAGCCAACTGCCGGCTTGCCTGCATCCTTCAGTTCTGATTGTTTTCTCACTAATTACCTCTCATCTCTACTCTAGTTCTGCCTCTTCCTGTTCCACCCATTCAGCAAACTCTTCCCGTCACAGGCTCCATGTGACCCAGACACATTTGGCTCAGGCTTCCATGTGGAAGGCCACATGGGCCTATTAATGAATATGAAAGATCTCCCCATTTAAATTACCATTACAGCATTATGGGATTTGTATTTGAGAAGGATTGTTCTTTCTCAGCCCTGAGAGACAGTGATCATCATGATGTCTGAACCAGGAGATGGGCTTCATTTGTATTCTAGAGTTTTGAAAAGAAAAAGAGCAGGGAGGAATAACTAAAATGTGATAGAGCAAACAGAGCAGACTGATGGCTCAGGGCTCAGATATCCAGGCTGCCTTTGAGAAAGCAGAATGAAATAGGATACAGATAGCTGCTATGCCTGGGAGGGAACACTGGCAGGACAAAGGCACAGCTTTGGCTACATGAAACAAAGAAATTGGGTAGAAGTTACTAGTTGTAATCACCACTTTGAGGACTGGGGATAATCCAAAAGGTTTATTCCGTACACAAAATATAAATTTTGATGAGAAGCTCTGTTATAGAATTGTTCCTTTTTAAAAATCTAAACTGATTTTCTTTTTGCTTCATATAAATAAAAATCCATGGATGACTGTGAAAATATATTGCGCATCTGCACTTCACCCATGTGAAGCAAGGAAAAATGGAAAGAACATAGGGATTAGGGGGAAATACACAGAAATTATATAGAGGACCAAAATTTCTCTCTGAATGTTAGGAATTTCTATAAACTAGGGAGTTCTGAACTATTTATCATTTTATGTTAAGGTAATTTACAGTTTACCTTTATATCTCTAGCACTTAACACAGTGCCTGCCACATAGCAGATCTGATAGATGCTTTTGTTGATTATTTGTAATTCTTTGTCTTACTCCC
This sequence comes from Bettongia penicillata ogilbyi, assembly GCA_023548195.1. Classification (NCBI taxonomy): domain Eukaryota; kingdom Metazoa; phylum Chordata; class Mammalia; order Diprotodontia; family Potoroidae; genus Bettongia; species Bettongia penicillata. The sequence goes on along the minus strand of JAJHZJ010000745.1, from coordinate 9,367 downwards.
TAACATAGTAGAGACCTCAGAGCTATTTTGCCATTTGTCTAAAATTTGATCAATGCTATAGCTGAGTGTGGCTACTCCACTCACAAAAATAAGAAGATAGTGACTAAAGGGAAAATTATACCCTTTAACTGGGTTTGTGGGAGGAGAAAAGTATAGGCTGAAAGGATTTAGCTCATTCTCCACTTTTCACTGAGAAGGGTGGGTGAATACTTAGTCAACTATGGATCCTAGCAATATTTGTTTGAAAATCTTAATAAAGAACATTATTTTTTTTTACTTTTCTCTTCTTTAAATTTGAAGTTTAAGTACTATTTCAATTTTTGTTTCATTTCTTTTAAGAAAAATTACTTACATTATTGTTTATGCATTTTTTTATACCTGAATTTTTATTTCTTCTAAATTTTCATTTGTAATATTTCAAAATTTGCTTCTTTTACAAATTGAGTATTTCTTTTTAAAATAGTATCTATTTTAACATTCTTTTCTTTTTAAATTTTGAGTTCTAAATTCTCTCCATCTCTCCCACACCCTACCCCAACCATTGAGAAGGCAAGCAATTAGGATATCAGTTTTATGTGTGAAATCATACAAAGAAATTCATATTAAATATATTGGAAAAAAGCAAGAAAAATAAAGAAAGTGAGAAAATTATACTTTAATTAACATTCCAATTTCACCAGTTCTCTTTCTGGAAGTGGGTAGCATGTTTTCATCATTAGTCATTTGGAATTGTCCTAGAACATTATAATGACCATAGTGTTCAAGTCTTTCACAGTTGATCATCATTAAGACATTGTTACTGGGCACAGTGACTTCCAGTTCTCACTTCGCTTTGCTTCAGTTCACAGATCGTGCCTTGTTTTTCTGAATCTACCCCCTTGTAATTTTCCACAGCACTCCATCAAAATCATATGCCACAACTTGTTCAGCCATTCTCCAACTGATGAGCATCCCTTCAATTTCCAAATCTTTGGCACCACAAGAAGAACTGCTATAAATATTTTTTGTACATATAGGTCTTTTTCCTTTTTCTTTGATCTCTTTGGGAAACAGACATAATAACGGTATTGCTGGATCAAAAGATATGTACAGTTTTATAGCCCATGGGGTCATGGTCCCAAATTGTTCTCTAGAGTGATTAGACCAGTTCACTACTCCAAAAGTTCCCTAGTTTGTTTTCCCTCATTCCCTCCACCATTTGTCATTTCTGATAGGTGTGAGGTGGTATCTCAGAGTTGCTTTAATTTGTATTTCTCTAATCAATTGTGATTTACAGGGGTTTTTTTTTATATGGCTATAGATAGCTTTGAGTTCTTCTGCAAAGTCCCTGTTCATATCCTTTGATATATATTTCATATCAATGGGAGAATGGATCTTAGTTTCATAAATTTTACTTGCTTCTATACTTAGTATATATTTGAAAAATTAGGCCTTTATTTGAGAAACTGGCTGTAAATTTTTTTTAATTATTTGTCTTTGGTACCTTTTAACAAAATGAAATTTCTGTGATGATCCCTTTGATTAAATCTATTTTTACTTTTGCTTTGTCTGAGGCCATGATTGAGATCCCTGCCTTCTTTATTTAACTCTATGTGTTTGTTTCTGTTTCAAGTGTGTCTTTTCTAAACAATATATTGCTGAATTCTGGTTTCTAAACCATTTTGCTTTTCTCTTCCATTTTATAATTGAACTATTAACTGTGTATTTCTCTCCATCCCATTTTCTTCTATTTCTTTTCTCCCTCTTTTGATCCTCTCCCTCCTCAAAATTCTATTTTGTTTCTAACCACCTCCTCCCTTAAAATGTTCTCCCCTTTATCATCTACACCCCTTTGTCTTATCCCTTTCTTTTCCTCTTTGCCTATTGGTTAAGATAGATTACCATACATAACTGAATACACACACACATATTTAATTCCAATGAGAGTGTGGTTCAAGCATTGTCTAATCACCCCCATTTCTCCCTCCACTGCAAAAGCTTTTCCTTGTGTGCCTCTTTTATGTGAGAAAATTTTCCTTCTACCTCTCTGTTCTCCCTTCTCCCAGTGCATCTGTTTTTCTTATTCCTTCCTTTTTTAGGGGGGTGGGGTAGGGTGGGAATACCATTTCAAAATAATTGACTCACAATGAGATAAAATTCTTAGGAGTAACATGAATCATGTTCTCATGGGGAGGATGCGAACAGTTTAACTTTATTGAGTCCCTTATAATTTCTCTTTGGTGTTCACCTTCTTATGCTTCTCTTGTGGGGAGTCATACATGTGGGTTCTCTGATCGAAGGAATATAAATTTTAATCACTTCAGCATTGCAAGATATCTGGGTTTGCAGCTAGAATTTTTTCTTCCCTACTTTAAAAAAATAAAACCAAGACTATTAACTCTTTCATCTCATGTAGTTTTCATATACTGAAATAGAGCTACTTTAATATGGCTTTAAACCAAAATCACTCTGGCCCTCCCTGATTGGCCAATGATAAGTTCCTACCCAAGTCTCACTTGGTTTGGAGTTTTGATGGCTCAGAGTGAGTGTGAATACCATTGTTTCTGTTATGGCCAGAAACCCTAAGGGTATTCCCCTCCCAGAATTATTCTTTTAAGTAAGCAAACTAGGCCATTTTTTTTTTTGCCTCCATTCTTACCTATCCTTTAACCACTGAATGGGTGTTATCTTGGATAAACTGAGACAGAGGAAAAAGTTTAGCTTAAAAAAGCCAAGGTCTCTACATCCATAGCCATTATCAGTCATCCTGACCTATGTCCTCCCACTGGACTCCAATGACTCTGGAGGAGAGAGTGAGCCTGATGATTTTGCACAGCTTTGCCTCACTTAAATTCAATTCACTTGTAAGTCAATACATGACCTTCCCAATGTCTTTGATCCCCTTCAAGAATGAAATATGAACAATAACAATTCTTCTCTTGAATCTTGTATTTAAAAATCAGTTTTCTATTTAGCTCCGGTCTTCTCATCAGGAATGCTTGAAAGTCCTCTATTTCATTAAATATAAATTTTTCCCCTGACAGATTATACTCCGTTTCATTGAGTAGGTGATTTTTGGTTGTAATCCTGCCTTCTTTGCTTTCTGGAATATCGTATGTCCACTCCTTTGACGTGAAAGATGCTAAATCTTATGTGATCCTACCTATGGCTCCATGATATTTCAATTGTTTCTTTCTGGTTGCTTATAATATTTTCTCCTTGACCTGGGGGCTCTGAAATTTGGCTATCACATTCCTGGGAGTTTTCAGTTTGAGTTCTCTTTCAGGAGGTGATCAGTTGATTTTTTTCAATTTCTATTTTTTCCTCTGTATTTAAGATATCGTGACAATTTTTTTGGTCATTTCCTGAAATATGATGTGTAGGTTCTTTTCAAAATCATGACTTTCAAGTAATCCAGTAATTCTCAGATTATCTCTTCTCTATTTATTTTTCATGCAGGTGTTTTCCAATGAGATATTTCACATTTTCTTTTGTTTTTTTTCATTCTTTTTATTTTGCTTGAATTTTTGATGTCTTTTGGAGTCATTAGCTTCCACTTTCCCAGTGACACAAAGGGTATTTTGTAATGTCCTTGTGACCAGTTGTCTGACCACCTTACCAGTTCTAAGATGAACATTCCTGAAGTCACCGCTGCTACTGAGCTGTTGCTTCCACCTTGTACCTGCTCTCCAGATAGGGCTCTGTGCTGGTGCAACAGACCTTGCCTGCTGACCTTCTAAGTTTTCTTACGCCAGAAAAATGTTTTACTCTGACCTTTTGTTGGCTCTGCCATCCCAAAATTTGATTTCAGATGTTATTTTAAATTTTTTTGGAGAAGAATGTTGAGCAAGTTCAGCTGGGTTACTGCCTCCAATTCACCATTTTCACAAGTTGAGTTTACAATTGTAATTAATTCAATATTGGCTACTTTCAAGGAGGATTACTGGGTGCTCAATTTTCTTTTTGATTCTGATATTGCTGAATTTCTCCTTCAATTTTGATATGTAACTTTGTTTTGAAGTTCTTTTTTCTTATTGTGATGTTTTATTTTCTCATTCCTCTCAATACTATTATTTGGATTTTCTCTTTTATATTCAATGCTATTTTGTTTATCTTATTTTGTAACTTGCTTTTGTAATGAAAGAGATAGTTCTATTTCCTACCTCAATATAATGACAGGAAATCAGACACCTTAGTTGAATCAATCCATAAACTAACACAGGGATTTCTTAAAGTTTATATTAAGGAATTTTCTTACCACCCTCTGATATGTGAATAATCTTTCAACAGGTGCAGAGGATTATGGATTCTGAACTATCGGACAAAAGGCAGCTGACACTATACAGGAAACATCCTGTGATGGGCTGACTCAGATACCTCTCTGGATTTATGTACAAAGCAGCAAGTCAAATTATGAATTTAACCAGTCAAGTGGCAGAATAGCTCTAGTTTAGAATTTTTCAGTTCTCGAGTTGGAACTATCTGTGGAGGGAAAATGAAGCCTTTGAGAGAATTGCTCTGGGATTTGGAAGGGACTTTTAGACACTCTATTCTCCACTCCTCTTATGGGCTCCCTATTGACCATGTCATTAGAGAGACCAGACCATTAGGAGGCAATACATCTAGCCAAAAGAAGTGACACACTAACAGTGGTTACAGACATAAGAAATAGTTGTCTGAGGGAACAGACTCATGGAGCATAACCCTTTCAAAATGGAAAAAAAATTACCAGATGTAGACTCAGGAAAAAGTAAGTTTTCAAAGCACGCCTGACTATCCTATAAATCAGGGAGCTTCATACCATCTGAGATTTATGAAAGCTGATCAAAGGAAAAAATAACTTTCAATATCAAGAGTTATGAGTTACTGCACATGCAGCTTCCTACAGTTGAACTCAAGTATAATTTCAATCTTTGTATGTGCCTGTGTGCATTTATTGAAGCATAGTTCCCAGGCTTTTACAGAGAATTTTTTTAAAGCCAACTGTTCTTAATTTTAGTAAATTCATTTGCTAAGAGCTAATTAAGATGATCATTGGTAGTAATCACTCTAGTGGAGTCTTGTGAGCAATAATAGCAGAAGCTGCATTTTGTTGACAATTTGCTGACATTTGTTATTTGGTTGTGGTCTATTTTGATGAGTGATGAGTTAGTAAATTCCTTAAGATTGGTTAGATATTGGTATTAATCCATAATTATGGAAGGAGCAATTGATTGAAAAATTGCTGTCAAGTATCTAGATTCTCTTGATGTGTACACAGTCAAATATGCAGAACTGATGGAACTGTGGCAGTGACAATAGGTCATCACTGTTGTTTGATGGGAAGTCTTAAAGGCTCTGCTTTAGAAAATGTGAAGAGGAATAAGACAAACTGAGGATTTATACTTTGAATAAGTACAGAAGTAGGAATTAGAGGGAAATGGATAAAAACTAAAATTAAAAGAAAATAGATGAAATAGAAAATAAACATTTGAAAAAGCTAGCTCCTTGAGAAGATTAATAAAAACTGGTAATTCATTAGCTCTCCCTCTGTCTTCCACACCAAACCCAACTCATTATTCACAACATGATCTCTAATCACATGATCCTTCAGAGTTCTTCCATTCCATCACCCCTGCACTAACCACTTCCTCTTCCTTTTCCCATCTTCAACCCTTAATGAATTCATTTAATTCTATACTTTGCTCATCTCATGAGCTCCTGCCCATTTATTATAATGCAGGTTGTACAATGCCAAGCATCATTCAATTCTTTAACTCATATATATGATACTGAACAAGATGTAGAAAACTGTGCAACCATTCTTTTTGACTCCATTGTAAATTTATGCTCCACAACATCAACTGGGCCTGTGTTACTACTAGGGAGCAATAGACCTCCTTTACTAACTTACTATCCCACTTACTATCCCACTTATTATCCCACTTATGACATCTCTTCATCTCTCTTCAAATCTCCTATTGCCTTCCCTTTCACCACCCTTTCAACTTAAATCCTTGCATCATATTTTTAAAATAATATTTTATTTTAATAATTTAATTTATATAATATAAATATGTTTATATGTTATAATATAAATGTCATGTATAACAATAATTAAATAATAAAATAATATTTTCTCCAATTACATGTAAAAAGAATTTTAGCATTCATTATTAATTATTTTTTTTAAGTTTTGTTTTCCAAATTCTATCTCTTCCTCTCTTCCCCCCTCTCTGAGAAGGTAAGCAATCTGATATAGGTTATTTGTATGTGATCACATAAAATATTTCCATGATGGTCATTTTGTGGAAGAAAAATGAAGAAGGAAGGAAGAAAAGAAGGAAGGGAAGAAGGAAGGGAAAAACCGTATGCTTCAGTCAGATGACATCACTTCCTTCTAAGAAGATGGATAACATTTTTCTTCATGAGTCCTTTGCAATTGTCTTGGACCATTTATTGCTAAGAAAAGCTAAGTATTTCACAATTGTTCATCATACAATATTATTGTTACTGTGTACAATATTCTCCTGGTTCTGCTTGTGTCAGTTTGTATCATCAGTGCATCAGGTTTTTCTGAAATCGTTCTGCTAATTAATATTCACATATAAATAATATTCACAATAACATTCCATCATAATCATGTACCAGAACTCATGCATCCATTTCCCAATTGATGGGCATTCCCTCAATTTCCAAGTCTTTGCCACAACAAAAAAGAGCTGCTATAAATATTTTTGTACCAATAGATTCTTTTCCTTTTTTTGATCTCTTTGGGATACAGACCTAGGATCAAAGAGCATGCACAGTTTTATAGCCCTTTGGGTATAGTTCCAAATTGTTCTCCAGAACAGTTGGATCAGTTCACAACTCTGCCAACAGTACATTAGTCCCAGTTTTCCCACATCTTCTCCAGTATTCATTGTTTTCCTCTTCTATCATATTAGCCAATGTGATGGGTGTAAGGTGGTACCTCAAAGTTGTTTTAATTTGCATTTCTCTAATCCATGGTGGTTTAGAGCATTTTTTTCATGTGACTATAGGTAGTTTGATTTTCTTCTGAAAATAATGCCTCTTCATATCCTTTGACCATTTGTCAATTAGGGAATTATTGGTATTCTTATAAATTTGACTCAGTTCATATACTTGAGAAGTGGGACCTTTATCAGAGATATTTGCAGTACATTTTCCCCCCTGGTTTTTTGCTTTCCTTCTTATTTTGGTTGTATTAGTTTTGTTTCGACAAAACTTTTTAAATTTTACATACTCAAAATTATCCATTTTATATATTATAATACTCTCTCTAGTTTATTACATTCTAAATTCTTCCCCTATGCATAGATCTGATGGGTAAACTCTTCCATGCTTGACTAATTTGCTTATCTTTGTCTCACATTTTACTGAAAAAATTGAGGCCATTCATTAGGAACTCCATTTTTTTCCCTCCTCTTCATCTCATATCACTCAAATGATTTCCGTCCTCTCTCCTTCAACTTTGCCTCACACAATATGTAAAGGTAAAACCCTCTACATGTACAAATAATCCCATTATATCTCCATCTCATCCCGCAGATTACCCCTTCTATCGATTCCCACTCTTTCTCTCTCTTACATTCAATCTCTCCCTATCTATTAGCAGTTTTCTTACTGCTGACAAACATGTCTGTGACATTACCATTCTCAAAAAGCTGTCATTTGATCCTTTTTTTCCTCACTAATTATCATTCTATCTCTCCTGCCCATTGTGGTTAAGCTCCCTGAGAAAGTCATCTGCAACAGGTGCCTCTACTTCCTCCCCTCTTATTCTTCTTAATTCACCATAATATGACTTCTAATTTCATCATTCAGCCAGACCTTCTCTCTTCAAAGTTATCACCAAATCCACTGGACTCTTCTCAATCCTCATTTGTCTTGACTTCACTGCAGATCATCCCTTTCTCCTTAATATTCTCTTCTCTCTAGGTTTTTGGGACACCGTGCTTCTTGTGGTTTTTATCCTACCTATCTGATTTTTTCTTTTCAATCTTCCTTGTTACATCTTTATTCAGGTCACATCAACTAGTTATAGGTGTCCCAGATGGCTGGTCTTAGGCCTTCTCTTTTCTCTTTATACTACTTCACTTAGTGATTTCATCAGCTCCCATGGATTTAATTAAGCTAATGATTCTTAAATGTACTTATTCACTCCCAACCTCTTGGCAGCAACCTCCAGTCTTATGCAGCCAACCGCCTTTCAGACATTTCAAAAGGTATGTCTGGTAGACATTTTTAACTCAACATGTCCAAAACTGAACTTATTGTCTGTCCATCCTTGTCCCCATCCCCGCACCCTGTTTCTTTTAAGTTTCTCTATTACCATCCAAGGCACCACTATCTTCCTGGTACTCCAAGCTAGGCGTCGTCTTCATCTCTTCACTGTCTCTCCTCCCCCATATCCAATCTGTTGCCAAAGCATGTCTACTTTATCTTTCTGACATTTCTTAAATGTTCCCTGCTCTCTGATACTGCCACCACTTCATCATGTCAAACCTGGACTATTACAATAACCTGCTGGTTTGTCTGCCTGCCACATTTCTCTCACCATTTCAGGCCATCCTTCATTCAAAGTGATTTTCCTAAAGTATCACTCCCATACTTAGTAAACTGTGGTGGATTCCTATTACTCCCAGGATCAGATATTAAATCTTCTATTTACCAATCAAAGCCCTTAATACTTTAGCCCCATCTCACTTCCCATGACTTTCCAGTCCTTTGACACTTTACACATACAAACTCACTCACTAATTTAACCTTCAATCCAGTAACATTGACCTCCTTGCTATTTGCCAAATAAGACACTCTATCTCTCATCTCTTGGCATTTTTTTTTCTGGCTTTTTGGCCATTTTGGGGGGCCATTTCTTGGCTTTCCTGACTTCCTTCAAGTCCTAGTTAAAAGTCAACCTTCTATGATAAGTCTTTTTCAATTTCTCTTAATTCTAGTGCCTTCCCTCTGTTAATCATTTCCTATTTATTCTATATATGACTTGTTTGTTCACATGTTTATATATTTATCCCCTCTGATAGATCATAAGTTCCTCCATGTCCTTTACTTTATATTCTCAGCCTGACACATACTTAATAAATGCTTATTGACCAACTAATTATCCTGATCAAAAAGAAGGAAAATTAATTTACCAAAATAAAAATGAACAAAGGAAAGTAAGAGATGAAATTTTAAAAATTTATTGGAGTTTACTATGTACATTTAAAGACCAAAACCCACAAGAATTTAGGAGAAATAGAGGATTAACTAGACACATCCAAAATTTCTACATATAACCTGGGCTAACATTTTGACCATGTCTAGCTTGTCTAATATGGGACTCACAATGTGCTCTACCATGTGGGTAGGGACAGTCTCTTTGATT
>JAJHZJ010000744.1:1729910-1976276 GCA_023548195.1 Bettongia penicillata ogilbyi | reverse complement strand
GGAAGGGAGAGGGAGGATTCCTTAACTGCTGCCCATAGTTTTATATAGGCAATCAGTAAACCTCAAAGTAAAATCTCACCTCAGTGTCTTTAAACACTTTTTAGAGCCAGAGGGCATCCTAATCCTGGAGAACCAGAGGCTCATTAAACAAAGGGTGTGGGCGGGGCTACAAATCTTCCCAGGCCCATTAATAGGTGGGGAAGGTCTTCTTTAACCACATTACTCAATCAGAAGCACTTGATTATACTAAAAAAAAAAAAAATGAATTATAAACACAGCATGCAAAATAAATTTCTGCATTAGCCTTGTCCCAATTTAGAATAAAAGCAAGAAAGACAAAGAAATAGAAAACATATGTTTTAGTATTCACTCCGAGTCCCTTAATTCTCTTTCTGAAGGTGGATAGCTGGTTTTATCATGAGTTCTTGGGATCTGTGTTTGGTCATCTAGTATTTCAGAGTTAATTATCTTTAAAGTTTTACTGTCAGTGAATAAACTATTTTCTTAGTCCTCACTGCACTTTGTATCAATTCATACAAGTATTCCTAGGTTTTTTTCTGAAACCACCTACTACAACAGTATTTCATCACATTTATATACTATATGTAATTTGTTCAGCCATCTTCAAATTAATGAGCATACTCTCAGTTTCTGATTCTTTGCTACCAGAATAAGAGCTGCTGTAAGTATATTTTGTACATGTGAACCCCTTTTCTCTTTCTTTCATCTCATTGATATATAGACCTAGTAGCAGATCTAGGTAAAAATAGTTTTGGGGCATAGCTCTAAACTGCTTTCCTTAATGGTTAGACTAGTTAATATCTCTCCCAACAGTTTACCTATTTTATACATCCTCTCCAGCATTTTTTACCCCATTATTTCAAAGGACATTTCACAAATATTTTAATATTTAAAATGACTACTTTGGGAGAAAAATGAAAACAGATTAATAAAAAGTTGACATAATTCTTCAAATTTATCTCTTAAGAAAAGATACATCATGAAAATTTAGCCAACCTTCTTTTTACAATAAATGATTATAGGATGAAGTGATAAACTAAAACACAAAAGTAGCAATTCTATATTGTCTCAAAACATCTTACAGGGTAAAGGTTTTATATTTAGCTATCCTAGGTTGAAGCTTTTTTTCAGTGTAAGAAAACAGAAGAGGGAAAAAGTGAAGAAAAGACATGAAAACAGTAACATTATGACTTCAGATATATATTTATAGGACTTTCATTGAGTTCAATGAGAACAGAAGAAGTGGTATCATTATCTTTTTTAAAAGGCAGATTATTTTCAGGTCTGGTAGATAATGATGACCTGTGATCTTGTTTACTGTTCAAATTGAGGACAGAAACCAGGTATGGGTGTCCAGAGGAGTGCCTGTTAGATGAAATAGGAGACGTCTGTTTCTACATCTATTCCTTGGGCATTCATTGAGAGTATTAAAATCCACTTTGATAAAAGAACAACTGTGTTTCCTGAGATGAATTGGACACTATTGTTCTAATTGAATTATTTCTGGAAAATGAAAAAAAAATCAGTAAGATTGAGATGTCTCACAATATAGATTTTTAAGAAGATATCATAATGACTAGAAAGGTATAGAGAGAATACTTTTTCCTCTCTCTTTTTACAGAAGATAAGGATATAACTTATAGGACCTTGAGAAGTTGACATGTGAATTTCTGATAATTTAAGGGGAAGTGAATGGGGGGGAATAGGTTGTAAGTAGGAATTTCGTTTTGTTTTGTTTTAACAGATCAACTGAGAAGAAAGGTGAACTTGATGAAAACTGAGTAGGGAAAAGAAGACAAGTTTATGAGAAGAAATTAGTGGTACTTTGTAATTGCTTGTATCAATAACTGTTATTAAGTAGTTAACTGAAAACAAAACATAAACAACAAAAATATTATTATATTAACTTGCGTGATGTAGATTTAAAAGCAATATGTCAATGGAGAAAATTTCACCTTTAATTTCTCCTAAGTTATAGTAAGGACTCATCCAAATAGAAAAAATTGCTGATAACCTTTAAAATGAGGTGTTTTTTTCTAATAAAAATTAGTATTTATTTATTTTACCATCTTTTTAAAATTTTGGTTCCCAGATTCTCTTCCTACCTCTCACTCTTTTCACTCACTGAGAAGGAAAGTGATATGATATCAATTTTGTACATGAAAACATGCAAAACATATATCCATATTAGTCATGTTCCAAAAAAAGCAAAAAAAATGGAGTGTAAAAGATGTACTCATAGTTCATCAGTTCTCTTTCTGAAGGTGGATGGCACTTTTTCATCATGAATCATCTGGAACCGTCTTGCATCGTTCTATTAATCAGAACAACCAAGTCTTTCGTAATTGATCATCATTACAACATTGCTGTTACCATGTGCAATGATCTGGTTGTTCTCCACTTTGCATCACTTCATAAAAGATTTGCCATGTTTCTTTTCCCCAAAATATTACTACTTTTGTGATTTCTTTCAGCACGATAGTACTCTATGACAGTCATATGTGACAGCTTATTCAGCCATTCCCCAATTTATGGGCATCCTCATGATTTCCAAATCTTTGCCAACAGAAAAAGAGCTGATATAAATATTTTCACACATATACATCCTTTTTCTCTCTTTTTTAAAAATATTTTTGAGATAATAGTAGTAGAATTTGAGACATAGTAGCAATATTGCTGAATCAAAGTGTATGAGTAGTTTTATAGCACCTTGGATATAGTTCCAAATTGTTCTCCAGAATGGTTCTGTTCACAACTGTGACAAGTTCACAACTGTACCAACAATCCATTACTTTGCCTGTTTTTCTTCATCCCTTTTAACCTTTGTTATTTCTGATATATGTCAGGTGGTACCTCAGAGTTATTTTAATTTTCATTTCTCTAATCAATAGTGATTTAGAGCATTTTTTCATATGACTCTCGATAACTTTGATTTCTTCTGAAAACTGCCTTTTCATATCCTTAGACTATCCAGTGGGGAATAGATTTTTTTCTTTAATAAATTTAATAATTTTTTAAATTTTTTTTAATAAATCAGTTCTCTATATATTTGAGAAGTAAGACTTTAATCAGAGAAAAGATGTAATTTTTTAATGTCACTTCATTATCTATGCATGCTTCCTTTTAATAAAATGGAGTTTCCCTGATTATCTCTTTAAATTAGATTTTTTTCTTTTGCATTGTCCTGAGATTGTGATTGCTACCCCTCCCTTTTTTGTTATTTTAATTGAAGCATATTTGATTTTGCTTCAGATCTTTATCTTAATTCTGTGTGTGCCTTTCTATTTTAAGTGTGTCTTTTGTAAACAGCATATTGTTGGATTCTAGTTTCTAATCAATTGTGCTTCCATTTTATGAATTCGTTCCATTCATGCTCACAGTTATGATTTCTAATGGTCATTCTATTTTCTTCTATTTATTCTTCTTTCTCTTTTTATCCTCATCATACTGAAAAGTGCATCTTGCTTCTGACCACTGCCTCCCTTAATCTGTTCTCTCTTTTGCCATTCTCTCCACTCTTGGATGTTTTGTTTCTAATTGTATGGTTGGCATATCATAGACATCTTTTCAATATTTTCAGAAAATTTGTCATTACCTAAAATATCTTGCATCTAAAAAAGAGAAAATTAATGCAAGTTAAATCTATCACCTAAAATAATCTAAAAGAATCACCAGGAAGACATGAATTAGCGATAAAGGTTAAGAAATGATAACAATATATCATCACAGCGTCAAGCACACTGCCTGAGTTCAATAACTAAAAATAACTAATGGGAAATCTACATCAAGTGGAGATGAAGGGTGGAAAAATTATAGACTGGCATTACTGTAATTAAGGGAATGAAAAAATAGCTACATTTCAGGACACAACAATGTATACCATCTGTGTCTGTCGTCCTACAAATAATAAAGATGGAAGAAAAAAGGACAATTAAGGCTAATATAAGCACCAAGTCCATTTTGTGAATGCATAAAGATACAAAGAAAATCAAAGAAGCATGATAGACTCTAAATGACTCTAAGAGTAATTTATTGATAACAGAAGTTGGCATCACTTCATAATTCACAAAGGAAGATGGGAGACAGATGTCAGAAGCAGATGTACACTTCCCAGAGGGGGAGAGAGGATAGAAGGAATAGTGAAGAAAATCAGGATCATATCCAAAATAGAAATCAAATAAATGATGAGAATTGAAGATTTTCAAAATCCTAGATCAAGATAGGAGTGCTGTGAAACTTTAATGGCAATAATGAAAAGAACAAGAAATTAGAGCTATTGTTTAGTTATGTCTTAACTTTTTTCTAATTTCCTTTGAGATTTTCTTGGCAAAGATACTTGTGTGGTTTTCCATTTCCTTCTCCAGCTTGTTTTATAGATAAAAAAACCTAGGAAACAAAGTTAAGTGACTTGCCAGGGGACACACAGCTAGTAATTATCTGAGGTCAAATTTGAAGTCAGAATTGTGACTGTTGGGCCAGCAATCTATCCACTATACCACCTAGCTGTCCCATGGGAAACTGAGTCATTTTCTTTTCTATTGCACAATATTAAGAATGAGAAAGGTTGGCAAAAATGATCACAAAATTGATCAAATTCAATTTAATCATACATTTACCAAACACTATGTTTTATTGTATTCAGTATAAAAGGATACCTGTCTCTGCAATACATTTTAAATATCTAAGAACTTAAGTGAACTCAACTGGTGCCTTTTCTCTTCCTGAAAATTAGTCAAGTTCCAAACTTTCCAAACTCCTTGAAATATGGGCATACAGTGATCACTTTACAAATGTTAGCTATGATCACTATCATTTTTATTATGATATTATAATATTATAACAAATCCCAAACTTTTCTTGCCTCTCATATGTAAATCCTACCTCCTCTGTCGCATGACCCTGTTGCAGTCCACTTTCTAGTGACTCAACACCTAACACCTAAACACACTGTGATTTCGATTTCTCGGCCTTTCCTAATTCAGGCTACAGCAGCATTTCTTTATCTTTTTAAGTTATTGCACCATATTATTGATATATTTTGAGATCATAGTGCACTAAAATGCCTATATCTTTGCAACTTATTTCTTTCATTTCTAATACTCCAAGATTTGTGGAAACATTGTTTTTTTCTTTTATGCTAACATAAGTCAGAAATGTGCTATTTCCTGACCCCTTTTATGTATGGCAAGATTTTCCTTTTTAATGACCCTAAGTTTCTGAGTCTTATGTATTTTAACACTGTCCCTCTCTAGACATCTGAGCACAGACAAAATTACCAAGGATGTATTTTAAAATATAGGACTCAACTTTTTTTTCACTCTCTTATTTGCCATATTCTTCAGGCCAAAGTGTTGGTGGTATGTAACTGTTCTACCTTAGTCAGATTCCCATGTGGATCATTGGCCCATTTAGAAGGAAGATAAAAGTATTAAGTCAGTTGAGCAATGATCCAAGGAGCTTGCTATGGTGGAGATTATATGTAACGGGCATAGAATCATTACTTCTGTAGATAGTAAAATATGAAATTGTTCTAGCTTCTCTATTCCTGTCTCAATCAGTAGTAAGGTTTACCTGTGGGTTTCTACATCTTTCTGATTACAATTAACCTCTTCAGGAACAGGATCTCCCATGCCCAACAGAAAAAATATATTTTAAAAAAAAACAAAAACAGAATAAGCAGCTTCTACTTTTTAGGAAAGTAAGAAGTCAACACACATATTTATTAATGCTAGCTTAGCTCATCTTTACTATTTATTTCATTAACTCTTTACCTCTATGTATTTCCTTGCCTTAGCTGATACCCTTGATCTTAGGTTCTTTCTTCAGACTTAAATGTCTTCAAGTATCTCCTAGCTAGCTTTTTTCATATTTCCATCTGCTCCATCTGAGTTCTAAATTCTTACCCCTCTCCCCACCTGTTGGCACAGTAAGGAAAAGAGGGTAACTTAGATACGGGGACTGACAAGGCAAGAGGTCAATAAACCTGAATTGTGTTCCGACTCGGGACAGCTAGTAATGTATATTAATTAAAGTGAATTACCCAATTAAATACCTAACTTTCACTGATGGTGTTTTAGAATAACCTCTTTATAGTACTAGAGCCAAACTTTAATAGAATTGCAGGAAGGGACAAGGAGACAGTAAGATTTAATCATGGCAGGACTGAATAGTGCACCTGTGTGACTCAGGTATTTCTCATGGCCTGAGTAACTAAGCAATAGCAATGCCCAGTGGAACCACAAATGTGGGAACAACCTGCTACCAGGATGACTGAGAAGCAAAATCAATTATTAGAATTCTGATAAACAATGTTAGTTTAGATCAGATCTCATGGCTAGCACCAGGTTTTTCATATTACAGTAAGGATCAAACTAGAAGATGTCAAATCTCTTTCAGATCGATGGTTATGCAATGTTACTCTCTTCTCCCTGCCAAAGCATCACAGTTCTGAGTTGCCTTCCAGTAGTGCCATGCTTAGAATTCATACTCCAGATCAAAGGCTAATAAAAGGGTTGTAAGGTTTGTAAAGAAAACACTTTATGGATATTATCTCAGTTGAGCCTCAAAATAGACCTTTGAAGTAACTGTTAAATATATTATCTCCCTTTTATAGATGAATAAACTGAGGTTGAACAAGGTTAAGTGACTTGCCAATATCATTTAAGCTGAAAGATAGTAGAGACAGGGTTTGAGCCAATAATTTCCTGAATCTAAGTTCAGTACTCTTTCCAAGTCAATAAAGTTATTTTTACATAGCATTAAAGATTGGTAAAGGATTATAGATATATAATTCAATTGATATTTACAACCCCAGGAAACTGTTGTTATTGTCATCATCACTTTACATATGAGAAAACTGAGGAATAAATGTTAAGTGACTTGCCCAGGGTCATGACACTTATTACTATCAGAATATCAGATATCTGATATCAGAATTTGAACTCAGAACTTTGACTATACCACATTACCTCTTATAAAACATTCTTCCTTATGTTCCCTCTTGTTGCCATTTGGGGAAGACAATTTAACTTTTGATAAAAAATACTTTTTAAAGAAATCTTTATTAAAAATTAAAATATCTTTGAAGTTGTTATGATTCAATTATTGTTGAAATATACTCTGTTGATATGTACCACTTTGAACAAATTATTAAATAGTTTCCTATTTCCAATTTAAAAAAAAATCATTGCCTAATTATTTTACATAGGTTTTAATGAGGCATACTTCAAGGAATGCATAAACAATGAGAGAGCAAATGCAACTCCCTAAAATCAGCTTCAGAGAATAATCTGTACATTTGAACATGCTCATCATCAATTATTTACTGTTATGTGAAAAATCCCATACTGGGTGGTAGAGCTACCAGGAGTATTAGATTAATTAGTTCATTTTGGTTAAAGCCCTGTGCTAATGAGGCCAAAGTTACTGAATAGTTTTCATGGGAGCAAAGTGTATTTGTCCAGTTCTATGAGTAGAAAAGGGGTGTTTGGATGTTCAGAGAAGACTAGCATCTCTGGTGTGAAGGCTGCTGAGTTTTGTTCAGAGCTGCTTTTAACCTTTGGTGTTCACCTGCAACCTAATTGTCACCTGTGGCTTCAAGAAGTTACAGCATTTGTAGTGGTTCCATCCTGGTAAACCATTCTGGCAGAGAGGCTAAACCACATTGAGGGTAATTGATGGGCTTCAAACACTTTGGTGAGTTAGGGAGCTGTCTACCCCAAGCATGTGAAGGCTACCCTGGTTGAATAAGTGGATATGAATTTGTTCCAATGGGCAATGAAAGTAGCAGCTGTGTGGAGTGCTTAGAAGCTTGATTAGAGATTGAAGATGCTAAGATCTCCACCTGATTACAAGACATCACCCAGTCAGCTTGACTTTTACCTTGCCACTGTATTTTGATGACTCTAAAAGAGAGGGAGGCCAATGACTTGGTGCAACTCTGCCTCAGTTAAATCCAACTTATGCTTAAGTCAAAAGACAACACCCATGCCATTTTACCATTATTAACTTCCTCATGATGGACAAGTGATGAAGCAGCAAGTACAAATACAATGGGAATGATAGTCAAAAACTTGCCCACAGGCTACCCAGGCATTGGGGTTTGTCTTCTCACTGGATTTAAGTAGTAGTGAGATTCAGGAGAGAGAGAGAGAGAGAGAGAGAGAGAGAGAGAGAGAGAGAGAGAGAGAGAGAGAGAGAGAGAGAGAGAGAGAGAGGAGAGAGAGAGAGAGAGAGGACAAGAGACAAGAGAGACAGAGAGAGATGAGAGACAGAGACAGAGAGAGACGAGAGAGAAGGAGATGAGAGAGAGAAGGTGGGATGTCACAGAGGGGAGAAATAGGATGGAAGGAAATAGATATCTATTAATCATTACTGTCAAAAAAATTTACAGCAAGTTTCTCTGATAAAGACCTCACTTCTCAAATACATATAGAACTGAATCAAGCTTAATTATAGAAATAAGAACCCTTCCTCAAATGGCAAATGGTCAAAGGATATGAAGGGACCATCTTTAGACAAAGTAATCAAAGCTGTGTATAGTCATAGAAACATTGTACACAGTAACTGCTATATTGTATGATGATCTGTTGTGCATAACTTAGCTATTCTCAGCAATAAATTGATCTAAGACAATTCTGAAGAACTCACTGATTCTGATATCATATGAAACATTCTATACTCTTAGTACCTCATCCTTCCAAGGAAAGAAAGGGGTTGTACTTCTCTTCTCTGCTCTTAATATTGGTCATTATAATTAAATGTTCAGCTTTGTTCTATTTTTTTCATCCACATTGATCTAATCCTTTTCCATATTGTTTTTCTTGTTCTACTTGCTTCTCTCTTATTTAATATAATTTCTTTTCATTTCATTTCATGTCATTTCTCCATATTTTTTCTGAATCCTTCATATTTATTATTTCTTAATGCACAATAATATCTCTTTATATGTCATATAGAAACAACAGCCACAACATAACAGATATATAGCCATACCTCATTTAATAGATAGCTGCTTTGTGTATATATAAACATATGCTTCTCCTTTGCTCTTCTCTTTGACATATGTGGGGAACATGCCTAACAGTGGGATATTTGTGTTAAAGGTTGTAAGATTTATTAACTCTTTTTTAGGGAGAAGATAGGCAAAAAATCAATCTCCAGAATGCTTAGACCAATCCATTGCTCCAATAACATTTTATTAACATTCTATCTTTGAAAAACTATAGCCATCAATGTTTTCCCAGCTTTTGTTTTCTTCACCAGTTTGTTGGCTATTTAGGTAAAACATATGAATTGTTTCAATTTGCATTTGTCAAAGAAGAATTTCAATAGTATTTGGACATCTGTTGTATCAATGGGATACCTTTATAGCTTTCCAAGTTGACTAGTTTTAAAGACATTGTTGCTTTATATATATATATATATATATATATATATACATATATATGTATATATATATATATTTAATACATTTATTAATAGTTGAATCATATTAGTATACCACATAAATGCTCCAAAAGTTTCATTTTTTTTCTTTTTCAAGAAAACATAGAAAGTTTAGGTTTGGTTTTTACCTTACTCTTGATGTCCATCAGCATAATTGTCCTTTTCTTTGTAAAACTGAGCTGTTATTTTCAATATGTCAGTTTACAGTTTGTGGTCAAAATAGAGATCCTTGTATGACTTTACGAGGTAGTCTTAAAACTCTATTTTTTGAGATGTTTAATGTACTTAGTATATTTGAGATGGAATTAAGAGAAAACCTCATTGTTAGTTTCTTTCTTCCCTTAAGAATTCTGGTTTCCATATGGTTCTTCCAGTGTCTGAGCATATCTAATGGACCATGATCAGTGGTTACATTTTATTCGATCAATTGTGCAGGTAACCTGTTTAGTAAGGCTATACTAGGCATCATTTCCTTAACAGCGAGTTCCAGTTCTTCATTATTTATGCAAGAATGTCAATTTTATTCTTTTGCCTCTATAAATATAATTCAAGTAAACAATTTTTCAACAAATAAGGAAGGAAGGCATGTACTCTCACAACACTGATGTATTTACAGAGCGTGCATTTTTCTCATGTGAGTTTTAGATGTGATGTAGTAAATTTATTTCAAATGATGTAATTCTGTACAAAAGGATATTTGTAAGGTTTATCCACCTTACCCAGTCTTTGCCACACATTACATTTCCCACATTGCTGTGTTTAGTTACTTTTATCTCTTTTAACTTATTTATTATATTGAGTGGCAGCTATCATTTTCTGCAGCTAGTTATCCCACCAAGGTTGAATATTTTTTCCTCCTTTCTCCTCCTCTTTCTTCTCTTTCAGCTTCTTCACCTTCCCCTTTTCATCTCATTTCTTAATATCATCATTAAAGAAGGACAAAGACACTTCTTAAAATTCCACCTTTCTTCTCAGGAAATGTCACTTGTTTGGCAATGCTCCCAAATAGGAGCACAGATTGATCCCCCTACATTTCCACTATGTACAGATAGACTTCACATCAGGAAGCTCTTTCCATGACAGGCGTAAATGTAGCTGAACTCCAATGTAAATTTAAACATTATATATTTTAAGATATACCAATACACTGTAAGGAATTCAAATTCTATTCTTTCCCCAGGTAGAAAGGTTTCTTTTTCTAAAATATCACTTATTGGATGACTTTTTTGAAAGGGCATTCTTTTACTTTATTATTTAGTAGCAGCTTTGAAATACACATTTACCAAAAGTGATTAAAGAGAGTTATTGTGGATTTAGAGATAAAAATTATTTGGTCAGTGAATAAATATTTATTGTGCTTGCTATGTGCCAAGCACTGTGTCAAGTACTCCAAATACAAAAATGGGCAAAAGATAGTATCTGCCTTCATGGAGTTCAAAATCGAGTTAGGCTTATTCATTTTTAACAAAAGAAGTAAAGGTTCATTCAAGGATAATTTGTTCCATCAAAGGAAGCCCATTTACACAGAATTTTAAGGTTCACAGAACTCTGTGAGATATTTATTTTTCCTATTTTCAAGTTTAAGTGACTTGTCCATGATCATACACTACTTAATTGTCTTAGAATTTGAACCTAATTTTCCTAATGGCCTAGGGGTTTCTTTGCCATCCCATGCTGGAGGATAAAGAAAACAATGAGAAAATGGAGGAAAAGGAAGAAACAGAAATATTGGAACAAAATGCAAGATGTTGAAACTTGCAAAAGTATGCTATTGACCTTTCTTACACAGGTTAATTCCAAAGCAGAATGACTTCTTGAAGTTAAAGTAGTCTTATTTTGATGGGGGCCATATTGTTTCTATGTTAAGCTAAGCACATGAATTATAAAGTAATTTTAGCTTTATTTTTTGCATTTCATTTCCCTTAAAAGCTTTCATACCACTATCCACCCCAATGCTATCAGAATGTATGTTAGACATTCTATCTTGCTATCATATTATTCAACCTCTTACATCCTGAGGAGTGTCCTTTATGCCATTCAGTTTCCCCTTCAAGGTTAAATATAAGATCACCTCCTTCACCTAATACATTGATTCATCTCTTTATGACTTATATATCATAATTTTGTACTATATAATTTTTAAGCTCTCTTCCAACTCTGTAAGCTAGGAGATTATTGTGCATAATATAAAGGCTGGGCCATTATTATGCGTTCTCTCATTACATACACATTTTTATAACAATTAATAAGATGGATTTTGCTATTGTTGTTATATATATTTATGTAATTTTGGATTATATTGATCACATTTTGATCAAGTCAATTGATCATACAATGACATTGATACTATTTTTTCCCATTTAAACAACAGTTTTAACTATTTGGGCAGTATTTAATCACTTGGTGTTTTATGAATTAATTGGTAGCCATGTGTGAAAAGAGAATTTTTTTGTCAAGATTAATTCATTTCTTTTCTCAAGTAAATTGGACATTGTAAAAGACGTAGATGATTATGTAATACTATATAATCCCCTGATATTTTAGGCAAGCATTGAAATATATGGACTCCAAAGATCAGTACAGTGGTTTGCATCTTTATGGATGCTGAATGAATGAAATAATTCAGTATTCTCTTCCTCTCTCCTTACCTCAATACTGTCTGTTGTATTCCTCCCATAACAATAAATCAGTTTTAAGTATTTTTGAGTCTACAAACTTTGCTTCCTGAACAACAGGAAGCTCTGATTTATAGTAATGGATAAAAGAGAAAGAAAGGGAGGGAGAGAAAAAGTCTAATGAAGTATCTGAAGGACTCTTGACTATAGATCTAGAAAAGAAACAAGTTCAAATTTTATAAACTATAAATAATCTTTGTAAAAGTGCAGCCTAAGGACACATATTTGACTTTGCACAATACTGCAGATGGGTTAGAATTCCAGATTTTGAATATTGATTGTACTGGCTGGTGGTGCCCTTGGGATAATGGGGAAACAATGTTATAAACCAAGTGATGAAAATATACAGAAACACAGCACTGAAGGAAGTTTGATAATTTGTCAAGAATGGCCAAGTTTGGGGCATAGCAAAAATTATCAAGCCTACTTTTCAGCTCATTTTTATTTTATATATTCATTTAACTGCTTATTTGTTGCTTTTTTATTTGCTTGCTTCATCATTTTTTTTCATTTTGTTAATTGTGGGTTTACCCAGAACTCAAACTATATATTGATTTCGGCCACTATGGTATCAAGGATTGCAGGTATGCCCACCGTGCCAGGTAAGACATTTACTTTCATAGTTGCCATCAGACAATTTATTCTTTTCTAAACCACTGGACTCAACCAGAAAATTCTGACATTGTCATATAATCTGGATCCTGAAGCATATAAATTGTGAATTGCAGCTGGAGAGGCCAAAGGATGGGCAATTTTAAAACTCTCATGTGAATTCTTCCTGACTTCTTGATTGTATTTGGTACAGTGGTAGAAAGGAATATTTATTTTTCTTTTTCAGATAAAAAACAAAACAAATGAAAAAACACTTCCTGGCTCAGATCTAAGTAAGTCATATATGTGAGTCCGGAACCTAGACTTTTTGCATAATTTTGAATTCTCTAAAACTCCCATGTTAAGTGTGCCTGACCTGAAATGATTGATGTATGTATTGTAACCATATAGTTTTCCTGCAATCAACTGATCTGTGTGCCATGAGCTTTGTAGTCCTTAGATGATAAAAAAGTGTTTGAGAGGAAATCAATAATGGTGTTATATGAGTAAAAATGAAAAACAGGATAGTTATTTATCCTCATAAGACTTAGTTGAGACATAATAAGCAATCTTCAAGTACGCAAAGTGGTGAATTTTTTTCCCCCTAGTGGTAGTATATCACTGAACACCATTTACAGATTAGACAGAATTATGGAAACTACAGCAGGAAAGGATTTATGTTTGAAATTTAAAAAAAAAAACAATTACTCCTGGATGTTCAAAGTTTGATTCACTGGATTAACAATAGTAACTTACACAAATATAACACTCAAAGGCTTGCTTACAAAGCACTTTCCTCATAATAGTTTGGGTTGTAGATAGTTCAGTTATTACTGCCATTTGATAAGGAAAGAAACTGAGACTCAAGTTAAATAGCTTATCCAGAATTGCAGAGCTAGTTAGTAAATATTTGAAGTGAAACTAAAGCAAGATCTACTCATGCGAAGTTCAACACTCTTTCCATTCTAATTTCTTGCCTCATATCTTAGTAAGTTATGATGATATGTTATAAGATCCCCACAAATAGAGGTCATGGAAACATAGATTTTAAGTTGAAAGGGAACTAAAAGGTTATTTAATCAATCTCATTTTTACTGCCATTTATGCTCATTGTTTTTTTGTAGGGAAGAAAATTTAAATTCATGAAGATAGTTAAGGTCAAAGAAGTGGTAAGCAATAGAGTCATGTGTTTTTCTTTTTTATATAATTCTCAGGGCTATTTTTTAAAAAGATCATAGAGTTTTACTATTCAAAGAAATTGTGGAATAACAAAAAAGAATGTAGACTCAGCATCAGCAAAGATCTGGGTTCAAATCCCACCTCTGACACTCATAAGCTATATGAACATAAGCAAGTCACTTAACCTCCATGAACTGTAATGCCTTTCTCAACAGCAACAAAAAATAGTAATTAATAATAATACTAACCTCATTGTTTGGTTGTTGTGAGGATGAAAAGAAATCATGTATTTGAAATTCTTAGCAAACCAAATATCAACATTAATTACTATTCAACCAGTTCAAGTTTACTCTTAGCTCTCTATAAATACAGGGAAATTATTTTTATTTAAATGTAGTTGTTTTTTGCATCCTAATTAAACACATATTTGAATTAGGCCATGATTATGCCATGCCTTGTTAATATGTGTGAGTAAATTAACATGAAAATAACAAATTATTTTCAAAATCCCATCACATAAAATGCATAATAAATTTGATATTCTAAGTATTCTCTTCCTTTAAAATATATTCAGCATCTTTAGAGCAAATTTTAACATTTTCAGGCTACTAGGTTACTAGGGAGCAATAATTTACTGCCAAGTAATTTGAAAGAGTTACCTGATATCTAAAGGGAATTGTTCCCCCTTCCCCCAATAGTTTGGTACCAGGCATATATGGCTCAAAATTCATTTTTAAACATACTTAGATTGTATTTTTCTACTCTGTATAACCTTAATGTGTATTTTATGCATATATGTATGTGTGTGTGCATATATACATATATATGTATGTGTTTGAAAACTATATTTTTCCTCCTTTCTTTGAGCATATGGTGGTGAACCATTGAGGCAGAATGAGTCATGCACTGTCAGGCATGGTTAAAGTGTCTGTTTTTCTTAACTGTACATGTGTGACACAAGGTAAGTTTCCATTTTGGAGTAAAGTATTTTAAAAAACATTACTTTTTTTAAGACATTATAATAATAAAAAACTACAAAATATTTTTTGTTTGTTTCCCCACTTTGTACAGTGTGTCAATATGTACTTTAATATTATATGGTACTATCCCCTAAAATGCTATGCTTTTGTTCAAACTGGCTTGTGCTGATTATTTTTCAATACTCCACATACAAGTCTATTTGAACAGAACAGTCTCTCTTTAAGCTACGCCCGTAAGTTAACTTTGACTCTTCTATCGATTTTTATTATCCTACAAAATATCAAGATATACTATTGTTTATGCATTTTCTTTCACAAAGCCAGATATTGACATTTCCTCTTTGAGTATATCCTGTTTGCTAGTAATATATCTAGAAAGCATGCGATCTAGAATGAGAACTTTACAGCTCAGATTGCCTACTGGTTAGTAATTCTGAGTATACTAAATGACATTTAATAAGATAGCAAAAAAAAAAAATGTTTATTCCAGCATTCAAAGATACCTTTCAATTTCTGGTTTGAATAAAACCTTATTGAGAACAATGAGTCATACACACACACACACACACCTTATTAGGAAAAATGAATATATATATATATGAATGATACTGGAGACATAGTCAGCTTAACAAATGTGAACATAAAGAATAGAACTGAGCAACATTTTTTTTTCCTTAGGACATGCAAGCATGCCAATCATATAGTCAAGCTTCCATGTCCATCGTAGAGACATAAATCAAAATGAGATGAGATGAGAATTTCTCATTTCACCTCTTAATCATACAGGAAAACAAGATGCAATGGAATTGGGATCTTGTGAGCTTCCCCTCTTCCCTCTTTGGTTATACTCCTGTGCCGCTCATTAGGGACAGAAAGAAAGAATTCATCACCTAAGGCAGCCATTGGGATGGGTAGTAGAGATGCTTTAGTAATGAGCAGAAGAATTCTAGTGTATATGCAAACAATAATGGAATGAGCTGCATGGGCAGCAACAGTAAGGAAATCATCTGGCAGTAACAGGGAGAGGAGAACAAAAATCAGCAACTTCTTACTTTCTCTAATCATTTGTTTAAACTTTAAAGTGTCTAATTGTGTATTTTTTGACATACTGGCTGTATTGTGAATGAACTTTGAGCAATAGATAATTACTGTTATAAAACTGTGTGAGTTAATTAATCATGAGACTGAAAATAAGTGCTCTATTTAACAAGAAGTACTTGAGAACTATGATTAATTTCTACTTATGTTATCCTCCTGTATAGCTGAGTAACAAAGAAGATTCCATGAAATTAAACACTCTATTATTTTCCTCATATGAAGGCTAACATGAAGGTGACTTATGACCTTGGCTGAAAAAAAGGAATCCTTTGCAGGTTAGAAATATACAGGAGAATAATATAAATAGAAGTCTGATGTTTCAAAGTGAAGTCAAAATTTATCACATTCTTAGCTAGAGGAAAATGGACAATTTTACAAAGAGAAGTCCTAAAATGGGCATTTGCCTTTAAGAGTAAAACTTTTTGTACCTGAAAACAAATCAAATAAAAACAAGCAAAATAACAAAAATATTATTGCAAGGTAGCATTAAGCAGATATAGTTAAATCATAAAAAAACTTAAAAACTAAAGTGAAGTGAGAACTTAGCTGTAGCTAAGTTCTTTTCTTGAACTTTGCCACCTGTACTTTGAAAGCATGCATCTCTCTCTCACACACACACACACACACACATATCAATGAGCAAACAAGCCTACTGACTGAAGGTGATCCAAATTTCTTAAAAGGGTGTGTAGATGAATAAGACATAAAGGCACTTTCCCTTTTTCCCCACTCTCCGAATACTCCTTTCACTTCAGGTGGTCTGAGATAAAAAGAAGGATTTGTAGACTGGGACTTAAGAGATCTGCGTATTTGCTCTATGATCATTGCAGAACCTTCCTGGGCCTGTTTCTTCTTCCTTAAGATGAAGAGGTTTCTACAAGCTCACAACCAATTCTATGACTGTTGACTGGGGAGACAAGGGACTCATTGAGTTTGCTTTAACAGAATTTGTTAAAGGCATGGTTAAATTGTTTCCATTTAAAGCTGAACGAATGAAGCATTTGTGACTGAAACTTCTTTACACATACAAGACAAAGTTATGGAGCCATGTAGGATAGATATCTTCCCACACAGTTCTTATCACCATACTTATCTCTTGTGAGCTAGTACCTTTTATTGATTGTGTTTCTGGAACTACATATTAGAATATCAATAAGCTTGCCTTTTATTTTATGAAAACTTTAGTAACCCGCATAATTTTTTGACTAGTTTCCAAGGGCTAACTTTCATACAAAACATGGGTAGTGTATATTTCTGTATTCCAGAATATACACACTAGGGCTTCAGGGCTTCCATTTTTATTTGGGGTCAGTAACAGGCATGTGATTTCAGATCTGTAGGGAAATCAACTTAAGCAACCAAAGAAGATCAGTCATTCTTTTGATTTTTATTGTATTAGAGATTTTCTTGGAGCACTAAGAGGTTAAGAGATTTGTCCAGGGGAACAAAGATAAAGGAAAGTAACCTAGGGCTTCCTAAATTTGATTCTGATCCCCATTCTCTATTTCACCAAACTGTTTTATAACTTCTATATTTCACAAATATAATCTTTTATTATAATAAAAAATATCATTTTTTGATGTGTATATGTGTTTGTGTGTGTGTGTGTGTGTGTGTGTGTGTGGTAAGAGTTTCAAAAATTGCCCTATATATTGGAAGCTCTTTGGGCATAACTAATACTCACTTATAGCTAAAGGTGATAGATATTTGGTAAACCTGGTTAAATTGCTAGATTTTACTAAAACAATTTTCTCTTTGCTTTTAAAAGAAAGACATGCTTAGATGTCACTGGATAACCAATCTTCTTGATATCTTGTGTTAGCATTATGTGCTTACCTTTAAATTTAAATTACTATTTTCTTCATTATGCTAAATTGTGAGCACACAGAGCACATATCTTAGTGCTTTTTAAAGCACGGTGCCAGAAAACTACAGGAAGATGCAAGCTGTCCTGTGAAAACTCTTGGAAAATTAATCTTCAGATTTGCTTCCAGATGGTCTCCTACAAAAATGAGAGGTATAAGAAGTGATTGTCACTGCAATAACTCGGTCTTCTTTGGGAAACAAGCAAGAGAATCTTGGAGTGAGCGCATTAAGTGCTTAATGAACCTCTCTGTTACCAAGGTAACATAAGATACATTAAAAAAGGTTACAGTTTCATTAGTTGGTTCATCAATAGGCACTGAGCATGAGTAAATGTTACCCATAAGCCATTCTCAGTGAAAGGGGACAACTGGGGGAGGGAAACTTGGATAACAATTCTACTATAACAGTTTCTTTTCCTCGGTAGTATTGTTTTTATTTAAAAAAAAAAATCCTATGAACATCCAACGGCATAAATGGTTAATATTATGCCTCAGTTAAAGATGGTCAAATTAAGGTTGGTGACATCAAGATAGAACTTTGTCTCCTGAACCAGGGAAAGCATTATGAGAGGAGATTGGAGCCCCCATGAATCTGGCCAAATCTCTATGCTGCTGTTTCTTTCCTTACTCAATGAAACAGTGATGCATAGCTATGTAGACAACGCTTTAAATAAGAAGAATTCCTTTGTAACTCACAGGTTATTTTCTCTGAGTGATGAAAGTGTTCATAGAGCCTTGACAACATCTCACAATAGCAGGATCTTGCAGGGCAGAACCAATAACCATGAAATTGAAGGTGTCAGCAAAACAGATGCTGTCATAAATTTTCATTAATTGATTTAATCGATTTGAATTCTTTCAACACATTAGCTCCTTTGTCCCCAGCAAGGGTATATATATTTTAATACTTGAACACATATGCTCAGCACAGAAATTTCTGGGATGTGTGATTGTAGTTTATCTTATGGATACATGGAAATCTTTCATAGACATCACCAGGGTCACTGATTTAAATTGCCAAGGTTTGAGATCAGCAATGGAGAAAGAGAATATTGTTTTACAAAGGGCAATTAGTTTAAGCACACTTGAAATAAAGAGACATAGGCATGTCATTTCTACAAGTCCTTTTATGACTAGTATGGTACACAATAGTCATAGATGCTTCTTTACTGAATCAAACTGTTGTGTTTCATCCCAATGGAAGATTGTAAATCATGTCTAAATTAAAACAAAGGATAGTAATGACAGATATGCACATATGTGTATATATAACCATCAAAAATATATATAAATATATGCGTGTATATGTATGTATGCATGCATGTATATATTTAGTAGCCAGATCTTTCCAAATTAGGATTGTTGATTGAGAACTGAAAGAAAAATCATAAACTATCTAGTAAATGTCTTCTCCTTCCACTTCTCATTTTATAGATGGAAAAACCGAGGCAGAAACAAGAAAGGTTATTGACTTTTCTGAAATGATATTTGTGGTTAACGGCAGAGATAAAATTTGAATTCAAGTCACTGATCTCCAAATTCTCTTCTTTTCCTGACAGGTAATATTTTGATTTCACTGATCAGCTAATTAGATGGAATAACAGTTAAGAACATTTAACAACAGCTAATGGAAGAAGGGAGATGCCAGGAGCTTGAATGCCAATATTTTATCCAATTATAAAAAGTTAGTATTTTATATAATAGTCCTCAGAACAAGAAATATAAATAATAATAGCAGTAAAACAATTTGTCCTAGGACTATTTCTATCTGACTTCCATAAGATGAGAAGGATAATAATAACAAAGTAATTAATGATAATAATAATGAAACAATAACAAAGAAAGATACTTGGGATCAAAGAATATGGGTGACTTTCTCAAACACTTTCAAAAATGATTCGTCACAAAAGCTTTAAAAGTACTCACATTCATGTTCGTCAAAATATTGGAATATACTCTTGATCTGATCCCCTGGTATTTTTCCCACTAAGAGTCCTACCATGAACATAACACATAGCCCATTCTCCAAAGACATTAAGAAACAGAATTGGCAATTATTTAAGAACCATCAACTTTTTTTATATTGTATTTAAATTTATTTATTTAAGTTTTCAACATTCATTTCCACAAAATTTTGAGCTCCAAATTTTGTCCCTATTTCTCCCCTTCCCCCACCCTAAAACGCCAAGCATTCTAATTTCCCCTATCACCAATCTACCCTCCCTTCTAACATTCCTCCCTTCCCTTATCCCCATCTTCTCTTTTGTCCTGTAGGGCAAGATAACTTTCTATACCCCATTGCCTATATTTCTTATTTCCTAGTTGTATGGAAGAATAATACTCAACAATTGTTCCTAAAACTTTGAGTTCCAACTTCTCTTCCTCTCTCCCTCCCCACCCATCCCCTTTAGGAAGGCAAGTAATTCAATATAGGCCATGTTTGTGTAGTTTTGCAAATGACTTCCATAATAGTCTGGTTGTATAAGACTAACTATATTTCCCTCCATCCTATCCTGCCCCTCCATTTCTTCTATTCTCTCTTTTGATCCTATCCCTCCCCAAGTGTTGACTTCTAATTGCTTCTTCCTCCCACCGCCCTCCTTTCTATCATCCCTCTCACCCTGCTTATCCCCTTCTCCCCATTTCCTGTATTGTAGCATAGGTTTTCATACCAAAATGAGTGTGCATTTATGCCTTCCTTTAGTCGAATGTGAAAAGAGTAAACTTCATATTTTTTTCTCTCACTGCTCCCCTTTTTCCCTCCACTGGAAAGTCTTTTACTTGCCTCTTTTATGAGAGATAATTTTCCCAATTCCATTTCTCCCTTTCTCCTCCCAATATATTTCTCCCTCACCCCTTAATTTCATTTTTTAAAGATATGATCCTATCCTATTCAATTCACCCTGTGCTCTCTGTCTCTCTCTCTCTCTCTCTCTCTCTCTCTCTCTCTCTCTCTCTCTCTCTCTCTGTGTGTGTGTGTGTGTGTATGTGTGTGTGTGTGTGTGTGTGTGTAATCCCACCAACTACCCAGATACTGAAAAAAGTTTCAAGAGTTACAGATACTGTCTTTCCATGTTGGAATGTAAGCAGCTCAATGTTAGTAATTCCCTTATGATTTCTCTTTGCTGTTTACCTTTTCATGCTTCTCTTGATTCTTACATTTGAAAATCAAATTTTCTTTCCATCTCTGGTCTTTTCATCAAGAATGTTTGAAAGTCCTCTATTTCACTGAAAGACCATTTTCCCCCTAACATATTATACTCAGTTTTGCTGGGTAGGTGATTCTTGGTTTTAGTCCTAGTTCCTTTGACTTCTGGAATATCCTATTCCATGCCTTTCAATCCTTTAATGTAGAAGCTGCTAGATCTTGTGTTATCCTGATTGTATTTCAACAATACTGGAACTGTTTCTTCCTAGCAGCTTGAAATATTTTCTCCTTGACCTGGGAACTCTGGAATTTGGCCACAATGTTCCTAGGTGTTTCTTTTTTTGGATCTCTTTCAGGAAGTGATTGATAGATTCTTTCAATATTTATTTTGCCCCTTGGTTTTAGAATCTCAGGGCAGTTTTCCTTGATAATTTCCTGAAAGATGATGTCTAGGCTCTTTTTTGATCATGGCTTTCAAGTAGTTCCATAATTTTTAAATTGTCTTTCCTGGATCTATTTCCAGGTCAGTTGTATTTCCAATGAGATATTTCCCATTCTCTTCCATTTTTTCATTCTTTTGGTTTTGTTTTGTGATTTCTTGGTTTCTCAGAAAGTCATTAGCCTCCATCTGTTCCATTCTAATTTTGAAAGAACTATTTTCTTCAGTGTGTTTTTGAACCTCCTTTTCCATTTGACTAATTCTGCTTTTTGAAGCATTCTTCTCCTCATTGGCTTTTTGAACCTCTTTTGCCAATTGAGTTAGCCTGTTTTTCTAGGTGTTATTTTCTTCAGCATTTTTTTGAGTCTTCTTTAGCAAGGTATTGACCCGTTTTTCATGATTTTCTTGCATCTCTCTCATTTTTCTTCCCAGTTTTTCCTCCACCTCTCTAACTTGATTTTCAAAATCCTTTTTGAGCTCTTCCATGGCCTGAGCCCACTGAATATTTATTTTGGATGTTTGGGAACAGAAGCCTTGACTTTTACATATTTTCCTGATGGTAAGCATTGTTCTTCCACATCTGAAAGGATGGAAGAAGATATCTGTTTACCAAGAAAGTAACCATCTATAGTCTTATTTTTTTCCCCTTTTTTGGGCATTTTCCCAACCAGTTACTTGACTTTTGAGTCATTTGTCAAGAGCAGGGGAATCTGTAATATCTCAGTTCCTCCAAAGTGGCACAGTCAAGTGTGTACACTGGTCTGGGAGCAGAGAGAGATTTTTGTGCCCAGAGTCATAGTAGAGTTTCCTCTCCACAGGCACTTGGCCTCCAGTTCTAGCATGCTAACAGTGGGAGCTGAGATTCAGATAAGCTACATCGGCAGGGCTGCCATTCGGTGTGAGATAAAGATCAGCTCCCTCAGGGTCTCTACACAGGGCTGAGGTAATAATCATCTCTACAGTGTCCCCAGGGTTTTTACAATCCAACAGTGGATGCAGGGTCCTGTAGGGGCTGCTGTGGGAACTACTGCTGCCTGCTGATATGGCCTCTGCAGCTGCTGCCTGAGTCCAGAGCTATTAGAATGCCCTTCTCCCCTCCCAGTCAGTTGAAAAAACCCTGTCACTTAGCTTTGGCACCTGTGGGTTGAGGTATCTGTCAACCGCTTCTACTGTGACTGGAGATCCTGCCCCTGAGGACTGTTCACGAGCCACACACAATGGAGCCAAGGCTGGGCTTGGCTCAGATCCAAGTTTGGTGCAACAGATGTTTCCCGTGGGCCTTTTAGTTCACTCTGGGCTGGAAATCTCTTCCCCTCTGTTGTTCTCCACTTCTGCTGCTCCAAAATTTGTTGAGAGTCCCTCTCTACAGGTTTTTATGGGCTGTGCGAGTAGAGCCAGCATATGTGTGTCTTTCTACTCCACCATCTTGGCTCTTCCCCCAGCTCTCACCTTTCTTAAAGAAACATACTTTTAGCACAAGGTTTCCTTCCTTTTTTAAGGTTTTGATTTCTGTTTATATTTTATCAACTAGGAGACTTTCAAATCTCTTTGAACTTATGTTAATATTCTGAAGGATTTGCATGTGAAATTCTTGATATTTTGTGTAAACTCTGTAGTTCTTCAGCATCTAATTAAACATCTGTGATAATTTATTAAACTAGATAAATTACATTAGAAAAGTGCATAAACTCCAAGAATTATGTCATTTTTGGAATCATTTATTTTTGTGGTACTAGTAAATATGAATGATCATAAAAACTTGGTCGGTAAATCAGAAAGGCAATGATGTCATTATTTTAATTTGTATATCCAATGATAATTTAGATTATATTGTTTTGTTATAACCAAGATTTTTACTTAAAGGCATTGTGCAACAATAGTTGGTAAAGCAAATATAGAAAAAGACAATGCTATATTTGAAGGGCATTTTGAAAATTAAATGAAATTTTCTTAGTTTTATAACTGGGAAAGTCATTATCTGTGGCCAAAACAGAATGTGGGAGTGGGGTAGGTAAGGCTTGAGAAAGTCTGAATACAATGGATATCGCTTGTGGGTGGTTAAGATCAAGGCTGGGCAGTCCCAAAGGGGTACCACAGTAATGGGCTAGAAAGGTTGTTGGAGTGATTGATTCACAGATTTATTCACAGAAGCATGGCCAAGAATCAGGAGCTGATGTGTAAATGGAGAGGAGGAAGGAAGAGTCCCAACTACAGTATCAGCATTAAAATACAAAGTCTCATTCACTTCATAATATCTATAGCTCTTGTCCATCTTCCTGGCCTCATTAGGCACTGTACCTTAACCGTTCTAAACAGAAAATGTATGTAATATATCCATAATAGATTTATGTCAACATTTATTTAAGCATCTACTTTAAAAACTTCATTGTGTTAGATGCTGAATATATTCTAAAGAGAATTCCAGCCTCCTCATGTAAGAAGAGAAACCAAATGCTCTTCTGATGCTTTGCATCTTCCATTTCCTACTGGCTGTAACATGGCCCCTATTCCATCTTCTCCAAAGCAAAGATTTCCATCTGTTCAAGCACAAGGTAACTTCTACCTTCTATTGCCTGTCCTATCTCCCAACTTCAATTTTGAAAACCTCCAAAGTAAAGAAGAGCAACCTACCCTTTGACCTTGTACCTTCTGTATTCTACTGCTCCCATTTCTGCCTAAGCTCCTGTTTTCTGGTTCATGACATTTTTATCAACTACCCAATCAAAATCTTGGTAGCCATTGTCTAGAGACCTCTAGGTCACTTCCCTTGCTCAATCAGTTCAGTAGATGACTTAGAATTTTCTTCTCTCCAATTCCTCTCTTCATGATAAAATAATTTAACATACAAACTAACTTTCCCTCAATTACCCTAAACACTTACTTCCTCAACCTCCTCATTTCCCATGACGTATTCCTCTTTCCCATCTTAGCCACACATAAACCTTCTTTCATCTTGGTATGATCCACCTCTACCTTCAAGAATTCTGAAGTCTTCTTACACTACCATATTTTATTGGATTTTCAACTCTCCCTTTGCCTTTCCTTATAAAACCCCATTCTTTGTCTTCACTGTGATTTCCGGTACCTTGACTACTCAATTCTCTCCCAGACCATCTCCTTTGCACTAGCCACTTTATTCTCTTTTCTCCATCCTGACCTCTTAGTGATTTA
The DNA here is from genome assembly GCA_023548195.1 of Bettongia penicillata ogilbyi. Taxonomy (NCBI): domain Eukaryota; kingdom Metazoa; phylum Chordata; class Mammalia; order Diprotodontia; family Potoroidae; genus Bettongia; species Bettongia penicillata. Next base: position 1,951,662 of record JAJHZJ010000744.1, on the reverse strand, counting down.
CCTTTGCATTGTCCTCTTCTCTTGCATTCCTAGCCCCTTAATATTTTGCTAATTATACCTGGCCAAGTCTCAGCCTTTGATCATCCCACCATTTGTGACTTTTGTTCCTATGTGCCTCTGAATGAAGGTGTAGAAAGAAGCTGTTGTGCCTGGGTCTTCCACAAATTTATTTTACTTCCCATCAAGTAGGCACTCACTCTTGGTAGTCAGTCTTTCTATCCCTGATTTATCAGCTCATTAAGGGACTTCTTAATGTGTGGTGGCTCTTCCAAAATATTTTTTCTCTCTTCAAACCTTCTATCGATTTCCTTTCCTCACACTCTCAACTGAGAACTTAGCCTCCTAATTTATATTTTTCAAATGAGGTCATTGAAAAGAAAGTCCTTATTTTCCCATTTCCTTCATATCACATCATTGATATGCCTTCTTCCATGTTCCCACCCACCACCCCTGCCTCACATGGTGAGGTGAACTTACTTCTTACCAATGTTAAACCCTCTACTTGTTAAAGCAATTCCATTTCTTCCTATCTCCTCCAACATGTTGTCCCATCTATTGTCCCCACTGTATCATATATTTGCAATCATTCCCTGTCTACTGGTTCATGCCTTACTACTTACAAATGTGCCCATTTCCCCCCCCCATCCTCAGAACAACCTCCCCCTCAAAATGCCCTCATTTGATTTTTTTATCCCTGTTACAATTCTATTTTTCTTTTTCTTCCTTTTGTGGCTAACTTCCTTGCAAAGGTCATCTATAATATCTGCCTCCACTTTCTTTCCTTTTTATCCTGCCACTCTTTCTTATTGTGCTTTGTTGGAGTCTCATTCAGATCACACACCCTTCTTATAAATATATGTGTGTATATATATACATGTATGCATGCATGTATATATGTAGTATCCAGATCTTTCCAAATTAGGATTATAGATTGAGAACTGAAAGAAAAATCATATACTATCTAATAAATGTCTTCTCCTCCCAACCTTGATTATATCACTAGTTACCCCATTCTTGTCAAGATCCTCTTTGGACCCTCTTCCCATACTACTACCACCTCTAGATCTTTCTTAAGGTCTTTCTGTATATAAGTTCTATCTGATCTCCATGAAGGTGCTCAGATTCAATCTAGCTCTGACTCTGGCTAAGCTTCTATCTGGCCTGCTTGTTAATACAAGCATCACAAATGGCAAGGCTCCTTAAGAGTCAACCCATTTTGCAAACCTTTAAGAAACTTTGCTTTACTTTGGCTGAAAGAACACTTGAGTGAAATTTATTATGCAGAACTAGAAAGTCAGTATTTTGGGGTCCTGAGCACCCTAAATCTCATTGTGCTTCCCATCCCTTAACAGTAACAACATATAAAATTTTCTTCATATCCTGCCAAGTTAAAAATTCAATCTCCACAGACAGAATTGGCAACATGTAAGAGATCAGTTCATTATTTTATTTTTTCCACTCATGATTTATAGTTCAACATGTCTGGACACTTATTATTTAAAAAAATGTTTCTTTTTAATAATTAAAGGACAAAGTATTACTTTCTTGACACTGAAATCAGAATTTTGAATCTCACACCAACAAAGGTCCTGGTATTTAGGTAAATTCTGAAGTCACTAAACCTGCATATGCTAAAGTTTTCTTATAAAAGACATGTATGGCAGATAACAAATTAGTTTAGAAGTTTATTTGACTCATGATAAGGAAAGTATGATGTGAAATTTAGAATGCTGGACTTAGATTTTGCAAGATCTGGGTCCAAATTTAGACTCTGGCACTCACTGGCTATGTGCTCATGAGAAAGTCACTTTACCTCATTGAACTTCAGATTCTTTGTCAATTAATATTAAAATTCCTGTGATATCAAATTCATAGGTGTGCTGTGAGGCATAAATCAAGTCAATAATAATTAAGTACTTACTGTGTACTAGGTTCTGTGATATTTTGCAATGAATGCATAATGATAAAAACAAGCATGGGTGGAGGGAAACCATGTATACAGAAAATTAATATTAGAAATTAGATACAAAATGTACACAATGTAAATTCTAAAGGGCACTATGACTTGGTAGAAATCAAAACAAGTATGTTGTAGCAGGTGAAACTTGAATTGAACTCTGAAATCCTTAGAGATTCTAAGAGGCTGAAAAAAGGCAGAAGTACATTTTAGGCATATAGGAATTGTCTAAGAAGATACATGGAAATGTGAGATTTGAATGTTTACAGTGGAGTATTTCAGAGATGTATGCTTGGTGCTGTGCTGTTTAGCATTTTTATCAGTGACTTGGATAAAGTCATAGAGGTTATGCTCATTAGACTGCAAACATCATAAAAATGGGAGGGAGGTTTAAAACACGGACTGAATACAATACGATGAAACTGAATAATGAGAAATATACACTGTTGAAAATATATATATATATATATATATGAAAATCATTACCACAAGTATAAAATGGGTAAGGCATAAGCAAGTAGCCAGTGTTCTGAGCAAGATCTGAGGGTTGTAGTGGCCCATGAGGTTAATATGAATAATCAAGGATATTATATAAAATCCAAAAAGTTAATGCAATCTAGGCTTTCATTAATTTGGAAATAGTATCCAGGAATGTGATGGCAAGCAAATTAGAATCTTTTGCTGTTTTGGTTTTAATATAATCAATTGCCTGTCTGTGAATCTTGCCTTTATCAGGCAAGAGTCTTTACTAGGAGTAAAGTATAGAAAAAAATTTCTTTAACTAGAAATATATGTATTTATATTGTTAATTATTTCAATGTGATTAAAGAAGATCTTCCCTCCTCCCACAAATAGTCCTGGGAAGATTTGTAGGAAGAGTCACTCCTTTTGTTAAGGTTCTCAAGGGTTGTGATGCCCTCTGACTCTAAAAACATGTATAAATACTCTGAGGGTGAGGTTTTACTCTGGGGCTTATTCTTTGGAAGTGTTTGTTTGGCCAGAGGAGACTCTGGGCAGTCACTAAGTAGCCCCCTGGCTTTGAAAACCCAGAGGTTGGTGCTTTCCTCTCTGGTAACTCTGTGTATATGTTCAGACAGTTATCTGTTATTTGTGATGTATGTCAGACAGCTGGAACCCTGTCTGTTGATCTTTGATTGCTCTGTATTTTCTCTGAAGTTCAGAGTGCTGACTTTTTCCCTCGAACTAAGTGAGTGATGCATGTGCTTGATTAAAGTGATTGTTGACCACTTGAAAGTTGTTTTCCTTTTAGAAATGCAAATCTAAGAACCTGTGATAGCAAGCCTCCTTGTGTATGTCAAGATGTTTACTGATACAAGAAAGTTGGAAGAAATAGTTCCACTGTACTCTACCATCATCAAAATTCATCTAGAGTACTTTGTTCAGGTCTGGTTACTAAAGTTTGAGAGAACTATTGATAACCTGCAGAGTTTCCAGAGACGGGCAAATAGGATAATAAACTTCGTTTCTATGCCATATGGGGATCAGTTGAAGGATCTGGCCATGTATAGTCTGGAGAAGTAAAGACTCAAAGGAGACATGGTAGTTGTCTTCAATTATTTAAGGGCTTTCCATGTGGAAGAGAAATTAGTATTGTTCTCTTTGTGCCCAGCAGGCAAAAGAAAGAGTAAGATTCAAAGAGAATTTGAAATTGAAATTGAGACAGTTTGAATAAAATTTTCAGAAAAGCCAATTTAGATTTGAAGCGAGGACATAATTCCTAAAAAGTTAGAAGTTTCTAACAGTGCAATTGGTGTCCAAAAAGTTAGTGTTATCCCCTACCTTGAAGATCAGTAAGCAGAAGTTGAATGACCCATTTGTTTTATGACAGAGCACTAAATAAAGCATCATATACAACTTCCATATTGAATGTATTTGCTTGATTGTTTTCCTTTTTGACACAGAAAGGTTTAATCTGGAAAAGGAAAAGAATCTCCCCCTCACCTCAGAAATGACTATGATATTAAGATGAAAGGCATCATTATAATAGACTAAAGAAGCAGTTTTAATTCTCCCCAACGGATATGTATTTTATATTTATTGTTAATTTGTGGAATAAAACATGCACTTCTGTAACATTGTACAACAAAAAAACTGTACATGAAACTGCAAATCTAGTATGCACAACTTGCTATTCCTTTAAAATATGTAGCAAAATTATCATGTAAATTTATTTTTTCTTCTCAATCCCCATGCTAGACAAGGCTACCATTAGACACAAGTAGGTATATATGTGTAAAATTATTCTGTACATATTTCTGTATATCAGTTCTTTCCCTGAATGAAGGTGGTGTCTTTCTTTATTTGTCCTTTATAATTAATTTAAATATTTATAATGGACAAAACAACTTATTTTCTCAAAGTTGTCCTTAAAACAATATTGCTGTAGTTAACATTGAATTTTGCTTATAGTAGAGAATTTGAAAAAGGTTGCTTGAATTTAGGTTGAGTACCTATAAAAACCTAAAAACATTGCATGCAAAATAATGGAGCTTTTAATGTAGTTCATTCAGAATTTCAAAAGTATGTCATTTGAGAGAATGCAACATGAAGAAAATTTTAAATAAATAAACTCTTCTAGGAATTGCCACTCAGTGTTTAGTTATAGCAGTTTTGGCTTTAAAGATCTGATGTTCAAAAGAAAATAAGCAAATGGGGAAATGTCTTGAAGTTTGTGAGAGGAAAATAACCATGAAGTAAAGAGATACACCTATTTATAATTTGGTCTCCAGTAGAGATTTTGAAATCTGTTCAGTTTTTTGATGAAAAACTGAATCAAAACAACAAAGACCATGGCAATTATTTAGTAGTTCCTTTGTAATCCAAACTCTGAATGAATCAATAAAAGACAAGAGTTAAGTGAAGGAGGCTCAGAATCACACCACTAAACCAATGGGAAATTCAACTAGTGCTGGTAACGTAGTATTTGAAATGATATCACAAAGTCATAAGCCCTTCTGGAGAATAGATGTGAAAAAACACAATACTAAAGCAGTTACAAAGAAAGACGAACTTAAGATGAATTTTCTAATAAAAGGATATGCCTTAATTCTGTTTTCAAAGCTCTCTATAAAATACTATTTCCAAATAATTCATTAATTGATTTTTGTTTAGGGAAAGAGGAATTCTTGTATTCAGTAACATCAGTATTTTATTAAAAGTCAACCAAATTTCCTGTATTACATTGCTAACAGTTATGTGGGCAGGTAGGTACAGAGTAGTTAGAGTGCTGGGCCTGGAGTTAGGAAGACTCATCTTCCTGAGTTCAAATCTAGCCTTGATCACTTACTAGCTGTGTGATCCAGGGTAAATCATAAAATCTTAGACCACAAGACCATTTCTTTTACTTTTGCTGGTATTTTAAACTTTGTGAGCTCTTAACATTATACTTCTTAACATGTTTTCTCATTTTCTGATGAATTTATATATCTTCTACTACCTAACCATTTCTCCCTTCTATTTTAGTTCTTTGACCATCAGCTGATAGCTTTTCACCTACTTTCATTTTCCCTCACATATGTAAAATACATTTTATTTATCATTACAAATAAGCTATTCAATAAATATAACTTGTTGTACGTTGCAGACTCATTTACTACTTTAGCAATGTGTTTCCTTCTATTTGATATACAACTGTTTCTTTCTAGCTGTTTGCAATATTTTCTCCTTGACCTCTGAATTTGGGAGCTCTGGAATTTGGATACATTATTTCCAGGAGTATTCCTTTTGGTATCTCTTTCAGGAAGTCTTTGGTGGATTCTTTAAATATATATTTTATTTTCTGATTCTGATTCTAGAATATCAGATAAGTTTTCCTTGATAATTTCTTAAAAGATATCTTAAACTCTTTCTTTGATCATGGTTTTCAGGTAGCCCAATACTTTTTAAATTGTCTCTCCTGGATCTATTTTCCTGGTCAGTTATTTTGCCAGTGAAATATTTCACATTGTCTGCCATTTTTTCATTCCTTTCATTTTGTTTTATAATTTCTTGATCTTTCATAAAGTCGTTAGCTTCCATCTGCTTCATTCTAATTTTTAACAAATTATTTTCTTCAGTAAGCTTTCGAACCTCTTCTTCCATATGGCCAGTTCTGATTTTTAGGGCATTCTTCTCTTCATTGGCTTTTATGAATCTCTTTTTGTTATCTGGGTTATTCTATTTTTTAAGGTGTTATTTTCTTCAGCATTTTTTGGGTCCCCTTTTGCCAGCTGTTCACTTTTTTTTATGATTTTTCTTGCATTACTCTCATTTCTTTTCCCAATTTTCTCTCTACTTCCTTTACTTGATTTTAAAAATCTTTTTTGAGCTCTTCCATGGCCTGAGACTAATTTACATTTTTCTCGGAGCCTTTGGATGTAGAAGCTTTGATTTTGTGTTCTTCTGTTTGTATATTTTGTTCCTTCTTGTTACCAAAGTAAGATTTTATTGTCTGATTCTTTTTCTGACTTTTGCTCATTTCACCAGCCATTTATTTGACTTTTGAGCCCTTTGTCAAGGTAGTTCTCTGCTTCCAGTGAAGGTTGAAGGGTGTACTGTCAGCTGCTCGATCCCTCCCCGCCCCAATCTGTGGATATAGAGTTCCAGAAACAACCCCTGCAACTGGCCCTGCCACTGCTGCTGCTGCTGCTCCTGGGGCTGCCATGGACTCTTCCACCCCCTCCAACACCCTGGGGCTGGGGCTGGAATACTTTATTCTTCCATACAGGTTAGACATGTTTTTCCACTGAACTTCAACTATGTCCTTGGTATTTTGGGGTTGTGAAATCTGGAAGTTGTCACAGGTGTCTGAGATTCAGTCTTCCCAGGCTTGCAGATATCTTCTCTATGCCAAGCCCCTACCACTTTTTTCAGATTCTCAATAAGGATAGCTGTGAATGGGATGTAGACAATTTCAGAGCCAACTAAAGCTACATGTGAATTCATTTGAGGTCCTGGAACCCAGAAATCTAACCAGAATTTCCTAGCATTGCAATTCTGTTTCTCTTTTTTGTCTAGGAAAGGAATTTTTATAAAATAGATACCTATTATCAAAGGGCCAATAAAGACAGATGTCCCAACCAACTAGAATTAGGCCCAGTGACTCTAAACCCAATGCTCCTTTTACTACTTTATGTTGACTTCCTTTATTTCCAGGCATTTGTCATTTTTCTTTCTGCGACCATGAGAAGAAAAAAGAGGAGGGAAGTTAATTGGTTTTCTGTATAGGTCTTTATCACTATTTCTGCATGGGTTGGGGAAAAACATATAGAGATACATACACACACATTAGATAGATAGATAGATAGATAGATAGATAGATAGATAGATAGATAGATAGATAGATATGTCTATATAGACTCATGCATTCATTTAATTCTACATTTGTATATAGGGGCATATTTACATATTTCTACATATGATAATAGGACCCCTAGAAGGCTTAGTGGATGGAATTCTGGACCTAGAGTCTGGAAAAAAGTTACTTCAAATTCAATCTTAGACACTTACTGGCTGGATGACCTTGGGCAACCTGTATTTGGTTAGGAGGCAGCTAAGTGACTCAGTGGATGGAGCACTGGGTCTAGAGACAGGAAGATTTAGTTCAAATCTGGTCTCAGACTATTGCTAGCTATTGACCCATGGGCAAGTCATTTAATGTATATTTGCCAAAACTCCCAAAAAAACCCCGAACCCATTGGCAGTATGCTCCATAGAGTCATGAAGACTGAAAATGACTGAATGACGAAAAACAACATATATATTGTAATGCAATAAATATATTAAATTCAATATAAAATTACAAAGCCTATGAATAACTATGCATATATCCATGTATGTATTATGCATGTATATCTCAAACTATTGCTCTTTTCACAGAGAAAGATAGGACCTTTGCAAGGAGGCTATCCAGAATAGTGTTTGAAATACAGAGGGAGCAAGTCCTTTTATCAGTTCTATTTTACATTCTGCTGCAGAGCTTCAGTTTGAAAATATGCCATCATTCCAAGCAGGGATACAAAGATGACCATGCTGGGTTTTGCCTTTGCATTAAAAAAAAAAAATCTGCCTCCCATACAGAAAATAACCACTATGCCAAAGAGCACCAGCTTACAAAGTGTCAACCCTTTGGGAGGTAAAACATCTCACTGTTGTGTGTGAATTGTACAGGCAAGGAATCAATCTTGCCAAACTGAATCAAACCAGATATAATAGTACATGGGCAAAGAAACCTGTTCTCTATTCTTCAGGGGAGCCCTTGTGACTTCAGAATGACAGCTAGCAGGCATCAGCTGGCAATCAGATATTCAATATTCACTTCTCTGAAAGCTCTTGAACTTAACTTAGAGACAATAAGAATGATCCCACAGTAACCCCTCCCTGCCCCCAAAGAAATTCTTCCACAAGTGTCTATGCCAGTGTAGAAGCAGACACAATGATATTTCCATATAGATACCTTTTCAGGGTCTAAATAATGGGGCCATTGGCCAAGGGTATTCCTTGTTACTTGAGTAACTTAATACTCTAAATTGACTGAAGAAATACTAATCTAATACTAAAATTAGTTTGTATCTAAGAATCGAAGAATGAGTTTTCATTGCATGAGGGAATATATTGTATTTCAGAACTAGACTGATAGCTAATAAAGCATTTGCTAAATAGGAACTATTTGTCAAGTACTATATTGTTTCATTTAATTCTCACAACCAAGTGAAACAGATGATATTCTCATTATACAGTACAAGCAACTGAGGTGGACAGAGGTTAAGTGACTTTCCCAGTGTAATAGCGTTAAAAAGATTTTAACTCTCATCTTTATTCCAAGTCCAGTGCTCTATAAAGTATACCTTCAGTCTAAAGCAAAAAGGACAGTGTTCCCTTTCCTTTTTGGTCTTTTTATTTATGTAACCTTTTTACCAATTACATGTAAAAACTTTTTTAACTTTTTTTTATTTGAACTTTCAAATCTCTCCTTTCCACCTTTCACTCCACTATCTTGAGAAGGCAAGTAATTTAATATGGGTTATATATGAGTAGTCATGCAAAACATTTCCATAGTAGTCGTGTTTTAAAATACAATATGGTCAGAAAAGATAATTTGAAAAGATACTTCAATCTGCATTCATACTTCATCAGTTCTTTATCTCAATACGGATAGCATTTTCTTAGATCATTGTATTGTTGAAGATAGATGTCATTCACGGTGGATCATGGTAAAATATTCCTATTCCTTTGTACACTGTTCTCCTCGTTCTGCTCACTTCACTTTATATCAGTTCATGTATGACTTTCCAGATTTTTCTGAAAGGATCCTGCTTGTCATTTCTTATTGCACAATAACATTCTGTTACAATCATAAATGAGAATTCGTTTAGCTATTTCCCAATTTATGGGCATCCCTTAAATTACTATTCTTAAAAAAAGGAGCTTCTATAAATATATAGATATGCTTTTCCTTTAAAAAATCACTTTGAAATACAGTTGTAGTAATGATATTTCTGGGTTAAAGGGTAAGCATGGTTTTATAGCTCTTTGGGCATCATTGCAAATAGCTCTATAGAGTAGTTGAACTGGCCCAGAATTCTACCAATGTACTTTAGTGTTCCAGTTTTCCCATATGCTCTCCAACACTTGTCATTTTCCTTTTCTGTCATATTAGTTAATCTGATAGGTGTGAGATTGTACCTCAGAATTGTTTTCATTTGCTTTCCTCTAATGAATAGTCGTGTAGAGAATTTGATTATAGGAGGTGAATATGACTATGGACAGTTTTGATTTCTCCTGAAAACTGCCTGCTTATATCATTTGATGATTTAACAATTTGGGAATGAATCTTTTTCTCCCCTATAATTTTTTTTATGATTAATTGATTTATTTTTAGTTTTCAACATTAACTTCCATAAGATATTGAGTTTTGAATTTTCTCTCCTTCCCTACTCCTACCACCTCTCCAAAAAGGCATGTATTCTGATATAGATTTACTTATACATTCATATTAAATTTTTTTTCATGTCAGTCATGATAAAAGAAAAATTAGAAGTAATGCGAGGAAGCACAAGAAAGAAGAAACAAAACTACAAAAGAAAAAGAGAGCAAATTGTATGCTTCCATCTGCATTCAGACTCCAATGTTCTTTCACTGCATGTGGATAGCAGTTTTCATCCTGAGTCTTTTGGATGAAAAGAACTATGTCTATCAAAGGTAGTTATCACACAATGCGACTGTTACTGTATATGATGTTCTTCTGGGTCTACTCCTTTCACTCACCATCAGTTTATATAAATCTCTCTAGATTTTTCTAAAGTGCACTTGATCATGATTTCTTATGGCACAATAGTATTCCACTATGTTCATATATCACAACTTGTTCAACCACTCCCCAATTGATGGATATTCCCTCAATTTCTGATTCTTTGTCACCACAAGAGCTGCTACAATATACTTTGTACATGTGAGTTCTTTCCCCATTTTTATGATTTCTTTGGGATACAGACATGTTGCTCTCCAAAATGGCTGGGTCAGTACACAACTTCACCAACAATTCATTAGTGTTCTAATTTTCTCAGATCTTCTACATTCATCATTTTCCTGTTTCTTTTTTTATCTTAGTCAATCAGATATGTATGATGTGGCACCTCAGAGTTATTTTATTTGCATTTGTCTAATCGATAGTGATTTAAATGATCTTTTCAAATGACTATAGACACTTTAATTTCTTTCTCTGAAGACTGCCTTTTCATATTCCTGGGCCATTTGTCAATTGGAGAATGACTTGTGTTCTAAAAAAATTCAACTCAGTTCTCTATATATTTGAGAACTGAGGCCTTTATCAGAGAAACTTTCCCACATTTATGATTACCAATATGTATTTCTCTCCATTCTATTGTTCCCTTTTTATCCATGTCTTTCTCTTTCCTTTCACCCTGTCCTCGTTTGAAAGTGTTTTCTTTCTGACCACTACCTCCCCCAATCCTCTCTTCTTTCTATTAGCCACCTATACTTTACTTATCCCCTTCCTCTCCTACTACCCTGTAGGGTAAGATAGATTGCAATACAGAAATAACTGAGGACATCATTCCCTCTTTGAGACAAATCCAATGAGAGTAAACTTCCAACATTGTATACCATCCCATCATCTTCCCCTCCACTGTAAAAGTTATTTCATGTTTCATATGAGATAAATTTCCCCCAATTCTACTTCTCTGTTCACCCTTCTCTCAGCACATTCCTCAGTTTCAACACTTAATGTTATTTTTTAGATATCATCCCATTTTTATCATCCCTCTTTCTCTTATTTCAGTTTAGATATAATCTCACCATTATCAGCTCACACTAGTACCTTGTGGCTATGTAAACTGATGTTTTAATTAAGATGAGGCTCTTAGGAGCTACAAATATCATCTTCCCATGTAGGAATGTAAAGAGTTTAAACTTACTCAATTCCTTGTGATTTAGTGTTCTTGTTTATGTTTTTATACTTCTTTTGAATCTTGTATTTGAAAGTCATATTTTCCATTCAGTCCAGGTCTTCTAATCAGGAATGCTTGAAAATCCTCTCTTTTATTAAATATCCTTTTTATTTTCCTCTGAAGAATTATACTTAGTATTGCTGGGTAAGTGATTCTTAGTTGTAATCCTAGATCCTTTGACCTCTAGAATATCATATTTCAAGCACTCTAAGCATCCTTTGATATAGAAGATGAAAAATCTTGTTTTATCCTGTTACTCCATGCTATTTAAATTGTTTCTTTTTTGTTGTTTGCAATATTTTTTCATTGACCTCTGGAATTTGGCCATAATATTCCTAGAAGTTTTCATTTTGAGATCTCCATCAAGAGGCTTGGGGTCACTCCTAATGTCTTTCAGATCATTTTTTTTCTTTCCTCTCACTCCTCATTATTGGAGAAAAGGAGATCTCAGAAGTGACTTTATCTCAAAATAAGTGGCATTAATATTCTGTTAAAATGCCTTTATGTAACACTGCTACCAGATGAGTTTTCAGATGCTGAAACAGATCATACTATCACTTAATTCAGATTTGAGGAGATAATGCAATTAGAATACTTTTTCCAGACACATCCTTTAAAACTTTTTAGTTCTTTCATGTGCCTATGTTCTTGTAAGCTCAAAACATGTGTAATTCTTTACTTTTCTTTAAACTCCACAATAATTTTATAACATAGCAACCTCTATAACCATTGAACCATCACTTTTATAAAATAGTAAAAGTAGTAAATGCAGTGACTCAGTCTGATAGTGTATATAATAGTCTACGTTCCATAGTATCCCCCATAGGGCAGCAAGGTGGCACAGTGAATTGAGTGCCAGGCCTAGAGCCAGAAAGACCTGAGTTCAAATGTGGCTTGAGACACTTACTAGCTGTATAACCCTACCGCAAGTCACTTAGACCTTATTGCCTCGATTTTCTCATCTGTAAATTGAACTGGAATTCTTTACCAAGAAAACTCCAAAGGAAGTTATAAGGAGTCAGACATGACTGAAAAAACACTGAACAGCAATAGTCCCTCACCTCTCCACATATAAAAGAGATAGCATGATAGTATTTTCACTCAGGAAAAGATTAGTTGAAGTCATTACATAAAATAAAAAAAAAACCCTAACCAAGTTGGTTGATTCAATTTTTCACTTTTCAATCATTTGTGCTGACACGTGGTCTTATCTACATTGTATGATTTATTTAAGTATAAGAGCACATAATTTTCATTTTAAACTAAAGTTAGAAAGCATATAGTTTAATAAAAAGAATATAGTGATAAATTAACATTGAAAGCCTATTCCTTTTTCGGAAAAATCAGTGGAGTGGGGGTGTTCTGAAGGCATAACCATTAACAATTTCCTATCTCCTGAATCTTCTTGTTTACACATATAGACTCTAAAACTTTTCTGTAAAAAAGATGAATTTCCTATTTTAAGATGAAATTATAAAATTCATGAAGTTGATACTTCAACTATTAATATGATTGTCATGTCATGTGAACTCAACTCATCATTGCTGGCATTAACTACTTTTAGAAACTGAAACTTTCTGTCACACATATGCCATTCTATTTGGAATGGCAATATCCCAAGGTTGTGAAGTATTAAGTACAGATTATTCATTTCAGAGAAGACAGAACGAAGATATATTAATAATCACCATTTTCATATTTCTTCATTTAAATATAGTGAGTCATTGAATTCATACCCAAACAGGTATATATAATTTTATAACCCTAGCAAATATGACTGCTGTTATGTAAATCATATAGACAGAAATATTATGAGTCTAGGAAAATTGTGAACAGAGATGTCCTCAGAGATAGGGATTTTTGGGTAATCCAGATGGTTTGACTCTTTCAAATCTATTCTTTGAATCCGACCTAAGCCCAGATGGGAAATTCCTTTAAAGGTTCTCCTGATGCCCAACACATGTGTGCTAGGTCTTGTAGGCTCAAATAATATTTGAGTGAAACAGTTTCAAGAAGATACATAGTCCTATTTCATTTGTTCATTCCCTATATACATTGATTTCATAAACACTTGGAATACACAAACTTTTTCTTCAGTGGACTAGGTCAATTTATCATGCTGCCTATTCATTTCACTGGTCCCGTTATTTAAGGATATTTAAGAATGTCTGTACCAATAGCAAATAACAGTCATCATGTCCTGTTTTGCAACTCAATTATTTAATTGATCAAAATTTTCTTGCCATTTTCTTCCTTAGTACCAGCCATTAATTACTGACCATTACTTCTACAGAGACTGGTGTGTCCCTAATTTTAGTTTTTATCATACATTGACTTTTATATTCAATTCATTAGGTTCAGCAAAATCTTTTACCCCCTTAGAACAAAGAGATATCACACCAATTGTCTCCATTTTCACTGGAGCAATGTTGCTGCTCTATGGTTGAATAGCTACAGCTTGTTTTTGTTTTGGTTTTTTTAACTCCACAATGTGTATGAAAGAGATTTAAGTTGGTCAGGATTTCAAGTTGAGATTTTCATATTATGTTGGGCTCAGGATTTCTTTCCAGAGATATAAGCTGTTGTAAAAATAAGTGTGTTCCTATCACTCTGTCCTTTCAAGCATGACATCATGACTAAAGATGTGAGGCGTTCACTGAATTCTTGATACCTGAGTTGAATTTTGATAACTCTTCTGAAACATGACCTGAGGCTTATGTTCCCCTGAGGGACAGAAACTCACCCCTCTGATTCGCCTTTATGTCAGTTGGTACTGGCAAAGTAGGAAGAATAATTTCCTGACAAAAATAAAAAAGAAGAAAACCGAAAACAGTGCTTACTTTTAGTGAACGTCAGATGACACTTTTACCAATTTTGTGAAGCATATTAAATTTACAATGAGGCTAATTCCCTTCAGACCATCTTTAGTCTCTCCTAAAATGGGGTCACAAAGCTTACTAATCAATTCATTATGCTAAGAAACCTAGAAAAGGCCTTTAAATTTAAAGTTCACCTTGTTTTAACCTTTGTAGAGATAATTGCAGAATTTCCTTTCAAAGTTGTTAGAATTCATTTCTGTATCAGGAAGACAAGTTCTTGAAAATGTTCAAGCAGAGGATGAATGATGTAGAGGAAATACATGTTCAGAGTAAGGAATTTGACTAAATGACCTCTAAGGTCCTTTCCAACTCTAGATTTCTATCATTCTGTAACCTTGAATCTTCAAAGAATTGGATAAATGAAGTAAATGTCATTTGTCCTAATCTAAAATCCTCAACTTATCTTGAAATATAGTCCATGAACATGCATAAGAAATAGTTTAAAAAAGAATGAGATCTTATCTACATGGTACCAAGAATCAGAAATAAAGTCAATATATTAATCAATACTTTTCCTGAGAATATATTTATCTTTTCAATATGTACCACTTCATGAGCCAATGTATTTCATAAATTTGTCAAGTGCCTAAAGGTTTTATTTTTTTAGGAGCACATTATTTAAAAATTTCAAATGATAATTGAATTCTATTATATTAATCTAGAATTTTTGGAGTAAGTCAAGGTTCTTTTGATCTATATTCTTCATGATTTTATTCCTTTCTGCCCTTAGTCTTCAAAATTCTAAGCTATACCAGTGCTTCATTGAAAATGCAATCTCATCAATGTAGGTATTATCTCCAAAAATGCAGATTTTAATAGTTAGTCCTTTTCAACTCATATCCATATGCTTCCCTGAAGTTTCACAACAGTGTTTGGCCTCCCTAAATGGAATAGGAGTTTGCTCAAGTTTTTGTAACACTCTGAGGACACAGTTGGAACACTGAGGCTATCTATTAGTTATCCTTTACTCTGGCTTTGAAAGTAGGCCATCTCTGGGTGTTTTTTTTTTTCCCCAGAAGTATATTAATTGTTTGATGACAGTCTTTACACACTTCAACAATCTGCTCCCATCTTTCATATACTGCTCCATTGCCTTTGGATAAACCAAGGCTTCAATTTTCAGGTAATATAGTGTTTATTTACTTGTAGCCATATGACAACATATCCAGGGGAGCATTGGTATCCAAAAATTACGAGATTATTATTTCTGCTTCAAAGTCTTGTTCCCTTTTCTGAACTACCCCAAGACTCTTAAAAGACTATGCCTTTAGGTCATAAAACTACTGACTGACAAAATTTCCTAATTTTTCACCTAATGATTAATAAATCTTTACCTGATCATGTCTTCCTCATCCAAGTGATTCTGAAAGTCCTGTAGGTCATCATCCAAATCCAGTTGTCCACTCTTAGCTAACCCAATTTGTTATTCCATTGTACCCAAAGTCTCAACCAAACATTATCTAATTCTTATATTCTAGGGATAAAAAAGAAACAAAAGGCTCACTTTCATCTTAAAAATATTATTTTCCTGCTTCTTCCATCTTCCTGACTCTCAGTAAAATCTGAATCTATCCTGACAACACAACCTTCCTGACCACCTTTTCCAGAATTGGCTTCACTTTCACTCATTTTTCTTGATTTATTGGTCAACATAGAGGAGTAAGAATATTCCTTGTTCCTCATTGCTACATTCATGTTGTTCCCCTATTGCCATCATTCAGTAAAGCTGTGTGCCTTGGAGGTTCATGTAATCCACATTTGCCACTCAATCAAAATCTTGCTGCCTCCATTATTCCACAATGAGTTTCAAACCTGGCTCACAATCTCATTTTCATCATCAATGTTGTCCTCATCTGAAAGGATTTTAACATACCTACTGACGTCTCCTCAAACACTCTAACCTCCCAGTTCCTCAACCTATTTATTTCCCATGATCTCTTCTTCTACTTCACTCCTGCTACCTCACCTGCACGTAGAAAGAGTTTTACACTTGACCGTGCTATCATCCAGAAATGTATTACCTTCATGTTCAGGAATTATGTAATTTATTTTTTTAAATATACATTAATAGCTTCCCACCATTCCATCTGTCTTTTCCTAACAAACCCTTCTCTTTGTCCATGCTATGATCTACAATTCATTGAGTATTCTCTCTGAGGCCATCACCACTGCCACAGTTACTCACTTCTTTGCATATCTTGACTCTTGTGGAACATGGTGAACCAGTTCCATACTATACTGTCTTCTTCTTATTGTCCCTTTATCATATCACACACTACACCCTGCCTTGGATTATTCTCATAATGATCTACCTTTGCATATATACATTTCTAGAAGCAGATGTGAATAAAGGTAAGCAACATTTATGACTGAGTCAACCAGAAATTTATGTTACTTAATCTTAAACAGTCCCTGACTGCTTCTAAATAATTCTTCCATGCATCCACAATAATTCACATCAAACTCAAAACAACCATTATTTTCCAAATCTTTTTATCACTCTCAACTATTCCATGATTCTTTCTCCCTCCAACATTTCAGCTGAAGATATTACCTCTTGTTTTACTGATATCATATCACAGATGTCTTAATAATCTCTTCTCTCTAGGTATTCAGGAAATTACTCTGTTCTGGTTTTACTCCTATCTATCTGAATTCTCCTCAGTTCCCTTTTTAGATGTTCATTCAGATCATATCATAGGTGTCCCAAAGGACTCTGTTGGACCTTCCTTCTTTTTTTTTTCTCTCTAGTGTTTTGCTTTATGATCTCATCACCTCCACTGGATTCATATCTCAAGTCTATGTATCTAGTTCTAACTTCTGTGGTGACCTTTAGTCTTACATTCCAAACTTCCTAACAGGCATTGTGAACTGGATGTCCTTTATATATCTTAAATTCAATATATCCAAAGCTGAAATTATTGTCTTGTTTTTTGTACCCTATGCATTTCCAAACCTCCCAACTAGTATCAAAGACATTAACCTTCTCTCACTTTCCAGGCTAACAACCTAGGTATCATCCTTGAATCCTCAAGCTCCCATATCCAATCAATTGCAAAATCCTGTTGATTTCACCATTGTAACATCTCTTCAATATGCTCTCTTCTCTCTTCTGACCTTGTCAGCACCCTTATACAGGCCTGTATGTCATACCTGGGCTGTTCTAATAGTCTTCTATTTAATGTGCCTGCCACAAGTCTCTTCCCACTCCTAGCTATCATTCAGTCATCAAAGTGATTATTCTAAACTGCTGTTCTGACTCACAAATATCCCACCCATACTCATTCAACAAACTCTATTCTTTCCCTCTCATCTCTAAAATCAAATATAAAATCTTGTATAGGGCATCCAAATCCCTTGATAACCTACTTATCTCCACCTTTCCAGTTTTAGTACACTTTATGCCTGTCCTCCTGTGCCTTTGATCCAACAAAATTTGTCTCCATGCTGTTCCCTGAGGAAGACACTTCATACCCTAAATTTCATGGGCTGTCCTTCATTTCTGGCTCTTTGTGAAATCTATCATCAATAAAAAGCCTTGCCCAATTCTTCTTAATTCTTGTCTTTTCTCTATTGATGACTCGTCACTCACCCTATTTATAATTTGTACATAGTGTTATTATGTTGTGACCTCCTTGAGTTTAGAGACAGTCTTTTGTCATTCAGGGTATCACTACCACTTATCACAGTACACAGATAGGGCTTAGTAAATGTTATTGACTAATTAAGGGATTAATATGGAATTTTATTTTAGATAATTACCTTAGGCTTACTAAAATAACTCAGTATTTTCTCAACAGCAAAATAGCCAGTTCTCCTTGTATCACTCAGTTTTGTTTCCAGTTTAATTCTTGCTCATTCATGTTCTCTCTCATGTATGTATGTATGTGTGTGTATAATACGTGCACAACAAATTATATAAGCATTTATATAACCTTGCACTCTAGTCAGACAACAGTCAGTCATCTTCTACTTAATTTATTTAATATGATTAGTTAAACCAAATACTTTTGTGTGAGATGCACCAGTTATAGAAGGTTCTTCATTTTTCTGGGGCTTTAAAATATCAGTACAATATCATCTTCAAGTAAGGCAACACTAGAAAATCTTACTTCAACTTGGATTTTATACTTGATTGTCTACATAGCTCTAGTGAATTTCTTTGGTGATCATGAATCTAAAATTGTATGTCTCACTTGATATCAACAACCAGCTAGTCATTTAACAAGGCTGTCTCTGCTACTGAATATTTCATGTAATTATGTAGTTGTGGTATATACAGAAGAGGCACTGTACTGGAGGAGAACCCTTAAGTTACTGTTGTAATCTAATTAATTCTTTTTCTTTTAATTTAGTCAACAAATAAAAATTAAAGTGAGATTTTTTACTGTCTACATCTTTTATTTGATTTTATTATTATAACAATGCTATGTACTATGGAATATAATTTATGAAAGCCTACCTCTTCCCCTCTAGCCTCTTTATTTTACATGCTAGCTATTAAGGCTCTACTCATTTTAGCGGTAATAAAACCTAATTTTTCCCCCACATTATTCCTTCCCCTCTTTCAAATATCTTTTAGAATAAATCTTCCTACACTCTCAGAATTGTGTTACCTCAGCAACAAACATCCCTTAATGTATCGAGTTGTTAAACTTCATTTTCTTTTCCAATTTGTATCTTCGTAAGTAGTATTTCAAAAAAAAAATGTCTAGATTTCAATGTGTGGAACTAAACAAATGCATCAGAAAATGGAAAATGGCAAATGATTTCAAGTATTTTTGCCCAGAAAATCTCAAATGGAGTCATAAAAAGTTACAAATGATGGAAAGGCTTAACAACAAACTTGGTGGTACCACCAGTGTCCTTGTCAGTAGAGTCAACAGAAATTTTTACACAGACTTTTTTTTTCTTGATTTTCCCATTTGTTCACCTTATTTCAATTTTGTCTGTAAATTTTCTTGGCACGACTTTATTTGCTTTGGTATGTTGGCAAGCTTTCTTCCAGTTTCTTTCTTTCTTTCTTTCTTTTTTTTTTTTTGTATTTTCACTACTTCCTTGTTTTCAGTTGAAGCTGCTTATAATTTTCATCAATCAAATTTGTATTCTAAACATCTATTTCCCTTGCCGGGCACATCTCTCTACTCAGCAAATAGTCAACTCTTTGCTTACTGATATTTTTTTTTCAAAATAATTTGAATTAATTCAATACAAACTAAAACAAATTTATTTTTAAGATGTGAAATTTTTTTAGTTCATCATTTTTTAATGTTTATTTATTTATTTTTAGTTTTCAACATTTATTTCAACAAAATTTTGAGTTCCAAATTTTCTCCCCATCTCTCTCCAACCCCTACCCCAAAACACCATGCATTCTCATTGGCCCTTCCCTCAATTTGCCTTCCCTTCTATCATATCGCTCCCTTCCCTTACTTCCCTTATCCCCATCTTGTCTCCTTTTTTATAGGGCAAGGTAGATTTCTATACCCCATTATCTGTATTTCTTATTTCACAATCATGTGCAAAAATAGTTCTCAACATTTGTTTCTAACATTTGGAATTCCAAATTCTCTCCCTTCCTCCCTCCTCCCCCATCCACACTGAAAAGGCAAGCAATTCAATATAGGTTATATATGTGTAGCTTTGCTCATGACTTTCAGGTAGTCCCATAATTTTTAAATTGTCTCTCCTGGATCTATTTTCCAGGTCGGTTGTTTTTTTCCAATGAGATATTTCACATTATCTTCCATTTTTTCATTCTTTTGATTTGGTTTTGTGATTTCTTGGTTTCTCATAAAGTCATTAGCCTCCATCTGTTCCATTCTAATTTCTAAAGAACCATTTTCTTCAGTGAGCTTTTGAACCTCCTTTTCCATTTGGCTAATTCTGCTTTTTAAAGTATTCTCCTCATTGACTTTTTGAACCTCTTTTGCCAGTTGAGTTAGCCTATTTTTCAAGGTGTTATTTTCTTCAGCATTTTTTGGATCTCCTTTAGTAAGGTGTTGACCCACTTTTCATGCTTTTCTTGCATCTCCCTCATTTCTCTTCCCAATTTTTCCTTCATCTCTCTTACTTGATTTTCAAAATCCTTTTTGAGCTCTTCCATGGCCTGAAACCATTGAATAGTTATTTTGGATGTTTGGGAAACAGAAGCCTTGACTTTTATGTCTTTCCCTGATGGTAAGTATTGTTCTTTCTCATCAGAAAGGATGGAAGAAGATATCTAGTCACCAAGAAAGTAACCTTCTATAGTCTTTTTTTCCCCTTTTTGGGGCATTATCCAACCAGTTACTTGACTTTTGGGTCCTTTGTGAAGAGTATGGTATACTCTGGGAATCTGTAAGGTCTCAGTTCCTCCAAGGTGGCACAATCAAGTGTGTACACTGCTCTGGGAGCAGGGAGAGATTTTTGTGCCCAGAATCTTAGCAGAGTTTCCTCTCCACAGCCACCTGGCCTCCAGTTCAGCCAAGCCAGCAATGAAGGCTGAGATTCAGATAAACTGCATGGGAAGGGCTGCCATTCAGTGTGAGATAAAGATCAATGCCCTGGGGCCTCAGCTGCTCAGTGCCCCTAGGGTTTTACCATCCAACAATGGATGTAGGCAGCTGTACAGCTACTGTGTGTGGGAACTGCTGCTGTCTGCCTAATGTGGTCTTTGCAGGCCTTGGAGCTATGGGAAGGCCTTTCTCCCTTGACAGTCAGCTGAAAAAACCCCATCACTGAACTTTGGCACCTGTGGGTTGAGGGATCTTCAGACCACTGCTGCTGGGACTGGGGATTCACTGCTACTGCCACTGCAAATTCTGCGTTGATGTCTCCTCCTCCCAGAACCCTGCCACACTGCCCGGCCAAGGCTGGGATGGACTCCACTCTGCAACGGGTGCAACCAACCTTTCCTGTGGGCTTTTCAGGTCACCCTGGGCTGGAAATCTCCACTCTCTTGTTCTCCAATTCTGCTGCTCCAAAATTTGTTGAGAGTCCCTTTCTATATGTATTTTATGGGCTGTGTGGGGAGAGCCTGCGTATGCATGTCTTTCTACTCCGCCATCCTGGCTCTGCCCCATATGTGTAGTTTTGCAAAAGTATTCCATAACAGCCATGTTGTGCAAGACTAACCATATTTCCCTTCATCCTATATTGCCCCCATTTCTTCTCTTCTCTCTTTTGATCTTGTCCCTCCACAAAAGTGTTTACTTCTAATTACTCTCTCCTCCCATTTGCCCTCATTTCTATCATTCTCTTCACCCCACTTATCACCTTCTCCCCCACTTTCATGAAATGTAAGATAGATTTTCTTACCAAATTTAGTGAGCATGCTATTTCATGTTTTTCTCACTTTTCATATTTTTCTTGCATCGCTCTCATTTCCTTTTCAAATTTTTCCTCCTCTCTTACTTGATTTTCAAAATCCTTTTTGAGTTCTTTCATAGTCTGAGACCATTGCACATTTATTTTTGAGGTTTTGAATGCAGAAACCTTGACTTTTAGATCTTCCTCTGATATGCATTGTTCTTCCTCATCTGAAAGCATGGAGGAAAATATCTCTTCACCAATCAGTTACTTCACTTTTGAATTCTTTGTCAAGAGGAGGGTATACTCTGGGGACCTGTAAGTTCTCAGTTCCTCCAGGGTGACACAATCAAGGAAGAGGTGTTTACTCCTCACTTGGCCTTTGTCGCGGTCTCAGAGCAAACAGAAGCACTCTGTCCTGCCCAGGATCTGCCAGCAGGGTTCCCTCTCCAGAGGCACCCCCACCTCTGCTGCCCATACTCTTCCGCAACCTAGCTGCAGTGCCGGTGGATCTAGACCACATTCCCTTCTCACTCAGGTGAAAGAGCTTTCTCACTGACCATTGAAGTTGTCTTTGGCATTTTTGGATTGAGAAACCTGGGAATTGATGCTGCTCCTGGTGCCCTGAAACCTGTTCTGGTGCAGTCCCTGCCCCGCCAAGTGGCTTACCCCAGGCTATGCTTTGCTCCATGCCCTATGCGATAGACCTTTCCTGTTGGCCTTCCAGGCTGTCTTGGATGGGAAATCTCTTTTACTCTGTCGTTTTCTGGCTTCTGCTGCTCTGGAATTTGTTTGTAGTCATTTTTTACAGGTATTTTATGGGCCATGGTGGGGGAAACTTCCACAAGTTCATCTTTCTACTCTGTCATCTTGGCTCCATCCCACCTTTTTAGTTCATCTTTACAAAGGATATCTAATTTTCTTTCATCTCTGAAAAGACAAACTAATTAAATGACAGAAAAGATCACAACAGGCATCAGATGATTGGAGGGATTTGTGGCTTTCTGATGGGTACCTCCAGAGTCTTATATAAATCAGCAGTCTTATTTAGATATATATTTTTTTTAACAATGGTGAGAGAATGCTATTGGAGAAAATCTTATATTTTGTAGAATCAAAAAATACTAAAGAAATATTGTAGAGATCATGAGTGGCAAAATCAATGTATAATCAATTATACATATTCGATTTAAATTAAAACTTGGGATTTTTTATAGGATAAAAAATAAAGATTATAAAATGAATAAAAAGGGGAACTTATTCAGCTGGTCCATCTAATCGGAAATAAGATCTATAACATAATTGATCACCAGGCATAAAGGTTCAGTAACAAAAAATAAAGCCAGTAGTGATCAAAAAACCATATTATATGAAGTTTCTACATACCTTGAATGAGACCAATATATCTAAACATATGAACTATTTTGTATGTATTGTCATTTTAATACTCAGATTTAATAAGAAAAATCAATAAATTGCTGTAGATAAAAGTCTTGGAATTGGAACTGAACCTGAACAGCTATACACTCCTCAATAGTCTTATATTTTAAACCCTTCTAATTTGATAGAACTTTCCAGACATCATGTCTTTCATTACTTTCAAGTAGCTAGAGTTGCCTAAGGAGCAGGATGACACATTGGATGAAAGATTTGAGTAGAGAAGCTTCCAGTAATACTAAATGATCATTTATTTTTGAATTTTTGAGTTTTGAAATTTTGGAGCTCTATTAATTTACTCTGAGAAATTATGTGTTGTGTGTTTTTTTTTTTTAGTGAGGTGTAATTCATTTGTAAAATGTAACAATTACTTGTAAAGCTATTTCAACATTCATTTCATTTATTTGATTATATATGACAACAAATTTTATTCACTAAACATTTTGGAATTCTAGTTTCAACAAAACCTTTAGGACAAGAAAGCAAATTAGGAATCTTAAACAAAATTCTGTAATTATTTCAATAGTGATATTTTACCAGGACTTGAGCAACTTGTACTGAATGTCTATAACCCAGGATTTTCTAAGCCTTAAAATGTAATTATATGTAGTAATTTATTATTATTTTGCCTATTCTTTTGCAGACTCTAATAGCTTCTGTGATAAATGATTGTTTTCCATAATCTGATATACCAGTAAGTGAGCTAGAACAACCTGACCATATGCCCTTCACTGCAGGCAAAGTCTATAAGAGGAGCTGAGATGACACAGAAAAACTGGATGAATTCACATTATATTTACAAGGAAGCAGCAACAATAACACCACTACTATTTTTACTACGATGATGTACATTTTTACTACAGCTACTAGTTTGCTACCTAGGATTTGCATAGTACTTTAATATTTTTGATTTACAAGATGATTGATAGAGGTCAGATGATGATAGATTGATAGATGAGACATTGAATAATAGATTACAATGTTTGGACATTAGAAACCAGCAACATGTGCTTAAAGAATATTAGATGATCAGAAATGAAATCATCTAGCTTCCTCATAGAGAAATATATTTTCTTTTTTGATTCCTCATTTAGAGAGAAGAGAAGTAAAATTCATTTATTCCAAACACAATCCAGACTATAAATATGGGTAAGGACTACACCTTCTTAAAGCTGCAAAATGAAGTTAACAGATCAAAATCAATTAGGTTTACTAATCTGTTCACAAAGGTGTAAATTCTTAATCAGAATTTATTACAAGGCTGACAATATAATTTATTGGTACTACTTAAATCTTGAACAGACTATCTGCCCCTTGGCGTCTGATCTACTTTATTATTTTGGAAGGGAGTAAGAGCCCCTTAAGTTCACTTTAGATCCTGGGTAAAATGTAGTATACAGCAAATCATATGACATGCATTCAAAGTTATACAGAATAATTTTTAAAACCATCATATCCCTTTCAAGTTAGGTGTTTTGATACATCTTATGAGACCTTCCATTCAAGTTCACGTAAGTCATGGAGTATTTCTTTTATCTCAAAGAGCTCTCCTTTATATTTATTTTTTATTTAGCTCATTTTATAATTTCTGCAGTCTCTTCTTACACCAAGTAAGGAGCACATTGGGTTCAGTGGCATGCCATTTTAAGGTACAAGCACTGGCATGCCAGTATTTGGCACCCATCATAGGTGATCAAGTAATATTCTAAAGACCATGAAATAATCAATAGAATGATAAGTTGCAAAACAATTCCTGGGGATGATTCAAGACAGTGCTCTTTCAAAGGTACAAGAAAATTTTTTTTCACAAATGTTAAGCTAAACTTTTAAGTCTTAATATTTCTTAGTGGATAATGAAGCAATGGCAAGGCTTTACACTGTCACCTTTTTCTTTCTTTTTTTAAACTTTGTTTTTTTTTACTTTAAAATGTATATTTATTTATTTTTAGTTTTCAACATTCATTTCCACAAAATTTTGAGTTCCAAATTTTCTCCCCATCTCTCCCCTCTCCCCATCCCAAAATTCCATGCATTCTGATCAGCCCTTCCCCCAATATGCCCTGCTTTCTTTCACAACCCTCCCTTCCCTTATCCCCAACTTCTCTCTTGTCTTGTAGGGCAAGATAGATTTCTATACCCCATTACCTATACTTTTTATTTCCCAGTTGTATGTAAAAACAATTCTCAATATATGTTCTTAAAACTTTGAGTTCCAACTTCTCTCTCTTCCTCTCTCTCCACCCATCCCCAATGAGAAGGCAAGCAATTCAAGATAGGCTATATATGTGTAGTTCTGCAAATGACTTCTATAATAGTCATGTTGTGTACGACTTCCCTGTATCCTATCCTGTCACCCATTTCATCTATTCTCTCTTGACCTTGTCCCTTCCCAAAAGTGTTTACTTCTAATTACTCCTTCCTCCCAATTACCCTCCATTCCATCCTCTCCCCCACCCCACTTATACCCTTCTCTCCTACTTTCCTGTAGTGTAAGATATTTTCACACCAAACTGAATGTGCATGTTATCCCTTCCTTAAGCAAAATGTGATGACAGTAAGCTTCACTTTTTCCCTCATGTACCCCCTTTTCCCCTCCATTGAAAAAGCTTTTCCTTGCCTCTTTTGTGAGAGATAATTTGCCCTATTCCATCTCTCCCTTTCTCCTCCCAATATATTTCTCTTTCACCCCTTAATTTATTTTTAGATATCATCCCTTCCTATTCAACTCACTCTGTGCCCTGTATCTATCTATGTATCTATGTATCTATCTGTCTATCTGTATGTATGTATGTATGTATGTATGTGTGTGTGTGTGTGTGTATAAACTCTCCCACTATCCAAACACTGAGAAAAGTTTCAAGTGTTAAAAATATTATGTTTCCATGTAGGAATGCAAAGAATTCAAATTTAGTTTCTTCAAATTTCTCTTTCCTATTTACCTCTCCATACTTCTCTTGATTCTTGTTTTTGAAGGACAAATTATCTATTCAGCTCTGGTCTTTTCATCAAGAATGTTTGAAAGTCCTCTATTTCATTGAATGGCCATTTGACCCCTAAAATATTATACTCAGTTTTGCTGGGTAGGTGATTCTTTATTTTAATCCTAGTTCCTTTGACTTCTAGAATATCATATTTCAAGCCCTTGATCTCTTAATGTAGAAGCTGCTAGATCTTGTGTTACCCCGACTGTATTTCTACAATACTTGAAGTGTTTCTTTGTAACTGATTGCAAAATTTTATCCTTCTCCTTGGAACTCTGGAATTTGGCTACAATCTTCATAGGAGTTTCTCTTTTTGGATCTCTTTCAGGAGGTGATCTGTGGATTCTTTCAATATTTGTTTTGTCTTCTCATTCTAGAATATAATGGCAGTTTTCCTTAATAACTTCATGAAAGATGATGTCTAGACTCTTTTTTTGATGACTTTAAGGTAGTCCCACAATTTTTAAATCATGTCTCCTGGATCTATTTTCCAGGTCAGTTCTTTTTCCTATAAGATATTTTACACTATCTTCTATTTTTTTCACTCTTTTGGTTTTGTTTTGTAATTTCTTGATTTCCCATAAAGTCATTAGTTTCCATCTATTCCATTCTAGTTTTGAATGAATTATTTTCTTCAGTGAGCTTTTGAACCCTTCTTTTACATTTGACTAAATCTTCTTTTTAAAGCACTCTTCTCCTCTTTGACTTTTTGGACCTCTTGCCAATTCAGTTAGCCTACTTTTAAAGGTGTTCTTTTCTTCAGCATTTATTTTTGGTCTCCTTTAGCAAGCTATTCACTTACTTGTCATGATTTTCTTGCATTGCTCTCATTTGTCTTCCCAATTTTTCCTGTACTTCTCTTGCTTGATTTTCAAATTCCTTTTTGAGATCTTCTGTGGCCTGAGATCATAACATATCTATATTGGAGGTTTGGGATGCAGAAACCTTGACTTTTAGGTCTTCCTCTGATGATAAGCTTTGTTCTTCCTCATCTGAAAGGATGGAATAAAATACTTTTTCTCCAAGGAAGTAACCTTCTGTAGTCTTATTTTTTCTCCCTTTTTTGAGCATTTTCACAGCCAGTTACTTGACTCTTAAGTCCTTTGTCAAGAGGGCAGTATACTCTGGGGACCTGTAAGTTCCCAGTTCCTCCACAGTGACACAATTAAGGGAGAAGAGATTATTCATTTCCTGGTGTGTGCTCTGGTCTGGGAGCTACCAAAGCTTTTCTGCCCAGGATCTGCAAGTTGAATGCCTTTTCCTGATCCTCCACCAGCTCTACCACACCAGCCAGCACTCTTTCTCACCACAGGGCTGCCACTCATGTCTGAGACCCAGATCAGAGACTCAATTCCCCCAGGGCCTTTAAGTAGAAGGCTCCAAAAATTGATGTTGCTGCTGCTGCCACCACCTAAGGCCGTGACTAGGGGAGGACCCTGCTCCTTTCTCACCAAGGTAAAAAAGCTTTCTCACTGACTTTTGAAGCTATCTTTGGCATTTGTCAGTGGAGGGATCTGGGACCCACGACTGCAACTGAGGATTCTGCCCCTGAGGTCTACTCCAGTCCGGTCTCTACTGCTGTCAAGGCTGAGCTGGTTACCATGAGCTCTGCTCTGCGCCCCATGCAATAGACGTTTCCTGTTGGCCTTCCAGACTGACTTGGGCTGGAAATCTCTTTTCATTTTGTCATTTTGTTACTTCTGCTAATCTAGAATTTGTTTAGAGTCATTTTTACAGGTATTTTAAGGGCTGTGGGGGAAGAACTAGAGTAGGTACATCTTTCTACTCCACCACCTTGGCTCCACCCACTGTCACCTTTTCTATAAAATGCATTGTTTTCTTTGCAATGTAGTTACTGAAAATGTCAAATGCACCACATTTTATGTTTATTATTTTGGAAATTTTTGAAGTTAAATTGTTGAAAAATAACTCCTAAGAGCATTTCAAACTGTGTGATATCACAATTATCTAGAATTCAAGCTGATTTGCATTATTTATGGGATATTCTTTCTAATGTTCTGTTTATAATGAAAACATCACTTCTGAAGTAGTCTACATTAATTGATTTCTGATATATCAAAAATTACCTTGAGTAAAGTTCTTTGTATATAGGAGAAACAACATACTTAATACTTAATAAATCTTTCTGTCTATTAATAGTTGAAAATGAGGAGCAATTGGAAACTGTATTAACATCTTTTACATTCAGTGGAAAGAATGTTGAACCTGGAGCAACAGGACTCTGCTCTAAGTCTACTTATGTGACCTTAGCACATTTATCTCATCTGACTTTAGTTTTCTCACCTATGAAATGTTGAAGTCAGATCCCTTTCAGTGCAGTATTCAAGCCATGTAAATTCATATAATGTAGTATTCAGATTTGACCCTACAGTACTTTAGCACACAGAATTATCCTCTTTTCTCCTTATTGACATTGACCCCTCACACTAGACTTTTCCTAATGTCCTTTCTTGCATCAAAACTTAGCTCATCAGAGCCCGACTTCTTAGAGCTATGTTTTCTTTTCCAGAACAACAAGCTAATCTTTGAAGATATTCTCTGTTAATGGTTCAATGTGTCCTTATATGAACTTCCCAGGCAATATATATTTTAGTAGATAGTTTGAAAACACTAAAATTCAACCAAAAAGACTGTTTCTAATGATAATACTGGCTTTAGACACTTTGGTAGACTACCACATGTTCTAAAATCCATTAAAAACACTTATTATAGTATCAATGCAGAATCCAAAGTAGGATATACAAGGAAGGATAGAGAATTCAGTAAAATGAAAGTAAAATAATCGAGCCTTGTTGAGAGAAACTAGTCACAATGAGAAAGATAATTAGGGAGATTATACAAATGTTATTTCTATGGGTTTTATTATATGGTTCAAGTAGGATCAGTCATTGGCAGATCAGAGACCCTGAACCTAGTAAGCAGTTAAAGGTTTACAGAATGGTACTCATTCAGTGGTACATATGGTTATGATTAGAGGGCAGGATTGTGGAATTGACTGGTAGTTAATATTAAACTCCCTGTGGAGGTAAATGGGGCTTTCAGTCTTTACTATAGCCCTTACTTTGACAGGAACCCTCGGAAGTTTGTGGCTTCTTCATTTACCATGTCTAGGAGGCTACAGAAGTCTTTCCTAATTATTCATTAATTTTTCAAGTAACAGCATGTAAATTCTGGTCTCCTCTGCTTATTCCCATATGTCTAATTCTACATGTACTATATGAGGTGATACTTTTCTGAGTTGGAATCTCAAAAATGTGCTGTTCTGTGAGCCAATATAGTATGAGATCGTCATGAACTGGGAGTCAAGGAAGAGGAATAGTGTGAGTTCTGACTATCTGTACAGATAAAAACAAACAAGCAACAACTTCCAATTTAGAAGTGATTTGTCAGTGGTAATGCAAAATAGTCAGATGGTCAGATTACTAAGAAATCTTTCAAGAATCTTACAGTTAACAATGCATGGGGAAAGAACACACTGGTAAACCAAAGGTACTATATAAATCCCCTATTTTGTCTGAAAACTTGGTAATACTCCTGAAATAGTGTTTCTCCTAGGTACAGAATTTCAGTCTTGGAAAGAACTTAGAATCTATGAAGTTCTTAACAGCATTGCAAATTGAGACACACAGTGTCTCAATATATAGTATACTACTATACTAGTAATGTACTAGTTAGTGAAAGAGTTAGGACAAAAACCCAGGTCACCTGGTTCCCAATATACTGTTGTAAATACATTACAGTGAACATCATGTTATCTCTTTTTAATGATTCAAGATGTCACAGTGCCTTGTGTTTATATTCCTCAACGAGAATTCTTACTATTTAGTAATATAGTTGTAGAAGTTTAGAAGATTCAACTGAATCTGTACTTACAGATCCTACAAACTTTAGAGGCAGGATGTTTGTTATTTTCCCTATTAAAAAAAAAGTTGACATCCCTGTCATCAGTTTTTTTTTTTCTTATCATTTGCCTAGAAATGTGCCTTAGTTGATGGACCATAATGTGTTAAGCACTTAAAGCTTCAAAGAAAAGACAACTGCAAACTTATCTAGTGTTAATTAGACAGGACTGAAATTCAGAAATCCAGCTTCTCTAAAAGAAGGAAAAATGAATCCTCCTTTAAGTACTTCTGTCTGGCTTCCATTTTTTTTAAAGGTGAGATGATTGGGGATCAAAAGATTGAAGAGGATTTATTGAAACAAAGGTTTCTTGGGAGACACCTGAGTAGAAAAGTTTCTATTTAATCAGATTAACTTTCTTTCAAGTCATTTTTTAAAACCATCTGAGTACTTTCTTCAGAAAGTCTTCTAATAACCTATTTTTAACCCTATCAGGTTAAAAATGGCTAACAGAAAATTAAAGAGTGCCCTTTCAATGATTTTAAAAAGAGTAAAGAGCTCCAATGAATACATTAAAAAATTGTATTTTTCATCTTGTACACATTAGAACTATAGATTTAGGAATTTGTGTTCTTAACACATTGCCCATTTCCCTCATCCAAAACTGTTAGAATATCAGTCTTCATATTCTAATGAGTAAAAATTATTTCAGTAATTTCTTTTTTCTTATCAATGTGGGTATTTAGTACAATATGACATGGTTCCAGATATTTGTTGAATTAGAATTTGTTTAAAATGATGCCACTAATTGGAGTGTACCTTGACCTTGGATCTGTCCTTGGCTCTATGTTGATAAATATTTTGTTTATTTGTTTTTTCAGTGACTTAGACAAACATATAGATGACTTGTCAAAGCTGCAGATAAGAAGATCTAAGGGATAGCTATCACGTTAGAAGACAACACTGAGAGCTAAAAAAAGATAGGGAGAAAATCAGTCAATCCAATTAAGATGAAATTTAATTGAGATAAATGCTGAGGGTTTTTTTTTTGGGGGGTGCCTTTTGCTCTTACATCTTAGTCAGTTCTGGAAATAGATATCTCCTTTGGATCTTTGCTTCCTCCTTCCCTTCTCTTTATCTCACGATCCTCAAGGTATAAAATAAGGTTGTTGGCATATATATGTACTCTGTGATAACTTTAAATCTTTTAGTCGGGGATGTGTGAGGTGTACACATGACACTAGAACCTTAGGTATGAAGACTTTTTTGAGACTTATTCAGGGTTACTAATCCACATTGTGTATTCAACAATGGATCCATGAAACTATAGAGAGATTGCAAAGCAACCACGCCCCAGTAAAAGGATCTCAGCAGACAGGCTAAACCAAGTTGAGAGTAACCAGCAGATCTCATACCCATTAGTGAGTGGGGGGATGTTTACCCCCAAATATTTGAAGATTTCCCACAGAAGAATGAGCAGATGAGCAGAGGAGAACAATTTGTTCCTTGGCAATGAAGGTAGATGAAGGAGATCCTATGGAGTACTTAGAGCTTTGGTCAGACATCAAAGAGGTAAAAGTTATCCCTTGCATGCCAGTCATTACCAGTGGTCTTGACTTTTTGTCTTGCCGTGGACTTTGATGACTCTGGAAGAGAATGAAGCTGACAGCTTTGCAAAACTCTAACTCATTTAAATTGAATTTATGTAGAGGTCAAAACATCACTCATCATCCGTTGTTTTACTACTTTATTATTTTACTTGCTATTTTACCTACCTTAAAGTCTTGTGGCAAAGTACAAGTGATGAAACATCAAGTAGTCCAGGACACTGGTTAACCATAGCACTGAACTGAAATAGCATTGCAATTCTGTAGCCCTTAAAGTGTTTGAGCAACAATTTTGGAGGACCACTGTGCTCATCTCCTGGCATGAACAAGGTGCTAGAAAAGGTTCCCTCAAATTTGTTTACCTAACTCCCTCTCCCCGCCCCTCTGTCTGTCTGTTTCTCTCTCTCTCTCTCTCTCTCTCTCTCTCTCTCTCTCTCTCTCTCTCTCTCTATCTCTTTCTCTCTTTCTCATTCTCTCTCTCTTTTTCACACACACATACACACACATACACACACACACAATCACACACACACACACACACACACACACACACAAGAAATCTAGTAGACCTGAGAGATGAACACCTTTTGTTGCAAGGGAATTTAGCCAGTACCACGTCCAAATAGGAGCCCTGAATGAAGCAAGGCTGGCAAATAAAGGCCAATTTATTGAAGCTGGAGGTGGATAATTGATTTTCTAGAGTGGTCACTGTGATAAGGAGCTCCTTTTAGCTAGCTTGGCTTTGTGACCAGATACTATCTAGTCAACAAGCTTGCATGCCTCACAGAAGGAGTGAATGACAGGCTCATGACATTGAAACTACCACTTTTCACTCCTATCATGGTGAATGCTGATGAGTTTTTTAAAAAGTTCTCTGCAGACTGGGTGACCCCCATCATCAATGTGCTGAAAGAGGGCAAGATTTTAATTCTGGGTGATTTTAATGACACAGTACGCAAAGATTATTAGGCATGACTGCAGGGAATGGCAAGAAACAGCAATAGCAATGGTCTATTACTACTGAAGACATGCATCTCATGACCTCCTCAGCATCACTGTCTTCCATTTATATAATGGTAAAAAAATGTCATCGATGGATCCTTGCAGCAAGCACTGGAATTTAATAGACTATGACATTATAAGGATAAGAGAGAGCCAGGATGTGAAACTGATGATGGCAATGTGTGGCACAGAGACCAATCATCCTCTCCAAGCCAAACTTTCACATTTAGCCCAAGTGGCCACCCCAAGGCAAGATGACTGTCAAATTCAATGTCAAGAAATTAGAGAGCTCTTCTCTGTGTCAAGAAGTTCATTGCTGACTTTGGAGAGAAAGCTGAACTGGCACATAGTTAGCAAGTGGAACAGAATAAGAGTGGGCAACTTTCAGTGATTTGGTGTATAGAACTGCATTTGATCATCTGAATCAGAACACCCGCAAACAACAGGATTGGTTTGTAGAAAATTATGAGAACATTCAGAAGCTGCTAAATGAGAAAAGAGAACTCTTCAGGGTTTACTAGTGGATAAGTTCATCTGTCTCTAAGAAGGCAGCATTTAACTCCATCAAAAGTATAGTGAAAGTGAAGTTTAGAGAGATACAAGATTCTCATCTTAGTAAGAATGAAGATGAGTTTAAATTTTATGCTGATAACAATAATCCAAAGCACTTCTATAATAACTTGAAGACTATTTATTATTCAAAGACCTCTGGCACATCTCAGGTACTCAGTTCTAATAGAGTCACATTGCTCAGTAATAAAGACATGATCAGTGATAAAGGCAAGGAGAGATGGACTGAGCCTTTCCATAGTTTTTTCACCGGGACTATTATCCATCAATCCTGAAGTCATTGACTGTATGCCTCAGGTTGAACTCAATCCTTCTCTAGTTGAACATCCAAATTGTCAGGGGCCGTCCCCGAACCTCCTGGGCAGAGAGGTAACGGCCAGGAGTCTATACCCGTCCCCCCCCCCGGCAATCACGCGCCTCACCCGTGACTTCCGGGCTAAGGGTGCAGGAAAGGCTCGTGTACAAGGCACGATACCGCCCTCTGGGAGGTGCTGAGGAAGCCCCAGTGAGAGTAAAACACACCTGGCCACCTGTGATAGGACCAAGCAGATGGTCCGAGTGGGGAGGGAAGGTCCAGAGAGACTCCTGCCCTATTGCCACAGGACACAACCAGCTAAGGGGAGGGGGCTGGGGCGACAGCAGGCTGAGCTCTCCAATCAGGGGCCAGATAGCAAGAACCGGAAGGGATAAGGAATATAAGGCTATGCTCTGAGGGGGGTTCGGTGGGACTGGGCTGATGTGAACTGCTGAATAAACATCTACATTGCTCTACCACTCTGGCTCGTGCTTGGTTTCCACCTGTGCTCCTGTCCCCCGGAGACAGGCCCAGAGACGTCTGAAGCTGCGAGAAGCAGAGCGAGGGGTTACTACTCACCGGGAGGGTCGACCGGGGGATCGTGAGCCCCGGACAACTGGCGCCTCCAACAGGGACTGTGACGGACGTGGTGAGGTGAGTAACTCGCCTATCCCTCGCGGGCGGGGGATAGAAGAGCCAAGCACCCGGGGATTGCCTGAGCAGAGCAAAAGTTAAAGATTTACCCGAGGCTCCCCGAAGGCAGAAATTAAATATGGGACAAACACAGTCCGTAGGAGAGATTAAGCCAGAGGACAAAGGAATTCTCGCTTGCCAAGTGTATGAACTCTGCAAGCAGAATGGGATAAAAATACACATAAGAATTTGCCAAGATTGGGTCGAGAAAATAATAACCATCAGTCCATGGGTAGAGCATACAGGAATTGATCCGACCCGTTGCCGATTAATAGGGCAGCAGATGGCTTCATACCAAAAAGAGGACCCCTACTTCCTCAATCCCCAGGACTTTGTTATGTATCCATGGAGAAGTCTGGGTAGTGTAGTTCAAGAGGCGAAAAGACAGAGTCAGGAAGGAATCCGGGAGGAGGGAGCAGGACACGGGAAAAGACAAGGAACAAAACCTCGCCCGCAGAGAGGAGAGGGACCCCAAAAGAAATCACAGGACAAACAAAAAGAGGAAGTCCCAGAGCAGCAGGAAAATAGAGAGGAGGTAGATTGGGAAGGGGCCAACCTATTCCCTGTGCTTGTTCAGCCAGAACAGGGCGGACAGCCTCAAAGGGTGCATAAACCGCTGTTCTACAAATTCCTAAGAGATCTTAAAGAGGCCGCTGCAAAATATGGTCCCGGCTCTGCTTATGTACAGACAGTCATACAATCTTGGCGGTCTGGGAGCTCAGGAGACAATCATGACCAGATAGGACAGAGAGGAAAGAGGGAGCTGGTGCAGTCAGAAATTCAACCAGGAAATACATCCAGAGTTGGCCCAGGGCCTGGTTTTGTGGCACAGCAAAAAATTTGCCCAGGATTTGTGGCACAGTGGCGAATTCAGCAGCCCGGACACAGTGATAGAAATTAAGCCAGAGTTATAATATGTACAGAGGATTTCTGACAATTTTTCTCAGTTTTTTGGATTCTTTTATTGTCTGTGTATGTGTTCTGTCTTTACATGTTCTGTGTGTGTGTTTGTGAGTTATTACGGTCAGCTCCATGGTAGCTGGACCTTGGAATGTTATCTCTTTTCCTCCCCCTCCTCCCTTCTCTCTGATGACTGCAGCATCGGGGAGAAGTATGGGAGAGAGAAAGAGAGGAACTAATCTTATATTATTTAGTTTATGTGATTGCAAGGTGTAGTCTTGGATGGGAAATGCAGGGACATAGTGTCTGTGCAGTTTTAAAGGGGGCTTTAATCAAAGCCCATTAGGAAAACAACATGGATATGAAGTTTAAGGAAAGCATAAAAGTTTTGGGTATTATTTGAAAGTTTTTGGTTAAACTCTCTCTCGCTTCACCCTCCAATTCTGGCCAAATTGTGAGGGTGGAGAGAGAGACGAGAGATCTGGGGCAGGCATTTTCACCTAAATCCCACCTAAAAGAAAAGTATTTTGTATAATGAGAAGTAACCAAAAGGTAGTTATTCTGTTCACATTTTAAGTGAAACGTGTCACTCCTAATTGGATGTTTAAAACAGATCAGGATTTGTTATATTATTTGGCACTAGGCAAATTGGAAATATGCATAAATCTTAAAGGGACACCTCAGCAGAGATAAAGCTTTTGAAACTCTCCAGCGGAATGGAATAGACTTGGCGCCACTGGGCAGTTGTCCAGAAGTCTCCCTCCCTTCAGCTGAGGAATTCAAAAACTCTCTCATTCAAGGAAGTTCTTAAGGAGTGGACACAGAAATAAAATTTACTTGAGTAAAGGATGGAACCATTAAGATTTTTGCCCTGCAGTCCCAACTCATCATTCAGCTGGGTCTACAGTGAATTGTAACTTTTATCATTCCAGATTAGATCAAGAGAAGAGAACTATTATTTTGAAGGTTTTCAACTAATTTTTGTAAAAGTCTAGTGACTGTTAACAACAGGAGAAATTTTAAACGGTTTTAAATTTTCATTTTCAAGATAATGTGTTGATAAATTAATATGTAATGGTTTATGAAGCAGAAAAGATCTTGCTCTTTTAATCTGAACTTGTAGTCATTCCTTGGCTTAAGCAAAAGTTAAATTTAGTGTTTGAACTTATTAACAACTTAATTTCTAAAAAGTTTTCTTTTTCAGAGTAAATGTAATCAGAGAAGGAGAAACTACCCTGTGAAACAATGATGTAAGGTGGTAAGGCTTAAGTTTGAAATCACCTATCACAGATTCTACAAAGGTTACAACTTTAAATGACTTTCAGAAATTGATAGGAGAAATTCAGTGGTGCAGGCCACAGTTGAGAATTACAACTGATCAAATGAAACCATTATATGATTTATTGAAAGGTCCCTCTCAATTAAACTCATGCAGAGGATGGACAGATGAAGCACTGGAATGTTTGAAATTAGTGCAGAAAAAGATTATGGGGTGTACTATTAGCAGGATATTAGAATCACAGGACTTGGAAGTAACAATTTTATTCACTAAAAAATACCCACTGGAGTTTTACATCAAAAACAAAGGATTATTGAGTGGGTACATTTGGCTCAGATGAAGAACAGAGCTTGTGTGCCTTATGCTGTGCTGGTAGCCCAAGTCATACATAAGACAGTGAAGAGAGTAAGGATGTTAATAGGACAGAAACCTCACACAATATATACTATGTATACAAGTCAACAAATAGAGAACTGCATACAAGAGTTTGTGGAATGGCAGATATTGATTAATCAGAATTTCCAACACGGGTTCCCAATTCCTTCTGGGTGGCAATTTGCCACGTGGCCATGATCTTGGGCCAACAAATGCTCTTCCTCACTGGTAGAGGGAGTTAATGTTTTTACAGATGCAACAAAAAATTTTAGGGCATCTATGTATATTCCATCTAAAAAGGAGATGCATAAATTTAAAACAACATTTACTTCTGCACAACAAAATGAATTATATGAAGTATTGCAAGCATTATTATACAGTACCATTGATACCTAGAGTAGAGTCAGCCTATATTCCTGATAGGGCAGATAGTATTAAACAGATAACTATGGAAGTTCAACCAGCAATAAGGACCAAAACAACAATATTTTATATCACACACACTCGGTCACATTCTAAATCATGCAGTACCAAAAAGCATTAAACCAAACAATGGTCCAGCTTATGTCAGTAAAGCCATTGAACAGTTCATGGTGGAATTTTCCATTTTACATGTCACTGGAATCCCCCATAATCCCACTGGTCAAGCTATAGTGGAACGAGCAAATCGATCCCTGGACACTTACTTGCAAAAAGAAAAAGGAGGAGTTGGACCAGGAGTTGATAAATTCACAATTGGCTGTTTATACTCTAAATTATTTAAAATTCTATAATGATGCTTATTGGCTGCTATGAAATTCTTAACATTTCCTAATAAGGAGTCTGCAAAGAATGAATCAGCAATAACAAGTGCCCTGAAAGCAGCCAGTAAAGTAATGTGGCACGATGAGAATAAAAATTGATTTGGTCCTCATACAGTGTTAACGTGGGGAAAAGGGTATGTTTGTGTTTCAACAGATGATAATAAAGAAGTTTGGGTTCCAGTGAAAAGGATGGGAGTGAGGAGGTGCTGTCAGCGGCGGATGAAAAAACTTTTGGAGAAACTTAATCAACTAGATCACAATGACTCATTTCATTTTTCTTGTACTTATTATGACACTCAAAGAACACTGCGTCCATCGACCCAGCACCGAAGGAACAACAGAGATGGGCGTTCATCAGGAATCCACCATGGTTAAGGGTGATGTCATGGAGTGAGACAATGCCTAAGTTTATCATCCAAGGCAATATTTCTCACATGTTTAAAGATGATGGACTAGACTATGATAATAATGGGACTCTCTTTCAGAGACACTAACTTTTCAGGACTAGTCGCAGGTTTCCCACTTTGTCTATAGAAGGGTATTCCTGGGAATTGGAATGGGTTTGGTTTTAAATACATACAGGTGAATGGAATAGAGGGGTATCCCTGGTGTGCCACTATTGTGGATGGACAAGAGACATTGGATGAGAAAGATACATTACACGCTTATAATCTATTCACCTGGAGGATAAATGGGACAATAGTAGTTTGGTCAGACAAGGACTTTGTGGGACTTGTTCGTAGGATGAAATTTAGGCCATTTTGTAACTTACAAAAGAAGAGAAATGTAACCCTTTGGCATCTGTATACGGGGCTTTTACCATTTGAGAACTGTCACAACATACCTGTCAGGAGAAAGAATTGATTATGGGAAACTACATAGAAATGTTATATTCATGTCACAATCTTACATACTTACTTGAGGAAAAATATGCACCAAACTTTCCTAGACAAATGTACATCAATTATAAAGGGTCTCCTGAGGTTGAAAGACCTGTTCAGGGACTAGACAAAGTTATTCTAGCTATGAGAGGACAAACAGTGCAGGGAATGCCTGCTGCAGCATCACCAAAGAAAGCTAACAACATTACTTTAATGGGTGAAGTATGTCTAGGGAACACACATATATTTCTATGGGACAGAGACTACAGATCTAAACTAGAGACATATCAGAACATGACAGGAATTTTCAATTTTACATGCCAGAATTGTTCTGTACAAGCATGTATAGGACCAAAGATAGTAGGGAGAGTGTTTATTCAAACAAAACCTCTCCCATGCTGCCAATTTGTCCCGCAAACTATCGCAGATTTGTGAGCACCCTCCACACCCTCCGGCACCAGGTTGCCAACATCAATGCCACCCGAATTGATCCCGCTGTTACCACTACCTTTAGTTCTATCTTCTCTACTCTATCTACATGGGTGAAAGGCTATGTGGGCTCAGCCTCTTTATTCCTTCTCCTTGCCGTGGGTTTCCTGCTCTGCCTACGCCAGGTTCGGCAGAGGCAGACGCAACAGCGGCAATATACCGCATGGGCTCTCCGCTCCCTGACAAATCACTCTAATCCACAAGTTTGGATCACAGCTTTAGAGAGACGCTAGCCCTCGCCTCAGCCCCAAAAACATCCCTGTGCCCCACTATAATCAATAATAAGCTTTCTACAGGAATATTGTGGCTCCATGACCTGGAGACCCGTTGGCTGCAGAGGTACCCAATGACGGGATTATTGTGGGTCCACCTACCAGAAATGCTGGAGGTGGGAGCCACCCACATAGCCTAAGACAGGGGCCCTGCCCACTTTTGGTACCAGGCATGGAGACAGGCCACATGACCTATTCTCTCACTTACCTTTATAAAACAAAAAGGGGGAGTTGTCAGGGGCCGTCCCCGAACCTCCTGGGCAGAGAGGTAACGGCCAGGAGTCTATACCCGTCCCCCCCCCGGCAATCACGCGCCTCACCCGTGACTTCCGGGCTAAGGGTGCAGGAAAGGCTCGTGTACAAGGCACGATACCGCCCTCTGGGAGGTGCTGAGGAAGCCCCAGTGAGAGTAAAACACACCTGGCCACCTGTGATAGGACCAAGCAGATGGTCCGAGTGGGGAGGGAAGGTCCAGAGAGACTCCTGCCCTATTGCCACAGGACACAACCAGCTAAGGGGAGGGGGCTGGGGCGACAGCAGGCTGAGCTCTCCAATCAGGGGCCAGATAGCAAGAACCGGAAGGGATAAGGAATATAAGGCTATGCTCTGAGGGGGGTTCGGTGGGACTGGGCTGATGTGAACTGCTGAATAAACATCTACATTGCTCTACCACTCTGGCTCGTGCTTGGTTTCCACCTGTGCTCCTGTCCCCCGGAGACAGGCCCAGAGACGTCTGAAGCTGCGAGAAGCAGAGCGAGGGGTTACTACTCACCGGGAGGGTCGACCGGGGGATCGTGAGCCCCGGACACCAAATGAAGAAGAGGTATTGATTAAAATCAGGCTCCTCTTGAGTGTCAGAGTGCCTCATACTGACTCCATCCCAGCAGCAATCTACAAGTCAGGGAGTCTCTTCCTGAAGCTAACTGAAATTCAGATTATATGGCAACAACGGTATCCCCCAGGAGATCAAGGATGCCTCCATTGTCCTTCTCTGTAAAGAAAAAAATGGAAACAGGCTGCCCTGTGAGTATCACATGAGGATCTTTTTCTTAGACATTGCTTGCAAGATTCTTGCCAGAGTCCTCCTTTATTGGCTTGGAAGATGGTAATCTACTCAAAGAACCAATGTGGCTTTAGGAAGGGCTGAAGAATGGCTGATGGTATTTGCTGTCTGACAACTCTAAAAGAAATGCCAGGAGCAGAACAGAGGTCTATACACAATTATTCATTGCTCTGACCAAGGCCCTTGAAGCTCTCATTCTTGAAAGCTTATGAAATATCATGGCAAAATTTGGTTGCCTAGAGAAGTTTATTAGTATTGTATGCAAGTCTCATGATGGCATGCTCACATAATTTCTGAACAAAGGATGATGCTCTCACACTTTCCCAGTTACCAATGGAATGAAACTGGACTGTGTGCTTGTTTCCATGCTTTTTACCAAGTAGTTTTCAGCAATGGTGTTAAATACCTTCAACAAATGGCATCAAAGTCATCTCCCACACTTATGCCAGACTATTTAACTTGTAAAAGCTACCAGCCAAGACTATAAATGGAGGGAGAGTTGGTGCATAACTTTTTTTGTTCCCCCAGATGAAGTGCACTCAATGCAGCCCTGAGACTGAGATACAGCAAAATATGGGTTGATGCTCTGCTCCTTGTTCTAAATTTGGCCTGATAATTGACGCCAATTAAACAGTATTTCTCTACCAAACATTGCCATATCATCCATATATGGAATCATTGGTTAAATTAAATGGAGTAGTTTTGAATGCTGTGGATAAGTTCACTTACTTTGATGGTATACTTTCCTGGAATGTACATGTAAAGGATGAGGTTGATACACACATTGCTAAAGATAAGTGAGATTTGGGGAGACTCCAAAGAAAAGTATAGAAGAGAATGCGAGTGTTTTTCTTGTTGGATGGTCAAAGTCAGAAAATAGAGTGCCATTGTCAATTTTTATCCTAATATTCTGAAAAATTTCCTAGGCAAATGAGACTAATAATGAGTCACTTATTGATTGTTAAGATTTTTTTTTACCATTATGAGAACCATCACAACATTCACCATGACTTGCTATCAAAGAAGGACCAAAAATAAATTTAATACTCTTAGGAAATTAACTTCTTTTCACCCAGCCAAATTTTTCTTTGCCCAAAACAATGTCCACAGTTTCATAAATTGTTATGGAGAGGGGTATCAATTGTAGGGGAAAATCATTATAAAAGTCCACATTATGAGGGCATGGAGTGAGCAACACAAGCACTGTCCTGGGAAGCTTTTCTATGCACCTGCGAGAATAGAGCTAATCAGTTTATTTAAAGAGGGAAAAAATACTCTCAACCACCTGGTATTGTTTCTCAACCTTAACACATCATGGGAAAAGAGAGGATGGGAAGGGAATTACAACAAAAGAGGCCCTCAGAGCTGAACACGGTCACTCATGGATATTTCCTTATGTTTCATTGTCTTGAGTTTTGTAGTAGTTCTATGGTTAGTTATTCTATGAATCCATGGGATTAATTATCTTGTTCATACTTTACATGAAATGTTTATGGCAAAGATAGTGGGCAAAATTGTTCTAGCTGTGTCTTGGGGATTTTTCTCATTGTCTTAGTTCTTATTCCCCAAATGAGAAAAGATGATATTAGCTAATACCACTCTTACTTACTTACTTATACTCTTAATCCCCCTCTCAATTTCTAAGTATACTATAAACAAAATTTTATTTGAAAGAAAAAGGGAAATACTCTAGAATCAGAAACAATTCCTCCTATCCAACTCTGCAAATTATTTAGTCAAGTATAACCCGAGTATACATGACACTGACAGAAATCTTGGGTGTCTGCTTCATCACTTACTTTAAGTAGTTCTCAGCTCAGCAAAAGGTCTAAATTTTCAGTATCTTGTTGCTATTAGCAAGTAGTCCTGAAGGCAACTCCACATATTGGTTTCAGGCTCTCTGTATTATCCAATGGGGGAGATCCATGTTACTATGATTTCCAGCAGAAATGTGAGTGCTAAAATATAGAGCCTTCACTATTTGCAACCATTTTCGCTTAGTGGTTTCTTGTCTATTCACGGCTATAAATAGAAACTTTGCAATCTAGGGAAAGAAGAGAATGACCCCTTAAGTATATGGCCTGAATGAAGTCAGAACTCATTTGGATAAGATCAATAAAGGGTTCTGTCTGATAGCTCCCTATTTTAACTTATTTTCTTGCTACGTGTGAAATTAAGCTTTTTTCTATATTTCTCAAAGA
Organism: Bettongia penicillata ogilbyi; assembly: GCA_023548195.1. NCBI lineage: Eukaryota > Metazoa > Chordata > Mammalia > Diprotodontia > Potoroidae > Bettongia > Bettongia penicillata. The sequence continues at coordinate 1,909,360 of JAJHZJ010000744.1, read as the reverse complement.
ATAAGCATAGAAACTATTATTGTTCTTTAAACTTGGATGCCTTAGGACAAAGTTCTAGTTGTACTGCTCTATTTATGGCCCCAAAATCAGCATCTTTGTAATCATATGGTTGAAAGGAAAATGAAAAAAAAAAAAGAAAGCATCTCTTTCACACATCCCCAACACACCCAGAATGGTAATATATGCCATAACAAGTCCCTTCTTTATTACAGACTGGTTGTTAAAATAGTTAAGACTATTCCTGTTTAAATTTAACTCAAATATTAAAGAAAACATGGGCAATCCTCCTTGAAGATCTTTGACATTGTTCAATCAGTCTTTTGTTTGGAGTTTTAACAAAATGGATATGCCAGTAAAAGTTGTTTTCACTAATTTGAAATCACAGTCGTTTCCAGAAGTATGTTCTCTATTTTTTAAATTTTAAAACTTTGGTGAGTAATAACCTTCCCAAATCTCCACTTATTATAACTGAGAATTCTATTCTATTGGACAAAAACAATCATAGGACTGAACCAAACAAATCCCTTTTAATTTGAATGAGAGATTCTACTTTTATCTACTTAAATCAGTTTTTAACAGATTTTTTGTATTACCCACAGTGAAAGTCACTTCATTTAAAAAAAAAAAAAAAACTATTACGTTATAGAATGAAATTAAATTAAATACATGTTAAATAATGGAATTAACACAATTTTAAAACTGTATTAATTGAATAATGCTTATTGGAATCAAAAATGGGATCATGGCAGTCTATATGAGACAGCATATCCATTAGGACAGAAAATTTTGGAGAGAAGTTCTTCAGAAGTTGATGAAAGGAAACATTGTACAAACCCATTTTAAAGAGTCATTCATTAAAAATAGTTTCATTTTGGGGGGGAGGGGAAAGAGTGGGGCTCTTATTTCAGCATGATTAACTGTAAATGGAAAGTTATCTTCAGGAAGCAGCTCCCAAACAGAAACACAGAAAAGACTAGATATCTTGTAAATCTATAAAAGCAAGTGAATCTTGCCCTTCCATGAAGGCTTTTAAGGTGTAGTTTATCCAAGCAAATATGAGAATTAAGTGAGGTCAAAGTGAATTGATCACAAGTGTGAAGAGATAGTTTATTAATTTTACACTATGGCTTCACTTGTAGATGTTTAATTTGATGAGATAATTAATGCCTTTAAGTTGTTTCATATGTGTGTGTGTGTGTAGGTAATGTGTAACATGTGTCCCATTTCCCAAGTGTTTTTAGTTAGCACTTATGAGACACAGGTCTATAATTTCATAACTAGTAGTAATAATAAACTGCTAGTAGAAGTGAACAGGGGAAAAAATCTATACAGCACTTCATAGGTACCTTTCAGAATTTCTAAAACCCAGAAGAAACAGCATGTAAGGTCATATGGAGCAAATATTGGCTCTTTCCTATGTCAACCTATATTTTGTCAGACATGTATTTGTTAGCAGTGGTAGTATCTGCTTAAATTTTTAACTAAGTCTATCACATATAATATATACAAAGTGTTTAATAAAACATGTTTTTCATACTTTAAGTATTGTGCATCTAGCTATCAAAAGCTTCTAAGTTGTGTGAGTATGAAGGTTAGACATGTTTCTACCTTTCCAACTCTAAAGTAACTGCTAAATTTCAAATAATGTCTCAGGAAAAAAGGAAAAAAAATTATTGGTGCTGATGCTGATGCTGATGCTGAAGGTATACTGAGAAATACAAGTTAGTTCTACACAGTAGACAAGTGGGGCAAGAAATGAACCTTTATGCCACATCTAATCAGCAAAATTAATTGTCCCTATGAACAATGCACTGTACATCACATTTGAAAAAAGCAATAAAAATCTCTCAACTGCTTGTGAATGAATAATCTGCTCTTATAATTACTTATGATTATGTCATAAAATCATCATCTTCTTGTCCAGTCTAAAAGAAAATTTCAGGCTTAGGAATCAAACCTAGTTATCTGACAACAATAATGGTTAAGAAATTCAAAGCATTTGTAATTATTAATTTTTTTTTTATTTCCTTCATGAAGTCAATAGATGGAATTTTACTCCAGTTTCAGTAAATTTGGGCTAAGAAGATACCCATGCAAAACTAAAATGAAAAGTACTTAGTAGTGACAAGAGATATTCATAATTCATATTTGTCTAGGGCAAATGTGAGCAAATCAAACAAATATTAAATCTGTCTTTGAGTAGTTTTGTCAAATAGCACAAGTGAAAGGGGGCAAAGATAATCACTAAGAAAAGGGAGTAGTGATTCAGGAAATGAGATCAAATGAGATTGGGAAGGACTTACCCTGGAACAACAGAACATAGCACCACACTTAGAATTTTAATGCTTTAAAGACTCCAAAGGTGTCCTGGTTGAAGTCCCACCACTGTAGAGTTGAGGAAACTGATGTTCCAGGATGCTATGACTAATTGAAGTTTGCAGCAAAATAGTTGCAAAGACAAGATTAAAATTCAAATCTCAACTCCAAACCAATTCTCTTCACCACTTACTGCCTGTAAGAGAGATGACCAGTCATTTAATTCTTGGAGTCGGTTTCCTTATTTTTCATCAAAGTTAAATCAGATGATTTTAAAAATTGTCTTTCAGCTCTAAATTCATACTCATTGTTTTTAGAACACCCAGAAAAGACTTGTAAATGGTAAATGGTAAATGAAGGCCATTGTAACAGAGTGTATTCCTCTTATTAAACCCAGAGAGAATGGATTGAAATGTCTCACACAGGTATGTATATTGAGTCAGAAAAAGGAGCATATGAAACCATGCTATGGTTTAAAGGTATGGACCAGGAGTGCCTAGTATTCTGAGTTCTACTAGTTCATAAATATTCCGCTATTTTAAGCTTCTTTTCAGTTTTAAAAAAATTACTGGAATATTTGCTGAGTAATATACTAGGCGTTCTATGGTACAAAAGTATGACATAGTTTCTGCTCTCATGGAGTTTAAAATCTAATATTATTTTTATATCTTCTCTTGACACCAGTGCTCCATTGAAGTGGCTCCCCTGGTTAATGAAGTAGTTGGTAGGTCTTTGATGTTCCCATAAAAATGCCTTGTATTGTTGCTATTCAGGAGTCTTCATATCTCTATTTCCAGGAAAGGATAATGTTTTTAATTTAAGATTAAAAAATTTTCCATTGAAGGTGATGTCATTATCCCCATTATAATTCATTAAATTGGTTCATTCATAGCATAATAGTTTTGCTGGAAGAAGAAAAAAACATAAAAGAGCAACCATATGAGAACTGTTGTTCAAAAATTACATGGTCCAACATTTTCATTAAATTCACCAACTTTATCAGGCTAAGAAGACATTTTTTTCCTGTTTTAATACATAGTGCATGCAGTTAGAAAAAAAAAAAAGAACAGTAATGATCTGAAATACAGTAAAGTGAAGTTAGGCTATATTTTTAGAACCCACTGAATTTACCTTGCCTTCTGCTATGACTGATAGGACAAAGAACACCGTTTCTTATTTTTGTCTGCTGTTTGCATTTTCTGCCTTTTAAAGCCAGAATAAAACATTTTATTTTCTAGAAACCCAAAGTTGAAATAATCAGATACTGTTTTGAACACTAAAATATCTTAAAACTTTAGATACATGTATCTCTCTTAATCTCATCCAAAACCTATCGGAAAATATAATAAAATTTTAAGTTCATATTTTTCTGTATTGGCACTGGAAGGACTAATGCTTTCTAGAATCTATAAACTGTATAAAGAAAGCTGTTTTGTTTCACTTTAATACTACTATTTCAATAATACCACACAGCCTTCACACTGAGATGAACACACTATAGTGTGTGTCATAAAAGCACTTCAGTGTACCATCTTGCTGCTTTTCTACATGTAGGTGGTAGTATGTTTTCTTTTTTAATTATGAGAATCCTGTACACTTGAGTAATATGGAATTGACAGTAGTTGTTTTTCTGAAAGTGCATAAACTCAAATAAAATTACATTGTAAGTGAAATTTCAAATATGAAGTAGAATTAGACAATCTTTGTGTGGGGGAGAAATCTGGAAGAGCTAATGATGAAAGAATCATATCCTGAGAATTTTTGACTAAAAAATTCTTGGGATCTGGAATGATTTAAAGCTTCTGCCATCTAACCTGTAGCTCAATGTACTCATTCCTTCTATTCTATGTCTGATAGTTGGCCTTAAAGCTTTTGCTTGATTACTTCTATAAATGAGGCAATCACTGATTTAAAAGGTAGGACATTATGCTTTTGGACAGCTCTAATTATTAGAAAGTTCTTATATTGATCAGTAAAGTGCCTCCCTATTTCTTCTATCCTTTGCTCCTGCTTATACCCTTTTGATTTAAAAGAAATTTAATCATTTCTCTCTTCATGAATGACTCCTTATATATCTAAGTTGAGCAGTCATGCTCCAATGAAATCTTTTCCAAAATAAGACTCCCAGCTAAGGTAATGATTCTTCAGGTGACATAGAGGAGATGTGATATAGGTTAAAGAACATTGAATTACCGAGGGTTAAATAATGTTATTTTAGTCCTGGCATTGCTACTACTTAGCCATGAGATCCTAACTGGGTCATTTAACCTCTGAATCTCAAGGGATCTCATCTAATGTTATTACCTCAACAGTATGGTTGTAAGGATCAAGTGAGAAAATATGCAGAAGTTTTTTACAACTTGCAAAATGCTATGCAAATTCATTCATTTAAGTTGTATATAGATCGTCTACTATAGGCCACATACCATGTTAGGTATTTGTGATAAGAAACTTTTTTAGAAGAAATTTCCTGTTCTTTAGGAGCTTGCATTCACTTCGAGGTGGAGAACTAATACACACATATCTAAAGACAAAAATAGGTTCAAAATGATTACAAAGGAGTTTCTGGAAGGACAAATAAGTAGGAGGACAAGGAAAAGTAGGTGATGACACTTGAGTTGGATTTTAAAAGAAGCCAAAAATTGTTAAAGGAGAAATAAGAACATCACAGGGATGGAGGCAAAGGAAAGGCATTACAGGAATGAGGAATAATTTATGTAGAAGAAGAAAAGAGAGATGCAAAAAGGTATAACAGTAAACTAGCAAGTTTGGTTGAATAATCGAATAAAAAGAAAAGTAATGTGGCTTTTAAAAATGAAATATTTCGTGATGCTATGATACTATATCTCTATGATGCTATAATTAATGAAATTGGTCAAAAATAAGATGAACTAGATACTGTTTTCATTCTTATGATTTCACCATTCTAATGTCAAATATATAGGGTAAAATGTTTATTAAAATTATATTTAACTATTCTAATCTATAATAAATTATTTAAATTATATTTTCTATTTAATTACTGGAATTCATATATCTGTAAGTCCTTGTAAAGCTTCTAAAACAATATCATTGTCAAACGTACTAAAAGATACTTAAAATATGTGGTGATATCAACAGATGGTTCAATGAACATATAAATAGACTTAAAATTTTTGATCCATGCTTCGGATATGAAATTAAGACTCTTCTAGTCACATGTTGGGAGTTCAAGCATATGTTTACCATCATATTCACAGACCTGTGGACTGTGAAAATTGTCTATAGTTGCCATATGTTAAGAAGAATATTTTGCTGCTTTTTAAAGCCTGAAAATCCTCTGATTCCTTCTGTCCTATTTTTTTCTTCAGTAATATACATTCAAATAATGGTATTTGTATAAACTCTTTCTTCCTCTTGTTTCTCAATCACTTTGTGAGTTTAAGATATTTTAGACAGACATTTCATCAACAAATGTGTTGAATATTTACTGTGTGCCTGGCATCTAGAAGCCCTCATTTGTGAATAAAAGTGTCTTTTACATGGTAAACATTGTAAATATTTCTTGATAAATGACAGGAGTAAATTATAAGTATTAGGTATAAATATCACCAGCATTAAAAATTAATGCATTGCAGAATGGAAAGTGTTTGATAAACACTTTCCTATTAGCATCTTGCCTAATTGTGTTGAATTATTTCAGTCATGTCTGATTCTCTGTGACCCCATTTGGGGTTTTCTTGCCAAAAATACTGGAGTCATTTTCCATTTCCTTCTCCAGATCAATTTACAGATGAAGAACTAAGGCAAAGAGGATTAAGTGACTTGCCCAGGATCACAATGCTAGTTAAGTGTCTGAGGCTGGATTTGAATTCAGGTCTTCCTAATTCTAGAGTTGGTGCTTTCTGCCACCTATCTGGCCTTTCCTTGATTTACCTTATCTATTGAAATATCCACTTATTGACTGATGGATTTATATGCTTATTCATTCATTCTTCAATTTTACTTCTCTTCCATAAAACTGCCAAATTGTTGTCTGTAGTCCTTCAATATTCCAATCTCATTTTCACACCTCCACTCTACATATTCTAATGGTGCTTTAAACTCAAAATACTAAACCTAATTTTATGCCTCTTTCTCTTTTTGAGACTCATATCCTCTTCATCTATTTTACAATGGTGATGGCAAACCTATCACTTTACCTTTATGTTTACAATCATGACTATGCCTTTGAGTTATTTGCTTATGCTCATCTCCTATCCAATTGGTTGCCAAGACCTATTAATTCTATTTTTGTAATTTCTCTCATATCTATCCCTTAAGATATTATACATGTACACACATACACATACTCATATACATGCACATACTTGTGTATATAGGTATGTGTATGTCTATACACATATATGCCTATATGTATATATATATGTGCATGCACACACATGGATAAGCATCTGTGTATATGTGTGTATGTGTATTCTACTGCCTTATCAAGACTTTCTTCAAAATCTCCATGCCCCCCTTACTATCCCATAAAATTCAAACTCCTTTACCTCAGAATCTACACAATCCAACCTTGCCATCTCATAATGTGTATCTATTTGTCTCTACTCTTACATTTTTCTTACTTTCCTAAACGTACATAGCTACAAAGCATCAAGAAATCTAAGGCAGAGACTCAACATAGGCCTCATGAACACTAAACAACATATTTCAATAGCAGTCCAATATTTTTGGCATCTTTATGAATTTAAAACATTATTCTGAGGATACAAAAGATTCACCAAAGTCTGTGAAACAAACAAGCAGACAAACAAACAAAAATGGTTAAGAATCTCTCATTTACAATCAAATCCCCAGGTTACTGAATATCCCACCTATGGATGATTTGTTGACAAACACAGTGACAATACCATGTTGATTGGGTTCAGTTGATTATATTGGATAAAATACTCTCACTGAGGTGATCACAAATTGTTTGAACATTTATTAATATTTCTATAGTTATCTTTTGGTGTCCCATTTGCCTGTTGAACCATGACATTCAGGATTGTGGCTTATTGAAGTTGTCTATCTTCCCTCATAAGTAGCAATGAGATTAGCACAAATTAAGTTTATAGTAAACCTTGGAATTGAATTAAAGAAGTGAGATAAGGGTGGTCCTTCTGTACTCAAATTTCCTCTTATCTATATCCTGGGAGATCCTCCCTCAACCTCTTCCTGACTAGCCCCCTGGTTTCACCTGAAAGGAAGAAGAAAATCATTTCTTTCTGTAATTCCAAAGAGGAAAGTGAATCCAAAGGGAGTGATAAGAAGCATACATATAGAAACTCTATAAAAATCAGCAAAATGACCAATGAAATAATGAATAATAGCTTTAAAGTTTGCAAAACTCTTTGCATATTATATCTCGTTAGGTTTGCACAAAAATGATGAGAGTTTGATGCTATATTATCCACATTTTACATAGGAGGATACTGAGGCTAAGAAAGTTTGAATGACTTCCCCAGGGTCACACAGCTAATAAGTGTCTGAGGTAGAATCCAAGCTGCAAGTTCAAGACTCTATTTGTGTCAACTAGTTGTTTCACAAATGAATGAATTAAAAATTATTTATTCATTTCTTATTTATATCAGGCATTATGACACATGTTTGATATCAAAAAAACAAAAGCAAGAGAATGTCTCTGTCTGCAGGAAGCTTACATTTTAATAGGGAAAGAAAACACATAAAGAAAATGTAGAGATGAAAAATAGGGCAGGAGTGAAGAATATGACAATGGTGGCTTGTATTGTACATGGCCAAGAAGTACATAGTGGGCTGAAGACTACATAGGTTAAAGATTACTGAACAAAACAGAATCCAGAGCCCCAGGAACATGAGTCCAATTTCTGCTAGAAATAGGAAGACATCAAAATGTAGGTGGCACAATCTGCAGATTTGACAAATACATTTTGAAAAGTGATTAAGGTTAAGAAATGAACACACATTTGAATAAAGGATATATTCTAATTTTTAAATGCTTAGCAACAAAGGAAAACGAGTCAAGGTCCCATAAGGAAGGTGACAATATTGGAAAAAAAAAGCTACCAAGGCCAGTAAATTGACAATAATGTAGCTACAAGTACTTCTGGATTTGGTGACAAGAAAAATAAAAGAATTAAGTAAAAAGACCAAAGAGATGAGGAGATAGGTATTTTTTTTAATTTATTTAATTTTCTTAAGTATTTCTCAACTATGCTTTAAAAAATCCATTAAAAATGAGCTCCAAATTCTCTCTCTCCTTTCAACACCTCCCCTTTCCTTTGAGATGGCGAATAATGTGATTTCAATTATACATGTAAAGTCATGCAAATACATATCTATATTAGCCATGTTACAAAAAAAAAAACAAAACAACTATTCCAAATTCCCCAAATAAGGAAAAGTGCACCTTAATCTGCATTCAGAATTCATCATTTCTTTCTCTGGAATTGGATAGCATTTTTTACCCTGAATGTTTTGGAATTGTCTTTCATCATTATATTGATCAGAGCAACTGATTATTTTACAATTGATCATCATTAAACATTGCTATCACTGTGTATAATGTTCTTTTTCTTCTGATCACTTTACCAAATCTAAAAGTACATTATAAGGCTGCAATCATCAGAACTATTTGGTACTGGCTAATAAATAGAGTGGTGGGTCAGTAGAATATGTTAGGTACATAAGACACAGTAATAAATTAATATAGTAATCTGAGACAGAGCCAAGATGGTAAAGTAAAGGCAGGGAATCACCTCAACTCTCCCCACAACCCCACTAAATACTTTTTAAAAGTTACCCTAAACTAATTCTAGAGCAGTAGAACTCCCAAAATGCAAGACAGAAATGTTTCCAGTCAAAGATAAATTGGAAAGTTGGCAGGATAGGTTTGTTGCACCAGAGTGAGAGTGGAGTACAGTTCAGTACAGGCCAGGCCAACACAGACCAGGCCTTAGCCCTCAGCAAAGCTGTAATGCTAATGAATTTTTGCTTAATTTGAAAATCTTTCCTATCCATTAATAGGCCCAGGTGACCTGCTTAAATCACATGGAAGTCTAAGTCATGTGGTGGGAGGAGCTGGGTGGAAGAGGTAGGAGTAGAGAAGGAAGGGCAGATCACAGCTAAGAGAAATTATAAGAGACCATTCACATCTGGGAGAGAGAGAGACAGAGAGAGAGAGACAGAGAAAGAGAGAGAGAGAGAGAGAGAGACAGAGAGAGAGAGAGAGAGAGAGAGAGAGAGAGAGAGAGAGAGAGAGCAAGCAGACAACTGGCTATGAGTGAGAGAACATTTTGCTTAGGGTGTTTGTTTGTGGGAATGCCTGAAACTGTGCATAGATTTCTTAGTTATTATGCTAGATTTCTTTGTTTGGATTGGGCTTTTTGGTGTCTGAATAAATGTTTTTCTTCTACCTTTTATATATAGAGTCTGTTATATTTCACTATTCAGAACCATGCCAGTATGTTCATAGTCATTGCTGGTACTGTGCATATGGCCTTGGAGATACAAAAGCCAGAGCATTCTTTGGTGCAACTGAATCACTGGCAGCAGTGGCAGTTTTCAGACCTCTCAACTTAGAAAATCAGCAGGAAAGGTCCATTGTACCTGGGTAAGAGTTGAGCTCAGTGCAACACAAGCCCCACCATCACAGTCTTGCCCCCAGTAATCCAGGCACAGGCTTTGAAAGTGACTGAATCAATAGTAGCAGTGACTGCTTTCAGAGCTCTCAGCTTACAGATTGTAAGGGAATAATAGAATAATTAGTCAGAACGAGACTACAGGGTTCTTTTTGCTACTGTTGAGGCAGGACTTTACCCATACTTGGATCTTGGTTGCAGTCCTGGGTGGTAAACCCAGAGTGAGGAATAGTACTAGCATAGCAGAACTTGCAGTGGAGAGAGGACACTTCTAAGTTCCAGGGCAGAAAAAGTTCTTGTGGCCATGGAAGAACCTGAAAAGAATTTTGAATATCAAGTAAGAATGGTAGAGGAAAAATTTGGAACAAAAATGAAAGTGATACAAGAGAATCATGAAAAACAAATCAACAGTTTCATAAAGGAGACACACACACACAAATTGAAGAAAATAACATCTTAAAAAACAGACTAGGCCAAATGGTAAAAGAGGTCCAAAAGATCACTGAAGAAAATAATTCCCTTGAAATTTGAATGGAGAAAATGGAAGCTAATGATTTTATATGAAATCAAGAAACAGTAAAACAAAATCAAGAAGAATGAAAAATAGAAGACAATGTGAAATACTTCACTGAAAAAAAAAACTGACGTAAAATTAGAATGAGGAGAGAGAATTTGAAAATTATTGGACTTCCTGAAAGCCATGATAAAAAAGAAAAAAATCTTAGACATAGTCTTTCAAGAAGTTATCAAGGAAAACTGTGTTTATATTCTAGAACCAGAGGCTAAATAGAAATTTAAAGACTCCAATGATCACTTCCTGAAAGACATTCCAAAGTAAAAACTTCCAGGAATATGATATAGCCAATTCCAGATTTCCCAGGTTAAGGAGAAAATATTGCAAGCAGCCAGAAAGAAACAGTTGAAGTATGGTGAAGCCACAATCAATATAACACAAGATTTAGCTATAAATCTAAGAGCACTGAATACGCAATTCTGAAGGGTAAAGGAGCTAGGATTATACCAAAAATCACATACCCAATAAAATTGAGAATAATCCTTCCAGACAAAAATGTATATTCACTGAGATAGAAAACTTTTAAACATTCTTTATGAAAAGACCAGAAATGAATACAAAATTTGATTTTCAAATACAAGACTCAAGTATGAACAAATAAACAAAAAAAGATGTCATAAAGAACTTAATAATTTTAAACTATTTGCATTCCTACATGGCATTTTTCATTATTAGGGTCATTAGAATGTGTATACATAGGGGTCACAGATGTGAGTTGAATATGAAGGCATGATAAATAAAAAATAAAATTAGGGGCAGGGGGGGAATGTCCTGGGAGAAAAAGAAATGGAGAGGTAGAATGTGGTAATTATCTCACATAAAAGAGGCAAGAAAAAAAAAAATTATAGGAAAGGGCAAGGGAAGGGGGCACAAATCTTACTGTCATCAGAATTGCCTAAAAGAAGGAATAAAACCACACACACACAAACACACACACACACATTCAATTAAGCATAGAAATTTATCTTATCTAGAAGGAAAGTAGGAAGAGAAGGTTCTAAGAGAAGGGGGTGTGGGGTGATACTAAAAGGGAGGACAAATTGGGGGAGGGGTAGTCAGAAGCAAAACAGTTTTGAGGAGGGACAAAGTAAAAGGAGAAAGAATTGAATAGAAGGGGCAGGATGGGATGGAGGGAAATACAGTTAGCAAAAGAAACAGTGAAAAAAATAAGCAAGTTTATCTGACAAAGGCCTCATTTCTCAAATAGAGAACTGAATCAAATTTGTAAAATTAGAAGTCATCCGCCAATTGATAAATGATAAAGATATGATGTTTTCAGTTGAAGTAATCAAAGCCATATGAAAAAATGTTCCTAGTCATTACTGATTAGTGAAATGCAAATTAAAGCAACTCTGAGGTACCACCTCACACTTATCAGATTGGCTAATATAAAAATAAAGGAAAATGATAAGTATTGGAGAACATATGGGGAAACTGGAGCATGAAAGCATTGTTGATGGAGTTGAGAGCTAATCCATTCTTTGGGCAAAGCAATTTGGAACTATGCCCAATAGCAGCTCTTTTTGTGGTGGCAAAGAAATGGACACCAAGGGAATGCCATCAGTTGAGGAATGACTAAACAAGTGTGGTATGTGAATTAGTCAAATAAGAAATGATGAATGGGCAAATTTCAGAAAAATATGGAAAGACTTACATGAGCTGATACTGAGTGAAGTGGGCAGAACCAGGAGAACTTTTTACACAACAACAGCAATATTGTGTAATGGTTAACTATGATAGACTTAGCTCTTCTCAGCAATACCATGATCCAAGACAATTCTAAAAAAAATTAATGATGGAAAATGTTATCCACATAGAGAGAGAAAATTACAGAGTTTAAATGTAGATTAAATAATGCATTTTCTCTCTCTTTTTTGTGTTTCTTCTTTCCTGTGGTATTTTTTTGGGGGGAAAAAAACATCACCTCACTCAGATTAGTAAATTAATGTTATAAGATACAGCATAACACATAATTTTGCTCAAGTACAGTAAAAAAAAGTAGAGTAGATGGAGGACTGAAGTGACTATTCAAGATCTATATGGAGAGTTCTACCTATAGAGGCAGATGAAAGACTCCCAAGACCATTTTCCTTATACTCCATCATTGCCCTCACTCCACCATCTTGGCTTTGCTTCCCAACTACATTCATTTTTAAGAAGAGAAGCAAAGTAGAGAAATTTTAAAATTTTAAAGTAGAGAAATTATAAACCAATACCAAAAGAAGATCTAAAAGGTTAAGTAACTTAGCTATCAAAGGTCACACCATAAGCAAATTAGAGAAAAAGCTAAAAGCAAGTCAGATTGAAAATTTCCTGACTAATCAGAGGCTAGAGAGGATCACAAAAATCAAATTATTTTTGCAAAAATAGATTCAATAAAGTTTAAAATTGAAACAAAATAATTACAATAAATCTCTGATAAAGGTCTCATTTCCAAGATTTGTAAGGAATTGATTCAAACTCATAATAATAAAAATCATTACCCAATTGGTACATTATGTAATGACTTGAACAGGTTGTTCTCAAATGAAGAATCCCTATCTATCTATAATCATGAAAAAAATCTTCTAAATCACCTATAGAAAAAGCCACCTAGAAAAATTAACTGTAATACATTAAGGGCAAAAGAAGTCATTCAATAAAATAGAAGGATTTAAAGCCTGCACATGGAAAACATCAGAACTGAACAAAAAAATGCAATGTCTAATATCAAGACCCAAGATAAGCATAAACAGGTAAAAAGAGAACAAGTAAATATAAAGAATTTAACAGAAAATAAACTGCTTACAAACCTACATGGGAAGATGATAGTTGTAACTGTTAAAAACTGTGTCGCTAGAAGTATAAAAGGAATATACACATATAGAGGATATATGTGTGTGTGTATATATATATCAGGTAAATTTGAGGGGATGCCATAAAAAATTTAGGAATCAGAAAGAGGTGTACAAAGGGTGAAAAAGCAAGAGAGTGGGGAATGGGGTAAATTATCTCACATGAAGAGGCAGGAAAGATCTATTTCAGCAGAGGGAAAGATGGGAAGGTAGTCTATGGGCATAGATTAAACCTTAATCTCATCAGTATTGGCTCAAAGAAGGAGTAATATACACAATCAGTTGAATTTAGAAATCTGTTTTACCAACAGGGAAGTTGAAAGGGAGGAGATTTAGTAAAGTTGGGAAGAAACTGACCTAAGGGAGGGCAGATCAGGGGAAGTGGTAGACCGAAGGAAAACACTGGTGAGGTGGGAAAGGGTGAAAGGAGAGAGTGGACAAACAAGAGGAAGAATAGGATGAAGGGAAATATACATGTAGTAATCACAATTGTGAATGTGAATGGGATGACCTCTCCCATAAAACAGAATCAGCTAGCATAATAGATCAAAAAACCAGAATCCTACAATATGTTGCTTACAAGAAAGACACTTGTAGCAGAGACACAGAGTAAAGATAAGGTGCTGGAGCGGAATCTGTTATGCTCCAACTGAAGTAAAAAAAGAGAAAACAAGAAAAAGCAAGCTTAGTAATCCTGATCTTAAACAAATTCAAAGTAAAAATATACCTAATTAAAAGAAATATAGAAGGAACCTACATCTTGGTAAAAGTTACCAAAGAGAATGAAACAATGAAAGCATTAGAAGAGCAAGGAAGATCTATATTGAGGGGAAGAATTCATGACCAAACAAGAGACAGAGGGAATTAAGATATTAATTAAATTGCAAAGCTTTTATTTGAGCAAAACCAATGGAACTAAGATTAAAAAGGAAGCACAAAGCCTGGAAACAATCTTTACAGCAAATGTCTCTTACTAATGTCCCATTTCTCAAATATATAGAGAATGAAGTCAAACTTATGAGAATACAAGCCATTCCTCAATTTATAAACGGCAACAGTTTTCAGATAAAGAAATCAAAGATATCTGTAGGCATATGAAGAAGGCCTCACAAATTAAAATAACTCTTAAATGTTACTGCACACCAATCAGATTGGCAAAAATATAACAAAAAAGAAAAATGACAAATGCTGGAGAAGATGTGGAAAAATTAGGACACTAGTGCACATTGGTAGAGTTGTGAACTAATCCAAACACTCTGGAGAGTAATTTAGAACTATATCCAAAGGATAACCAAACTGTGCATACACTTTGCTCCAACAATACCACTACTAGGTCTTTATACCAAATAGATCATTAAAAAATGGCAAGGGGTCCACATATACAAAAATATTTATAACAGCCCTTTTCATGGTGGAAAAATATTGGAAAAGGAGGGGATGCCAATCAATTGGGAAATGGCTGGACAAGTCATCATATATGAATGTAAGGGAATATTATTATGTATTAAGAAATGATTAACAGGCAGATTTAAAAAAAAAACAACATGGAAAAACTAGTATAAACGGATGAGAAGTTAAATGAACAGAACCAGGAAAACATTTTACACAGTATCAGCAATATCCTATGATTATCAACAAGGAATGACTTAGGTCTTTTCAGAAACACAATGACCCAAGATAAATAAAAGGACTCATGAAGGAAAATGATATCCATATCCAGGTAAAGAACTGATAGACTCAGAATGCAGATCAAAGCATATTTCCTTCACTTTATTCTTTCTTGTGGTTTTATTTCTTTTTTATCTGTTTCTTCTTCCACAAATATAGTAATATGTTTCACATGACATCACATGTATAAGCTATATCAAACTGCCTACCATTTTTCAGAAGAAGACGGGAAGGGAGAAAAATTTAGAACCTAATATCTTGTAAAAATGCGTGATAAATTTTTTTCTTAAGATGTATTTGGAGAAAAAATACTATTTAATTTTAAAATTTCTCATGAAAATAAATTAATTATTGATTAAGGGAAGTATCTCTGTCAATGGTTATATAATTTATGATCTATTTCTAGCCCCAACAACTATTTTCAAGGGCTATATTTATAATCTCTTTGTCTGCGTCTACTGCTAGCAGCATTCATTTGAAGATGTGATCTCATGCTTATTTTCTAATATATTACTTAAACCCACTAAGGAAAAGAACAACAACATATGTAATTAGATCTACAATTGATAATATGAAATGGCAAAGCATTAATGTCTCTTAAGGATTCCCACTACCTCCAGGAGATTCGTAGTTGTAGAAAACTATTTTTTAGGGAAATGCTTTTTTTAAAATTACTAATATTGCCAAATACAATCTATACCCTATGTATAATTTCATTCCATCCCCCAGTGAAACACTGCTCCAAGTACCTCTCCTAACAATAGAAAAGATAATCACAATTGTTCTAACATTAAAAAAAGAAATCAGAGATGCAACTGTGGTCCCTAAAATTACCAGCACCTGCCTCATATCACAAGTTGTCTAATCGCAGGACCACTTACTTCTCTAAGGGATGACATAGCAGCAGCTACAGGTTTATCATATCACATTTCACAAACCCACACAAATATCTATCAATCTATCTGTCCCATCTATCTAAACACCCACACTATGCATATGAACACATAAAATATATAAGTATATATGTATGTATGAGCATACATGTACATGCGTGCATGTGTGTATGCGTATATGTATATACATATATATATACATATATATATATACATATATATATATATATATATATACCATTTACAATCTGTCAATGAAAAGGCATTTATTGATTGTTTACAATATTCCAGACATTTTTCAAAGCTCTGGATATAACAGAAAAACAAAACAAACACAATCCCTATTCTCAAGAAACTCATAATCTAAATGAGTTAATATAAATATCTGTTGTTTTTGAGTTGTTTGCTCAGTCATGTCTGACTCTTGGTGACCCTTTTTGGGGTTTTCTTGACAAATATATTGGTATGGTTTGTCATTTCCTCCTCCAGTTCATTTTACAGAAGGACTGAGGCAAGCCAGGTTAAGTGACTTGTCCAGGGTCACATAGCTAGCTAGTAATTGTCTGGGGTCAGATATAAACTCACGAAGATGAGTCTTCCTAATTTCAGGTCTGACATTCTATCCACTGAGATACTTAGATGCATATACCTAGGTGCATACAAAATGTATACCAAGTAGATGAAGGTAATCTCAGAGAGGAAAAGCCTAGAAGCTGGAAGATCCCAGAAAGCTCACCTATAGAAGGTGGCATTTTAGCTGAGATGTGAAGGAAGCCAAGAAATGGTGGGATATTAGTGAAAAGAATCTCAGGAATTGCCAGCAAAAAGACACAGAGATAAAAGATATAATGCATTGTGCAAGAAATAAGTATGACAGGTTAGCTAGATCATAGAATATGTTGAGCGAAGTGAAGGACAACATTCTTGGAAAGATTTTAAGAAGTACTCAATTAAAAAGAGAATACAAGAATAGAATATTTTATATTTTGTCCCAGACTGGATGGGAAACCAGTGGACTTTACTCAGTATGGGGTGGGAAGGTAAAAACACACAAATCATTTCACAAAACTCTGGTATATGACTGGAGGATAGAGTAAAAAACAGTGCAATTTGAGTATGCTGTGTGATTTGGCTATTGCAACAATCCAAGGAAGAGCCCTTAACCAGGGTTGTGATTTTATCAGTTGATAGAAAGGGGCATATAAGACAGATTTTGTGAAGGTAGAATTGGGAAGATTTGGCAACAAAGTATGTTTAGGGTGACTGGAGTCAAGGATGACAAAGCTGTAATAAATTTGGTTTAGGAAGATAGTTATGTCGTATACACTAATAGTGAAGTTTTGGTGAAAAGTGAGTTTGTGGGAAGCGATAAGTTATATTTGGATATAATTAACTTGAAATGTCTACGAAATTTTCAGTGCATTACATCCAAAAGGGGAAAAAAAGATGTAGGACTGTAGATCACAAAAGAAGAAAGGAAGGAAGGAAGGAAGGAAGGAAGGAAGGAAGGAAGGAAGGAAGGAAGGAAGGAAGGAAGGAAGGAAGGAAGGAAGGAAAGGAGGGAGGGAGGGAGAGAAGGAAAGACAAAGTTACTGGGGGAGGATATATGCAGAAAATAAGCTGATAAGATTATCTAGGGAGAGAATAAAAAGAAAAGAAAATGTCTACAGTGACATTTTGGCCAAGAACCTATTCCGCTCTTAGGTTAAAATAATAATTTGAAACTTATGTAATGACAGCATGAAATGGAGATATGAAGAAAGGGGGAAAAGAATTCCCCCTTTGCAAGGAGCTCAGAGTATAATGGAGTAATCAGTATGCATACAAACTATGTGCAAATTATATATGTGTTTATGTGTATGTAGATAGATGATAGATAGATAGATAGATAGATAGATGATAGATAGATGATAGATAGATAGATAGATAGATAGATAGATAGATAGATAGATAGATAGATAGATAGATGATAGATGATAGATAGATAGATAGATAGATAGATAGATAGATAGATAGATAGATAGATAGATAGATAGATAGAACTGGTGATAATCTCAGAGAGAAGGCACTAAGATTAAAGAATACTAGGAAAGGTGAGACTTGAAAAAAACCTAGGAGACAGAGAGGAGGGAGATAGTTTCAAGTATGGGGCAAAGTCACTGAAACAGCATAAAGTCAGGAGTCTGACTGTCATGTAAAAGGGAGAGTAATGAGGCCAGTGTCACTGAATTGCAGAGTACGGGGGAGAGAGAAGGAATAAGGTGAAATAATTTTGGAAAATGAGGAAGGAACCAAGTTACAAAGGGCTCAGAAAGCCAAACAGAAAAGTATATGTTTTAAAATGGAAGTAATAAGGATCTTTCTGGATTTTATTCAATAGGAGAGTTATATGATAAGTCTTAGGCGTAGGGAAAATAATTTGACAGTAGAATGGAAAGTGGACTAGAAATATAAGAGATGAGATGGGGAGACCAACCAGTAGGTGATTGCTTAGATTTTTGTGAGAGTCCACAGGTAAGATGATGAGGATCTGAACAAAGATGGTGGCAGTGCTTTAAGAATATAAGTCATATATAAGAGATGTTAGAAATGTAGACATGAAAAAGGTAGGGGCAACCAGGTGGCATGGTGAATACAGCACCGAGTCTGAAATCAGAAAGACTCATCTTCCTTATTTTAAATCTGGCCTCAGACAGTTGCTATGTGATGCTGGACAAGTCACCTTACCTTGCTTGCCTGAGTTTCTTCATCTGTAAAATTTGCTGAGGAGGAAAATGACCAAGCATTCCACTGCTTTTGCCAATGAATTTCTAAATGGGATCACAATGAGTAGGTCTTGACTGAAAAATAACTGAACATCATCATCATCATCATCCACAACAAAGGTAGAAATGATGAGCCTTGAATATGGAGAATAAGAGTAAGAAAATGAAAAAGATACTTAGCTTGCAAATCTGGGTGACTAGCAGGATGATAGTAATAAAGAACTGAGGAGGACAGCTTGATTTTGGGGGAAAGATAATGAGTTTGATCTTTGAAATGTTGAATTTAAGACACTCAAACAACCAAAAACAAACACCCCCCCCACACACACACACAACTTCAGATCATAGGAGTTGAGACTGAGGATAAAAGAGAGAGATTCTGCTATTTTTCCTCCTCAGAGGTTTCCCTCCTACAGTCACTTACTCCTGGGTTCCAGGACTTAACTAGATTCCACAAACACTTCCAACTGTTCACAAAGCCCTAGGTTAAGAGTTACAGAATAGATTACAGATGACAACTACCGAGCACATGGGATAAAGTCTATATAGTGATCATCAGACAAAGAACACAATTCCAGTTACAACTGTTTCATTGGTCATTTATTTCTAGCCCTATGGTGAACAATGAACCATCTTTTGTTTCTCTTTCTCCCTCTTTTAATAGGTAACCATATGGCAACAAACCATATCCTAATCCCAACTTCCAGAATCTCAGTATGATCCTTCTCAATCTCATTCTATCCATGTTCCCCTCCAACTATATCCATCCCTCTCACTGCACCCATTCATTCCATAGTATACAAACTTCTCTTCAGTTTGAGTCTCTTTCTCTCATGCCTTTCATTTACTCGTATTCATTGATACCTAGTGTACTTTTCTCAAATATTGGCCCCAGAGGAAGTGATGGAAAGTTTCTTCATCCCCCTTTGCCCTTTTAGAATGTCTCTTTTCAATCATCACCTGACAATCTCTCCTCTGAAGTCCAATAAATCAAAATCGTTTGAGTCATTCTGAAAACCATTATATTTTCCAAGGAGCTCAGTACTTGTCTCTTCATCTTCTCCACAACCCTTGTTCTTACGTCATAAAATTGTAATGCCCACATCGATCCTTCCTCTGACTTCAGATCTAAGTCAAGAGGATCTTTGACAATATTGGATATAAACCATCAAGTCATCAGTAAACACGGTCATATAATTTTTCTATATATTTAGATACAGAAATATGCTAATATATTGGGGTTTGATATTTTCATGTAGTTAAAATAAAGTGCTTCTGCTTAGATATGTAATAAATATTTTTTTAATTGTACCAAGTTTGATCCAGTCACCTCATTTGTTGACACCTTTGTAAATATATTTCTTTATGTATTAGTAGAAAAGATACTTTATGGATGAAAAGTAATATCCTTTATATCAATGACTGTGAGACAAGTTTCCTTGGAATCTTCTTGGAGAATAATGTGAACATGTCATTCTCTTGGTATATACATGCATACCACAAACCTTCGTGATATTATCAATTAAACTGAAATGGTTATTTAACAGATTGACTAGTGTGCAAAGAGGAGAAAGTCAGGGCTTCCTTTACAGTATCCAATTCTTCCTTTTTCAACTTTAGTCAGGCATGAGCTATGCCCCTCTTGTACATGTGGGGGAGTTAACATTTTTGTGAAAAATGACTCTCTTCCCAGGCTGAGTTTATCCTCAGAAACCAGGTGAACAATTTTTATACTGGTTTGTGACTGTCAGAAAACAAGGAAAGATGCACTGCCTCTTAGCCAGGTGTGTCATTCCACGTTCTAGAAATGACACCATTATTTTCTCCCCTGGAGCCTCAGTCTTTGAGACAGGTTAGCTTTTAGAATCTTCTGCCATTTGTGTTTGCCTATTTTCTGTGAGGATGGAAATTATTCCATATATATATATATATATATATATATATATATATATATATATATATATATATATATATATACACATACATACATGTATACATCCATACATTCACACAGAGTGAAAAATATGTATATCCCCTTTGTGATACATGCTTTGCCCCTCCTAAGAATCCTATTAGTCCTTCTAGTCTATCCATCAAAAATTTCCCTGGTAGTTTATGTGCTAAATAAATTCACAGCAATGTGTAAAAAGATAAATTTCAAAATACCACCAAATCAACAAGTTAAGATAAAACAAGGTATTTGTCCTGAGTGATTTTACAGACTTATTGGAGGCTAAGATACAGGCAGCTAACTAAATATCTACAATTTTTTTTTTAAAGCTATGTGAAGGTCATTGCTAATTTCAGAGAAGGAAACAGGGTCTGAATAAATCTTTTATATAAATGATTAAGGATAAGAACAACTCCCCTTGTATTTAGCAGAATGCATGTATGTTTGTCCTTCGTTACCGAAGAAGACCATGCCATCAGAGAAATAATGACATGACTTGCACTTAACTTTGTTTTGAGTGAGGGAAGGCTTGCAGAATACTTAAACAGAGAGGAATTTGGAACATCAATTAGAAACAGTCAGGAAATTCCTGGAGTCCTTGTAATGATAACATATGAAACTTCTCTCGCTATTGACAAAGACTCTTCCAGTACGCGCTCTTCTTGCTCGGCTTTACTGATATTGTTGTCTCCTAGTTTTTTCTCATCTAACTACCTCTTTTCATTGTCCTTAGCTGGTAAGTGCAACAAATTGTTCTAGGCATTGTAGAATCTAGAGTTAAATTGCAAATATGTCCTGAACCCAAGAAGTTTCCATTGACTAATCACATCCTGAGCTTACTTTTCCCACTGTTTTATTAACACAAAGCATCTAAAAGTATATATTCCCCAAAATGACAATTGGGCTCCAACATGTATAATCCAAATTTGATGCAAAAGTAGGACAAGGGAAGGTGACATTGTTGGGATCAACCAGGAATGATGATATTATTAACTTCATCAGGATTCTAGTATGTCTTTTTAGCTATTTTTCCTCACTCATTTTTTTCTCCCACATTCTGTTTAAGCCATTTGTGGAGATTAGGGAAACTGAAATGGCATTAACATCTTTAAGCAGTGAAACTGGACTCCCAGGTATAGCTCATCAAATCCCATGTTGATATTTTTAATAATTTTCAGTTGTAACTTCCAAATAATGTTACCGCTTATGAACCCACATTGAATGACAGAACTTGCTTTAAAAATGATACAAAAATATAGATTCATTCCATCAAGGCCAATCTTCTTAAAAAGAAAGTGATAAATTTCAAAGCATTTCATGGCCCTTTCTGCATATGGGAAATAATTTATATTTTAGCTTGACATATCTAAACAAAAAGGTCAAATATGTAATTATGTTTTAAATTATTTTCCATTTTTTTCAGATAGCATATCCTCAGGTTTAGTGCCTTTTGCCCTACCTATTAAACTTTAATTAAAAGTCAGTGTTAAAACTGAGAAGTATTAGTCCTATGATTTCATGAATAATGAATTAAATGTTTTTATATGATCACTACCTTTTCCCCCTTTTCCATACATCATACTTTTATGATTTAATAAACCATATGGCTGACTATTATCAGAATGTGGAAAAACTTTTAATGAACATTAAATCTTGAACACTAATTAATGATTAAGCTACACAAAGATAAACAATACAACTTATTTTGACATGTAAGATGCTATACAACCCATTACCCAACTCCCAGGTTAGGTCATCTCATGCAATGAGGATATTGCCCAGTGCCTTAATTTCAAATATATTACTTATCAAAATAATAATACTCCTTAGTTTCACAGTATCTTCTGCTTATCATCTAAGGTCATGTTTAATGATCAAAATCAAAGTCATCACTTCCAAATCACCTTAATTAAAGTTACTGAAGTTTTAAAAGCTATAATTTTTTTTTTCCAATTTTAGTAGCAGAGTGCATGTATGTATATATATATATGTATATATACACACATATACGTAACTATAATCATATATACATATATATTTGAAAAAGAATGGTAGATACAAGATCATCTTTGAAGTCAGTAAAAATTAACATTTTTCTTACCTCATACATACACCAATGGAGTGATGATGAGAGAGTAAAAGAAACAATACTCAAAGCAATCTAAAATGATGCATTTTGGGAAATTGCCATTGGTAGAGGAAATTTATACATTGGGATCTACTTACATTAAAGAAATCATAGTTATGAACATCTCAAAAAACATTAACCCATTAATTTTCATCATTTTCAAACTCAGAAGTGCCCTTCACTGATTCATAAATCCACTGCCCTCCCCCACTTGCCACACAGCCTCATCTTCTCTTTGAAGATTGTTAAAATAGAATAGTAATGGGACAGTCCATTTGCTTTATATTTCGGTCTTAAAACAGGTATCATTAAGGCAAAACTTGCTGTAACATCAAAACTAGAGCATGGAATCATAGTGATCCAATTGAAATACGTCAGAATGACTCATTACACAGGAATATAGGGAATACAAGCTATACAACAAAGTAAAAAAGTAAAGATTTTTTTTTTCTTTTCACATTCTGTACACACACATACACACAGCACACACACACACACACACACACACACACACATTATTCATGCATTTTTTTTTTCCTTCGGAGGGGATTCATTCCTTTTCCAAAAACCTTGGGATTAGATTTTCTGTAGTTTGCCAATATAAATGAAGCTTCAAAGCATTTTGTCAAAATGGGTGACCTTGGGGAACTTAGAAAAAGAAAAAGAAAAACAGAGCTTAGTTCCTTAAAGTACATAGTTCATCTCAATTTCCAAAATGCAGATTGGATCTTTCTTCCAAATGCTCTTTTCTATGGATATGTTTTGCACATCGAGGAACATGATCAGAATTCAGTAAATCTGTAATGGGAATGCAGCACTCTGAGTTTGTATCCTATTTTGACTTCCTCTTGGATTTTCATTAAATTGAGTCCTAGATTAAAGATGTTTTCAAATATTAGTATTTGAAGCCAGGGGAGTAGTCTGAGACATGAGGGAATGAACTCCAAGTATGAATTATTCCAGCTTTCATTTTGTGTTTCAGATTTATAGTTTTCCTTCACAATCATGTCAGGTAATACCCCTTGATGATTAAACATAATGACCCCTTGGGAAACTTCTGCTTTTCGTTTTTTTTAAAAAATCATTTGTGCTGTTGACTATCTCATCAGTAGTTCATGATGACAGAGCTTATAACTGAAGAATTTTTTTTCGATATGTTAGGGAACAATTGCTTTCAAATTCTCTATAAGAAAACTGGCATATATCCAATTAGATCTTTAGGATTTAATACTTGAATCTAACTATACTTCTCAAGTTATAATTTTGTAATACGATTTCAAAATTATTTTTGTGAATTTCTATATTGTAGTTATTAAACATTTTAGACCATTAATCACCACATTAAACTGTGCTATGTATCTGATATTTTTGAGTGCATTTTATTAGTATAAGTCATGAAATATTCCCCAGTTTTCCTGATCAAAGTTATCTGGTTCATTCAGGTCTGACAGAGGGTCAGAACAAGCAGCAATATTTCATCCTGTTTTTGAGACTTGTGCAAAAGCACCTGTGACAATATTATCGGTCATGCTACTCTAGGTCCTTTCTACAAGAACACAAGTGATATTTCTTTTCATTATTTTATTTTAAAAATAAACTCTCTGAAAATGAAATTGATGTTTTTTTTTAAATCAGACAATAGAAACAAAAATTATACATACATATATTATATGTATGTATATATACATGTGTGTATGTATGTATGCACTTTGTGCATTTTTTTACCTTTGCTTCCAAGAAACTTGAGGCCAAATTTTAGAGTCTAAAATTTGTTATTTACTCATATCAACTTCATGGTAACATCTCTTCCTTTCATCCCTTTCTAATATTCATTTTAAAGTTTCTAATTCTAAATTGTTCTAATTCTCATTATGTACAGTCCTATAAGTCTCCACTGGTTAGAGACATCGGCAAAGGAGGAAAGAAGCTGGTGTAGTAAGGAGGCAGAGAGGCAGGGAGGCAGGATGGAAGGATTCAGTGTGGTTCAGTAAGGTGACCAGAAAAGCAAGAGAGAGTGTTGGAAAGGGTAGCTAATCTAGCTGTCATTCATATCACTCACATTTAGATAGTTTTAATTAAATAGCTTTTTTTTTTTCACATCAGGTATGCATTGGACTCTTTTAATTTCTTCTGTTATTCCTAGGCTGCCCTCTCAGGTTAAAGAAAATATATTCAATCCTTTTGAGTAGTTAGTAAAGTACTTATCATGCCTCATAAATTTATATTTTTCCTTGTTTCTTGATGACAGGATGCATGTTTCTCTTCCCTTAGATACCACAAACATACTCTTCAACAATTCCAAACATGTCCTCAGGTATTTTGGCCTTCAGGATCAAGGATCATGGTGTTTTCTAAATGTGGATATTAAAAACAGTGAAAAATGCTAAACTATGGTATATAACAAAAATGGAAGGAATAGTCGAACTAAAGCATGTTTTCACTATTGACCCTTGTGTGTGTGTGTGTGTGTGTGTGTGTGGGTGAGTGGGTGTGTGTGCATAGGTATGTATTTCACAGCTTCTGATGATTGAATCCAATCAAGCTACAAACATTTTTTAAGTAATTTCCATTTTCAGTACTCTGCTCTAGGTGCCCTGAACATGGTAAGGTTTTTGAAGAATTTTCTGTAAGATTAACAGCAGAAGAATTTGAAAAACTAAAGAAGAATTTTTTAAATTCTAATTTATGTATTTTTCATTTTCAACAATCATTTTCACATGATTTTGAGCTCCAAATTTTCTTCCCATCTCTCCCCTCCACCCACACAAGACAGTGTGTATTCTAATTACACCTTCCTCCACTATGTCCTTCATTCTATGACACCTCTCCCTTCTCTTAACCCCATCCCTTCTATTTTCCTGGAGGACAGGATAGATTCCTTTACCCCATTGCCTGTATATCTAATTTCCCAGTTGCATGTAAAAATAATTTTTAGCATTCGTTAATAAAACTTTGCCCTAGTACTGAGAAAAGTTTCAAGAGTTATAAATATTATCTTTCCATGTAGGAATGTAAGCAGTTCAACTTTAATAAGTACCTTATGATTTCTCTTTCCTGTTTAGCTTTTCATGCTTCTCTTGATTCTTGTGTTTGAAAAACAAATTTTATATTCAGCTCTGGTTCTTTCATCAAGAATGCTTGAAAGTCCTCACTTTCCTTGAATGATCATTTTGTCCCCTGAAGTATTGTACTCAGTTTTGCTGGGTAGGTGATTCTTGGTTTTAATCCTAGTTCCTTTGACATCAGGAATATCATATTCTAAGCCCTGTGATCCCTTAATGTAGAAGCTGCTAGATCTGATATTATCCTCATTGCAGTTCCACAAAACCCAAATTTTTCTTTCTGGATGCTTGCAATATTTTCTCCTTGACCTGGAACTCTGGAATTTGGCTACAATATTCCTAGGAATTTTCCTTTTGGAATCTTTTTCAGGATGTGGTTAGTGGATTCTTTCAATATTTATTTTACACTCGGATTTTAGCGTATTGGCACAGTTTTCCTTAATAATTTCTTGAAAGATGATATGTATGCTCTCTTTTTGATCATGGCATTCAGGTAGTTCTATAATTTTTAAATTGTTTCTCCTGAATCTATTTTCCAGGTCAGTTGTTTTTCCAAGGAGATATTTCACATTGTCTGCTATTTTTTTCATTCCATTGGGTTTTTTTTAATAATTTCTTGATTTTTTCATAAAGTCATCAGCTTACATCTGCAACATTCTAATCTCTAGGGAATTATTTTCTTCAGTGAGTTTTTGGATCTCCTTTTCCATCTGACCAATTCTGCTGTTTAAAACTTTCTTCTCTTCACTGGCTTTTTGGATCTCTTTTGTTATTTGAGTTAGTCTATTTTTATAGTGTTATTTTCTTCAGCATTTTTGGGGGTCAACTTTATCAAGTAGTTGATTTGTTTTTCATGATTTTCTTGCATCTCTCTCATTTCTCTTCCCAATTTTTGCTCTACTTCTCTTACTTGATTTTCAAAATCCTTTTTGAGCTCTTCCATGGTCTGAG
Source organism: Bettongia penicillata ogilbyi (assembly GCA_023548195.1). Classification (NCBI taxonomy): domain Eukaryota; kingdom Metazoa; phylum Chordata; class Mammalia; order Diprotodontia; family Potoroidae; genus Bettongia; species Bettongia penicillata. The sequence continues at coordinate 1,882,575 of JAJHZJ010000744.1, read as the reverse complement.
ACCAAATCATATTTTTCTTGGAGGCTCTGGATGGAGGAGCTTTGACTTTGTTGTCTTCTGTTTGCATGTTTGGTCTTCCTTGTCACCAAAGTGAGATTCTATAGTTTGATTCCTTTTTTGAGTTTTTGCTCATTTCCTCAGCCATTTGCTTGACTTTTAAGCTCTTTATCAAGGTTGATCTCTGCTTCCAGTGGGGGTTGGGGCTATACTGTCACCCTCTTGATACCCCTGAAATCTGTGTGCCTAGAGCTCCAGAAACAGTGGCTGCAACTGCCCCTGGTGCTACTGTGGCTGTTGTGGGTTCCTCTGTCTCCTTTCCCCTCTGCCACCCTGGGACTGCGGCCAGACTGTTCCACTCTCCCACACTAGTCCCACAGGCTTTTTTCACTAACTTTCCAATTTGCCCTAGGCATTTTTGGGTCCTGCATTCTGGAAACTATGGCAGGTGTGAGAGATTCAGTCTCCCCAAGGCCTGCTCAGGTCTTGTCTCTGCCCATGCGGCCCAGCATGGCATGATATACACTTCCTGGAAATCTTCCAGGCTGTATTGGGGTGAAGATTTTCTTCACTCCATCATTTTGTGAATTCTGCAGCTCCACAATTTCTTTAGAGCCATTTTTACAGGCATTTAGCTGGACTAGAGGACAGAGCTCCAGAAAGTACATGCTGCTACTCTGCCATCTTGCCTCCCTCAAGAAGAATTTTCTTTATCCAGCCTCAGACTCTACCTCTGTGACTCTGGACAAGTCACTTAACCCTGTTTGACCAGTTTCCTAATGCTAACTAATCAAGGCTGTTCACTGATACACTCATAAAAATGAGCATTTAGGATATTTTTTTTATTATAAGCCCTATTTATCTCAGAAAGATTGACAAAAAGTATTCTAATATAATTGACTAGATATAGGCTGATCTCCAACATCCAATGAAGAGAATAGATCCCTTTACTACTCTTAGCTTATTTTTTTTTCCCAACTCACCCATCTGAAAAGAGTTTTTCTTATTTCACTGCTTCTCAGGGTGGTAATGGTCACTATAGTTCTGTCACTTCCCTCATTAGTATTTCCATTTGTAATTTACCTTCTAAAATGGGCCATATGTTTTTAAGAATCTTTTTTAGCCTTGAGGTTTCAACCTTCAACGAACACTAATAATGTGAGCTAAAGATCACTTTTAGGACTCTTTATGTGGAAAAATATAACCAAATGGAAAGGTTCCATAGTCAAAGCTAACCCAGGAACTGGTTTGGAAGTAAATAAGTGCCAAATGATTCTGGAGATTAACTCTGACTCACCTACTCATATCTAGGGATTGGAAGAATTGATTTCAGTCCAGAATGTGCCTGGCTATTAATTTTTGTAATGAACCATTGGCTATTTTGTTTTGTCTTTGTGGATTTTTTCTCCATTAATGCAGTTAACAGAGACAACGTGATGGCATGATGGATAGAATGCTAGACTTGGCATCAGGAAATACTGAGTTCAAATATGGCCTCAGATAGTAGCTAACTATGTGACTCTAAACAATTCACTTTATCTCTGTTTGCCTCAGTTTCCTTATCTGTAAAATAGAGATAAAAATATGGGGATAACAAAATGAGGATAACCTCTGAAACTTCTTGTGAGGATCAAATTAGATAATAATTGTAAACCATTTAACCTAGAACCTGGCACCTAGTAAAGTGCTAAATAAAGATTATTTGTTATGATGATGATGATGATGATGATGATGATGATGATGATGATGATGATGATGATGGTGATGATGATGATGATGATGATGATTAATGGCAACATAAAAATAATGGTGTTGATGATAGTGATAATTATGTTTCTTAAAGATTACTTTGTCCATGTAATGATATCACTTGGTTGGTCACTGGGAACTATGATCTTGTTCCTTGCTTGTCGTTGTAATTCCCCCCACCCACAAGTTTAATATCTAATGCCCATAAAATGCGTCGGAAACATTTGAATACTTTGGGAGCAATATTATCTTTAAAAAAAAATAGAAATGATTTTGTCAGTCACTCAAAGAAGTCTGAGATGTTCATTTACTTTTATCTTTTCAGGGGAAATCAAATGCTAGTGTTTACCAGCAGAAATTTTCTTCCTTTCTATTTCAGATCATTCCCTGCCTATTACATTAAGGAATTTTGGAAGATGATCTGTGAAAGTAACTCTTGAACAATTAATCATTTTTTCTCTCTTTTTTTCCTGAGGCTTTTGCTCTTTGTAAATCAAGTAAAATCCAACTTTCTTTGGAGAACATAAGTCCTGCTCTCTATTTGTTTAGATTCCACTCAAAATAATGAAAGGGGTCAAAGGAATCCAATTTACTCTATATCCAGTTTTCCCTACCCCCACCTCTCCCTGGTGGATATATCTACACTGCACAAAAATATTAGACTTCACTTTTCAGTGCTGTCAATTCATCATATTTCACTGCCAGAAACATTGTTAAATGAGGTCAGACAAGCTTCATTTATTGAACTAGCTTCCAATAAAGCTGCAATTTTATTAATACAATACAAGGCCCTGAAAGCCTTTGACTCTAAATCCTGGCAGCTGAACAAAAGAAACAGAGGCATTGAGGTTGTGAAGGTTGACAGCCAAGGCCTTTGTGGTACAAGTAACAACTTGGACTCTGCTTCCTCTAGGTTGGGTAAGGGAGATGAACATGTAAGAAAGGATCCTCAGGAAGAGAAAGGTTTAGAAAATGTACAGAACATGGAGAGATAGAGGGAATAACAATCCCTGAAATGTTTTCATTTGAGCGAGAGAATCCTTGGCATAAAACATATATAATTTCTTTTCCCAGCTCCTTAGTTCATGATGAGTAAGCAGCCTTTCCTCCCAAGTCTTTCAGATGAGGGCATGGGTTAGTAGATATCAAATAACATCAATTACAGTTTATATATATATATATATATATATATATATATATATATATATATACTGTCCATATAATGTATATATACATATATATTCACATACATAGTAATGACCATTTATTCATTTATTGATTAATTCTGAAAGGGAAATACTCTTTTGCTCAACCATAAAGGGCAGTGGTTTAAGTTGTCTTCAAACTTAACATAATCAGACTTAAGTCTATGTCTGCAAAATCATTAGCCTATTTATCATATATGTTACATATTATTTGGGATTATAAAGAAAATTATTTATTGGCTTCAGTATTTATGTGGGTTTGATATTTTGACATTTTATATTTCCTTTAAAAATGTAGATCATTGTCTGATTGCACTCCTCTTATATAAATATTATGAATATCTTCAAATAAATCTTGAATAGAGACTCTTTGCAACTTCTACAAGGATGTCTTTTGTCTGCTAATCTTCCATAGCTATCAACTGGTTAAGTATAGACTTAAAAAATAGATTTTTCACCTTTCAATGAGGCATTATTTAAGATTAAAAAAAACAACAGTCAAAATCTGAAGAATATGGATACGTGAATTATATACTTTAGAGGAAAGTAATGTCAGAAAAGCAATATACATAAAATGATAATAGCATTGAATGAAAAATAAACTAAAACAGAGATGAAGTCTTGGTAATTTCTATGAACAATCTTAGCCTGAGAAAAGGGATAAAAAAAATTGTTCACCTATTTCTTTTCCTTAAAAATGTTTAGAAAATGGGTATGGATTATTGTATATGATCAGAGTATCAGACATAAAGTAGCAACATTCCAAAGGGCTTGAGGAGGGCTGATTAAAATCCAATTGCAAAATATTTCACAAAGTAGATAAGAATACAATAAAACTTAGACAACATTACATTTTAAAACTGTCAGCATTTAGCAACAGGGATCCTCGTTTAAGTTTTGATGTCTGTTTCTTTTTGACATCACTGCTTTAAGTAATGGTCACTGTGTAAGTCAATGGTCTAGTGTTGACTGGTTTTCTTTGTGGCATGCAAGAAATTTTTGTGGGGAGGTAAGGTTGTGGCATTTGTACTATATCTGAAAGTAATTGAGATGTGTACACAAAATTCACTAATAAAAACTTTTAAAGCTTAGATCATAAATCCTAACAATTAAGAATTATGCCTACTTAACTCATTTTATCTAATAGCACTAGGACAAAAAAGAAGATAGTGTTTTTTATGATTGTCTAACTTGTTATACAACCTCACAAATTGATATGAAATAATTGTACATGATCTATGTTAGCCTAAAAAGAAAATATTCCTTATATGTATATGCACATATAGACACGGAAAGGTGTAATTAGGTCAATTCTACTATAATGCTTGCTTTTAAATGTAAATTTGTTCAAATGTGTTTTCTATATTATTTCTATAATAATTTGAGTATAATGCAAATTCTGTCTTTGCTTATACCTGACTCCCTTCTGAAGAATGGGGAGAGAATGCAGAAAAGTAGCCTCTGACCTCTTGCCCAGTGATTCTGCTTTGCCAATATATGCCCTGTGAGAGGGTGCAGGACCAGCAGCAACTTTTGAGACCATAGATATCATCACTGTTGTGGTACTTATTATTTCTTAGGAGCAGCTAGGTAGTACAGTGATGGGAGTACGGTTCCTAGATTCAGGAACACTCCTATTCCTGAGTTCAAATCTGACATCTGACACTTATTGTGACTCTGGGCAAGTCACTTAATCCTTTTGCTTCAGTTTTCTCATCTATAAAAATGAGTTGGAGAAGGAAATGGCAAACCACCCTAGTATATTTGCTAAGAAAACCTCAAAAGGGTCACAAAGAGTTTGACATGACTGAAAAGTGACTGGAAAAATGAATGAATGCATTATTTACTCATTTACAATATACAAAGCTGTGCTATTTTTTTTAAATTAGGTTCTTTTCTTTTTATGTATCATTGATGAATTTTTTTAATTTGTTCCCCAACCTTATTTCCCCCATAAAACTTATGGTTTCATTGAATGATTCAGTGCTGTATGGTGAACTTTGGAAGGTACATATTTTGAAACAGCAGAACTAATTGTTTTTTGTAGATGATATATTGAAATCAATGGATTATTGTTTCCCTAAAAAAAGGAATTTCATAGAATCTCAGAACTGGAAGGGATTTCATGGCCTAATTAGTACAAATTTTACCTAGATTATAATTCCTTTTTATAGTCCTGCTGTCATGTAATCACTTCCATATTTGCTTAAAGACGCAAAGTGAGAAGGGGTTTGCTCATCTATGAGGCATATCTCTTCCTTTTTTGGCAGACATACCTAATATCTATATATTTATCTATGTATCTATCTTCAAATCTAAATTTTTTGCTGAGTAATTTCCATTCTCATTTCTTCATCTGCACCATCGTGTCAAAAATATCAGCCCTCTTCCATGTGACCGTCATTAAGATACATAAAGGCAGCTGTAATGTCCTCTCTAAGTTTAATTTTCTCCAGGCTAAACAATATGAGAGTTTTTTTTTTTAATCGTATTTATAGGAGTAGATTTATAAGGGACCTCTGATGTCATCTAAACCAACCCCTTTATTTTTTTGAATTTATTTTTCCCCAATTACATGACAAAACAATATGTAACATTTGGTTTTAAAACATTAAGTTCCAAATTCTCTCCCTTCCTCTCTCCCTATTGCCCCCTCATTGAGAAGATAAGTAATTTGATATAGGTTATACATATGTAGTCATGCAAACTTTTTACACATTAGTCATATTGTGAAAAAAAAGCATAGAACAAAAACTCAAACAAAACCCTCAAGCAAGTGTATGTATTATTCCCTCTTTGAAGTAGTTCTGAGAAGAGTAAGTTTCATTCATCTCCTCATCACATCACAACCTCATCTTCATCTCTTTCTTCTTACTTTCCCTAAAGCTTTTTCTTTTCTCTTTTATGTGAGATAATTTACCCCATTATATATCTCCCTTTCTCTTTCTCCCAATACATTCCTTTCTCGCACTTTATTTTTATTTTTAGATATTATCCCTTCATATTCAACTCACCCCTGTACCCTCTGTCTATATATACTACCTTAATAATGAGAGAATTCTTATGAGTTACAAATATCTTCTTCCTATGTATGAATGTAAAGAGTTTAACTTTATTTAGTCCCTTGTGACTTTCCTTTCCTGTTTTTCTCCTTAATTTTCTATTCAGTTCTAATATTTTCATCAAGAATACTTGAAAGTATTCTTTTTCTTTGAATGTCCATTTCCCCAGTCCACAAAGGATTACACTCAGTTTTGCAAGGAGGGGTTATTTTTGGATTACAAACTAGCTCCTTTTCCCTCAGAAATATCAAATTCCAAGTCCTCTAGTACTTTAATCTAGAAAGTACTAAATTTTGAGTAATCCTGACTGTTCCTCTGTGATATTTTTATTGTTTCTTTCTGATTGCTTGCAATATTTTCTCCTTGATTTGATAATTCCAGAATATGACTATAATATTCCTGGTGGTTTTCATTTTGGGATCTCTTTCAGGATGTTGTCAGTAGATTATTTCGATTTCTATTTTACATTCTGGTTCGAGAATATCAAGGTAGTTTTTTCTTAATAATTTCCTGAAAGATGAAATCTAGGCTCTTTTCTTTTGATCATGGCTTCAGGTAGTCCAATGATTTTTAAATGATCTCTCCTGGTTCTATTTTCCAAGTCAGTTATTTTTCTAATGAAATATTTGACATCATTTTCTATTTTTTTCATTCTTTTGCTTTGTTTCATTGTTTCTTGATTTTCCATAAAGTTGCTAACTTTAATTTATTCAATTTTAATTTTGAAGGAATTATTTTCTTCAGTGAGGTTTTATACCTCCTTTTCCCTTTGGTCAATTCCACTTTTTTAAGAGTTTACTTTTTCTTCTGTGAATTTGTGTACATCTTTTGTTCCATTTGGCCAATTCTGTTTGTTAAGGCATTCTTACTGGATTTTTGGATGTTTTTGTTATTTGGCCTCATCTGTTTTAAAGCATTATTTTCTTCAATAGTGTGAGTGTGGGGGGATGGAGCCAAGATGGCGGAGTAGAATGACACACGTTTATGAGCTCCGAAACCAAAGCCCATAGAATTAATGTAAAAAGAGACCCCCCATAACTTCTGGACCACTGAAAGGGGTACAGAAACGGAGTGGAAGAGATTTCCATTCCAGAGAGCCCTGGAGAGCCGTCCCCAGTGTCCGTCGCGCCCTGGAAAGCGGACCCCACCCAAGCGCTGCCCTGGCTGACCCGAGCAGGCTTCAGGGACGTTAGCTCCAGCAGCCGGGAAAGTCCCTCCGCCCACAGGTCAGTGAAAGAGAAGGCTGGGCTGGAGGAGAGGGGGAGCAGAGTGTCTCCATGACTTGGGCCCCCTTGGGAGGAAGCGGAAGCAGCAGACACGGGGCCGGACGCGGCGGAGGCAGAGGGGTGGGCGGCAGCGGAGGCAGCAGCAGGCAGGATCTTTATTACTGAAAGTCTCTGCAAAAACAACCTGAGGGAGCTGAGCCTGGGAGACAGCCCTGCCCAACCCTGCTCCACTACTGAAGGCCTCTGCATAAAGCCCCTGAGGGAGCTGAGCCTGGGAGACAGCCCTGCCCCACCCTGCTCCATTACTGAAGGCCTCTGCATGAAGCCCCTGAGGGAACTGAGCCTGGGAGGCGGCTCCCCCCACCCGCTCCATTCCTGAAAGTCTCTGCATAAAGCCCCTGAGGAAGACGAGCCTGGGAGGTGGCCATGGCCCCACCCCAGCACCAAAACTAAAGCTCATTGATTAGCAGCTGGGCGGGTGGTGCGGAAAGCCCATTTGAATCTCAGAGCCCCAGCACTAGCTGGGCGGACCTAGGCGGGGCTGGACAGGAATCTCAGAAGTCAAGTAACTGCCTGGGAAAATGCCTAGAAAAGGGAAGAAAAATAAGATTATAGAGAGTTTTTTCCAACAAATGCAAATGATCCCGACATTTGGATCTGATGACAAGGACGTATTCTTGCCATCAGGAAAAGACATGGAGGGCGGGGCCTCAGCACCCCAAACACCCCAGGGGGATGTCAGGTGGGCTCAGGCCTTGGAAGAGCTCAAAAAGGATTTTGAAAAGCAAGTTAGACAGGTGGAGGAAAAACTGGGAAGAGAAATGAGAGAGATGCAAGAAAAGTATGAAAAATGGGTCAATACTTTGGTTAAGGAGACCCAAAAAAATGCTGAAGAAAATAACACCTTGAAGAATAGGCTCACTCAATTGGCAAAAGAGGTTCAAAAAGCCAATGAGGAGAAGAATGCTTTCAAAAGCAGAATTAGCCAAATGGAAAAAGAGGTTCAAAAACTCACTGACTTTAATAGGTCTCTCAAAATTAGAATGGAACAGATGGAGTCTAATGACTTTACGAAAAAACAAGAAATCACCAAACAAAACCAAAAGAACGAAAAAATGGAAGAGAATGTGAAATATCTCATGGGAAAAACAACTGACCTGGAAATAGATTCAGGAGAGACAATTTAAAAATTATGGGACTTCCTGAAAGCCATGATCAAAAAAAGAGCCTAGACATCATCTTCCATGAAATTATCAAGGAAAACTGCCCTGATATTCTAGAACCAGAGGGCAAAATAAGTATTGAAAGAATCCATCGATCACCACCTGAAAGAGATCCAAAAAGTGAAACTCCTAGGAACATTGTGGCCAAATTCCAGAACTCCCAACTCAAAGAGAAAATATTGCAAGCAGCTAGAAAGAAACAATTCCAGTACTGTGGAAATACAATCAGGATAACTCAAGATCTAGCAGCCTCTACATTAAGGGATCGAAGGGCGTGGAATAGGATATTCCAGAAGTCAAAGAAACTAGGACTCAAACCAAGAATCACCTACCCAGATAAACTGAGTATAATACTTCAGGGGAAAATACGGTCTTTCAATGAAACAGAGGACTTTCAAGCATTCTTGATGAAAAGACCAGAGCTGAAAAGAAAATTTGACTTCCAAACACAAGAATGAGAAGAAGCATGAAAAAGTAAACAGCAAAGAGAAGTCTTAAGGGACTTACTAGAAGTGAACTGTTTACATTCCTACATGGAAAGACAATATTTGTAACTCTGAAAACCTTTCAGTATCTGGGTAGTTTGTGGGACCACACACACACACATACACGCATGCACGCACACACACATACACACATGCACTCATATACAGAGACAGAGAGCACAGAGTGAATTGAATAGGATGGGACCATAACTGAAAAGAAATTAAGGTAAATGGTGAGAGAGAAATGTAGTGGGAGGAAAGAGGGTGAAATGGAATGGGGTAATTATATGTCATTTAAGAGGCAAGAAGGAGACTTTTTAGTGGAGGGAAAAAGAGGAGAGCTGAGAAAAAAAAAAACAATTAGTTTACCCTCATCATATTTGACTAAAGGAAGGAATAAAATGCACACTCATTTTGGTATGAAAACCTATCTTACAGTATAGGAAAGTGGGGGAGAAGGAGATAAGCAAGGGGGGGATGATGGAAGGGAGGGCAAAGGGAGAAGGGAGCAATTTGAAGTCAACACTTGGGGAGGGACAGGATCAAAAGACAGAAGAGAAACAATGAGGGGCAGGGTAGGATGGAGGGCAATTCAGTTAGTCTTACACAACACGACTATCAGGGAAGTCATTTGCAAAATTACACAGATATGGCCTATATTGAATTGCCTGCCTTCCCAAAGGGAACGGGTGGGGAGGGAGGGATGGGGAGAATTTGGAACTCAAAGTTTTAGGAACAACTGTTTAGTATTGTTGTTGCTACTAGGAAAGAAGACATACAGTTAATGAGGAATAGAAAGTCATCTGGCCCTACAAGAGAAAAGGGAAGATGGAGACAAGAGAAGGGAGGGATGACAGAAGAGAGGGTAGATTGGAGATAGGGAAAATTAGATGCTTGGGGTATTGGGGTGGGGGAGGGGATAAAAGGGGAGAAAATTTTGAACCCAAAATTTTGTGAAAATGAATGTAAAAAGTCAAACAAATAAACAAATAAATAAATAAATAAACGAATAAATAAATAAATAATGATGAAATAGTGAGAGTATGTGTGTGTGTGTGTCCTTTTCTAAGCTCTTGACTAATTTTTCATGATTTTCTTGCTTCACTCTCATTTCTTTTCCCAATTTTTCCTCCACCTGTATTACTTGATTTTTAAAATCTTTTTTTGAGCTCTTCCATAGGCTAACAACAACTCATATTTTTCCTGGAGGCTTTGTATGTAGGTGTTTTAACTTTGTTATCTTCTGAGTGTGTCTTTAGATTTTCTTTGTCACCATAGTAATTTTATATGGTCAGAATTTTTTCTATTTTTTTCCCATTTCCCAGTCTGTTCTTAACTATTTGTTAAAGGAGACCTCTGCCTCCAGTGCAGAGGGCACACTGTCCCAAGCTTCAGGGGTTCTGTGTAGCTTTTTTCAGAGATACTTATAGGGATTTAGAAGTTTTCCAAAAGGGTATGATCTAAGGAGAGATGTGTTTACTACTCTCCTGGCCTTTGCTCTGGTCTGTGAGTGACCAAAAGTACTCTTTTCTACTCTGAAACTGTTATGAGCATCTCCATTCCAGTGTAGCCACAAGCTCTGCTGTGCTAGTGCTCCTCCTCATCCTGGGATTGTGTAATGTGAGCTAAATATCTTTCCACCACCACCTCTATTAATAGACCTCCAGTGAAGCCCATTAAGGGAACTCTAATTAGGGGAAGTTTATTTTGTAGGAATGTCTATACCTTTTGTTAATTAATGAGGCACTGGGGTCACTAGGGTTGCAATGCCCTCTTGCTCTAAAAAGTATATGTGTGTGTGTATATATATATATATATATATATATATATATATATATATATATACACACATTTTAGATACCCTTATATATATACATACATATATACTCAGAGGAGATTTTGCTTTTGGGGCCTGAAAGATGGTTCATGTGCTAGATGAGACTCTGGGTAGCTGTTAAGGACCACCCCCCCCCACCTCCACCCCTCATTTGAAAACCTAGATGTTGGTGCTTCTCTCTCTGGTAACAATGTATGTAATAGCCAAACAGTTGGATCTGTCTGTTGATCTATGATATATGCATCCCTTAAGGTTAGACAGTTAGAAGTCCTGTCTATTGGTCCTTATTTCTCTGCTTATATTTTCTCTGTTAATGAATATAATTAAAATAGATTGTTGATCTCTTTTCAAGTTGCTTTCCTTTTAGAAAAGCAGATCCAAGAACCTGTATTAGCAGGCCATTTAGATGTGCCAGGGTGCTTGCTGCTGTAGACTGTTACTCAGAACTGTCATCCATATCCAAGTGTAGACAATGCAACAAATCCCTACTCTTGGTTCCAGCAAAAGGACCCCTGTAAATCTCCTGATCCCCTTCCCAATCCCATTAGTGTCTATGGACTGAGAGGTCTAGAAACTGCCACTGCTGCCATTGATTCATTCTCCCTGAGGCCTGCTCTTGGTTTGCAGGGATCCAGTCTCTGCTGGCCTCATCTGTGCTGAACTATGCTCCCCTCTCACCCTTGTGCTAAAGACCTTTCCTGCCAAACTTCTGAGTTATCTTGGATTGGAAAATTGCTTCATTCCATCTGTTTGTCGATTCTACTACTCTATAATTTATTTAGAGTCATTATTTAAAGGTAATTTGAGGTCTTTGGGGGAAAGCTCAAGTGAGTACTTTCATTTACTCCACTATCTTGGCTCTGCTTACCCCAAGTTTCTTTAAATAGTCCTCTTATGACTTGAAAAGAAGGTCCTTCACCATCTTTTTTATCCTATTGTGAACTCTTTTAGCTTTGTCACTTTTCAGTAGTGTCTGACTCTTCATTATAAATGTTATGGTATGACAGACTAGAGGAAATTATAGTGTCATTTAATAGTAGCATGTTCCTTAGTCTTATGTATATCTTTATATGAAACTGGACAATCACTGAATATCAAAGCTAAAATGCATCATGCAAACCATATAACTGTTACCATTATATTTTAAGGATAATGAAATTGTCATCAGAGCTTAAGTGGCGTACCCCAAAGAACCACAGTACTTAAGTACAAAGGTAGTGAAATAACTTGGGGTTTTAGAATGCAAGACCAGCACCTTTCTATATCATTTTCATGCATCTAGATATAGACCTGAATTTGAAATACCAATCACACTTAAAGAACCCAAAAGATAGAAAATATATTGTGCACTTAACACACATACACACACACAACTTTGTCTAAAGCCTTCATTTCATAACTATGGCATATTAAAAAAAAACAGTAAAACTAGCATCCCTATTTTAGCCATATTTACTACATAGTAACAAAATGGTGAAAATCATCCAAAGAGAAGTTTTGAAATAGTAGGAAAGATTGAAACTATTTTGTGAATGGAAGATTTTAAATAAAAATGGAACAGAGCATATAATATATAAATAAGCTCAGTCACAGTAGTGAAATTATATCTGTAGCTTACTGAAGCAGGACATATTTTAGTAACACTTTTTTTTCTGCTGTCCTGAGTGATCTGGTGGCCAATCAGATACAGTGTGGTTAAGGTTAAAAGAAGTAATGATAAGCACAGTGGACAGGTAAACTGAGCTTCCCAGAAAATACTTGAATAGGACGCTTTAGTCATTCAGCAGTAAATACTGACTGATTAGCTTGATATCTGGCACTGAACTAAATACAAGGATTCAATTCTATAGGACACCAAAAGATCCTGAAAAATGCTCCTGGGAAGTGTAGTCAGAGGTAACAGACAGGATGGGACCGAACATGGGTTCAGGTCAGGGAAAGTTGTTTGAGAGGTTAAGAGGTAAGAAGGGTGTGTGTGTGTGTGTGTGTGTGTGTGTGTGTGTGTGTGTGTGTGTGGGTGGGTGTGGGTGTGTGGGCGGGTGTGGGTGTGGGTGTGTATATACCATTCATAAGACAGTCCCTCCTTGGGAATGACATATGGCCCAAGGTTCTTCTCTTCCAGGTTGTCTGTTCACCTTTTGATCTGACACTTTCATGTGCAATGGACTGCTGTTCTATTAATAATATGTATTTGAAAGAATAGTAATAAAGAGTGAGATGTTTTATCAAGACAAAAAGCAACAGCTTTCTTCCTGCTTGTGGATACTGAATCTTCCACTGAGGTGAAACATCTCCATAAACATGCTGAAAAACATCCTAAGTTAGCCACAGTCTAGTGCGAACCAAGATGTCTGCTGCTGCAATCTGGACATTAGTGTCCAGAGACCAAGGGGAGGCTAGACTGTCTACCATTGTGCAACCTCAGCTGCTGGTGTGATCAGGTCTAAAACCTATACTGGTGGGTTCCAAATATGTGTCATTTTCCCTTGTTCTTTCCTTTTATTTTCATATTAACAATTTTGAGAAGAGTTGTAAAGATAGAGGAAATCCAAGATTGGAGTTCCCTGTGTGGGACTTCTGGAAAAGAATTTGTAGACTCAAACATTCTTGAGGTCAAGGTGGTAAAGATTTATTACACTTTTCAGAGGGCAAGAGTTCTTAGGGAGCTTGCAACCTTAGAGGGGTACAGTTAAAGTTTATATAGATTATTCTACAGTAAAACACATGCTAAATATGCTATGTAGGTGATTCTGGGCAGGATTAGGGAGTGATTAAGCAGTGGTGAGTACTTAAAGGAGCATGCACTTTTAGTATCTACTGTGCAGGAATTTTACCCAGAGTTCATCAGGAAATAGCCCAAGGCGGGGAGACCTACATGGTGATGTAGTTTTAGGGTTAACTAACAGATTAAAACTAACTAATACCCAAGATGCTCCCATCAATGTCTTTATAGATCAGATAAATGTAAGGGAGTATATGTATGTCTAAGTCTGGTATATATGATTGGTCAGTGAGTAGTAAATGTCACTATGACCCAGTGCACAGCCAGCTCAACTAGTACACAGCTGCTTTAAACTAATAAATTCCCTACGTACAGCTGGCTACTGCATCAGGAAGAGAGAAACAAGTTTTTCTAGGGAAGTCTGTTCTTGGGTTGGGGAGAAATTTCCAAGGACAGACTAGGGAAAAATGTGATTTTTAGAGAGAAATATCATTTTAGAATTGTGCAAGTATTCTCTCTAGAGCATCAGAAATACTAAAGTTTAGGGAGGAAGGCTGACCTTGCTTCATAGACAGTCTAGTGAAATCTCTCATGGTAGTACCACCTGATAGTCAATTATGTAATATTGCACTCATAGGTCACTTATTTAACATCTGTTTTTCAGAGAGTTTGTAGAAAACAGAACATCTATCTGTGAGCTACTATTGCCATGGTAGCACCTCATTTCTTGTGAGTCACCCACTAACTGCACAGGCAGTCTGCCTCAGTGACAGAGGAAATTTGGTGAGATATCAATCCTGCAATTTTGTTGTCCCTGGATTTGAGAAGTTTTCAATTACTCTGTAATCTACCCAAATTGAATTACTTACAAATCCTCAATCACATTATTTTTTAAATTTTTACAGATGTGCAAATAGTCTTAAGAAGAGTGTGTCTTCATGAAAATAATCACTTGAATCCAAGTCTTCTGCTTCTAAGTTCATTGAAGGTGTACCACACCTGACTTAAGTCAAATATTGTATCATTTGTGAAGATTTCCCTGATCAAGGTAGGGATTGGCAGATTTTTTAAATTCTGCTCAATTTAGGAATCATTCCTACATAACATGCATGTAGCTCACTTTGCTGACTTAGCAGGTAGCCTAAATTCTCGAATTCAAATTATTTTAATTAACTACGCTTTTTTTTCCCAATACTAGCATTTATATTGTATTCTTTTGACCGGCCCCCATGAGTAGATTTTCCTACATTTGTTAAGCTTTCTACTCATCATTCTTTCTAACTTCCTATTTAAAATTATATCTAGATTTCAGCTGAATACACTGTACCCCTTGAAACTGTTTCTTTGGAGGTAACATTTTCCTGAGTTTAACTTTCTAAACTCTTAAATCTCACAGGATGGGTAAGATTCATCAGCATACTCCTAGGTCATCACTGTCATATTATGATTATTTACTTTCCATTTATTGTTTTTCTTTTGAAGACTTTCCAGTGCATTTATATTACTTTCCTCATTCTTATTATCTAGTGACATGTGTCAAGCTTCCAACTTTCTCAAAGATTTCGTTATATGATTAAATTCTTCTCCATCTTTGAGACTTCAATATTCATATCACAAATACTGGAAGCATCTTGACCATAAAATTACCGTAAAACTCTTCAGCTCCAAATTCTCCCTTCTCCATTCCACTTGGATCTTGCCATGTGCTAGAATAGGATGTTTCTTCAACTTTGAAATTCTATTCCCCAAACACAACTTTTTCCTCCACCTTCTCACTTACTCTAAACTTGGTCTTCATTTTTCCCATCTTTACAATGTTTTTTTTCCTCTTCGACACATCTATCTCACTTTGATTTTACTTGTCTCATTTGCACATTTCTTATTACATGTTTTCTTTCTTTAATATCCATCATGCTAGAGTTCTTTCTCTCTTTAATCTGCCATAATCAACCTTCAAATTCTCAGCCATTGAAGAGGGAATCCCAGTACACCACTGTTTCTTTCTCTTCCTTCTGGCTAGATGATGAGCACTGCTAGTGTTACCAGGTTGAGATTTCTTCAGAACAAATTTGCAGAACATAAATTTAGCTATAGACTCATTATTACTCAATTGTTCAAATTTCCATATAGATAATATCTAAGTCTCAACAGCAGCTATTTGAAATATTTATTTTCTCCTCTTCCGATCTTTGACAGACTCATCTCCACAGGACTTTATCTTTCATGTCCCCAAAACCTCTTTACTCTAGAAGTTCTCTCCAGCACTAGATTAATTGACAAATTGTAAGTACCTTCTGCCTTCACAACCTTTTGCTGTGATAGGCTAGTTTCTCCAAAGCATTTGAATTAGAAAACCCAGGTCAACTAGGTTTTCATTACTCTCCAGTGGTACTACTGATGCATTTCTACTGTATTTTCTCTCTTATGGCCTGTTAGATATCTTCACACACACACCCTTTTTCCCCCCATTTTAAACTCCTTTTTTATGCTTTATCCATTAAAGTGAAAGTTCTCTGAGAGTAGAAAGTGTCCTTCTTTCTTCTTAATAGTTGTATTCCCACTATTTAGGAAGATGCCTATCACATAATAAGTGTTTAATAAATGGTTTTTGACTTTATTTCAATTTCCCTAGAAAAGATAATTTTAACAAATTATGGCTACTACCTTAGGGCTGAAATTATTCAGTAGAAGCTCACTTAATTCTGACCTGGTACTCTTCAAAACGACCCAACATTATCAACCACTATCTCTATTTTCCTGTGTCTGTAGAGCAAAAGGCTAATCCTCTACCAATATTATTGATTTTATTCCATTTTTCCTTCCCCATAATGTTTTATAAATGAATTTGTATTCTATTTGTTTCCCTCAGCTTCAATGACTTCATTTAGCAAAGCGATCTTTGCTCCATGAGACAGGTTTTATTTGTTTGTAATTTTATTTATTTGCTTAATCTTTTTGGCTTATGCATTCTGAAATTTTCTCAAATTAGTTAAACTCTTAAAAAATATGACAGCATTAAGGATCAAGGTCTTTACCTTTGTTTTTCATTTCCATTTTTAAAAAAAGTCAATAACTGATTTGAATAGATCATGTGAAAATAATAGCAGGTGTATACAGTGTCAATGAGCAACTCCTCGCTTTAGTAGATTGGTTCTAGGAGAGCATTGTTTATCTGTCCACAGAACTGCCCAGAAATCTTTTCTAATAGATGTCATCATGGCAGAAATTGCGAGGGTTAACCCTGTGCTAGCATAGAGGATAACATAACCATTCCTCTGTACCACTATGAAGCATTAGAGGAAGATTTTATAGATGCCACCACCATTTTTTAAAAACAAGTATATTTTTTACTAAGAACAATGTTTGTTGTTCCAATCTTTTTTTAAGGTAAAAGTTAAGCTTCTCAGACCTCAAAAGGACCTTGAAGAACCTTTTTACTGAGCAAAGAAACCTTGAGTGTTTTTTGCTATTTCTCCTTTTATTTTAAAAGCTTTGCTTTCTTAAGTAAACCCTTTTAGTTTCAAGTGACAACAAAGACTCTGAAACCTTAAAAGTGGTTGCTAAAAGCAAGAAAATATTCTATCACCAACTGACTTGCACAACTTTAAGAATGACACTGATATTTGGGGGTCATACTTTGTTTTGCAGTTAGTATTCTGGAAATGCCTTCATATGCAATAAAAAGAAAAAAAAATTACTTAGAAAAAAAAAATGATTGTAAACCCTACCTCCACACACTTTGATTAAAATATTAATGGAATCTTAGATATATAGAAGATTCTCTTTATGCTAGAAATATTGCTACAGGGAAAAGACCACTTAACATAACTCCATTTAAAATTGGAACCAAAATTTCAAAATATACAATGAAAAAACAGTTTCGATGAACACTTTCCCTTAAAAAAATATAAATAAGTATACTTTATTTTGTACTTAAGTTGTAAATGTAACCATGTGTTAAGTTTTAAAAGAAACAAATTCAGATGGTTTTTGCTTAACAAGTTGTATTAATCATTTTTTCATATGATATCACAACCTTCATTTCTTGTTTGAAGAAAAATATTTAAAGATTTCATCAGTTTTTCTACGGAACTCAATCCTTCTAAAATACTTACAATCAGCAAGAGATTATTGACAAAACTTTGACACCATTCCAATTATGAAGACAGTTCTGACTAGCACTAAGTGTGGAGGGATACTTTAATGAAGACTTATGTATGACTTGTCAGTTCAATAGTGACTGTTTTATCAGTGGAAGACTTTTATATCCTTAGGCAATCCTGTGATAACATTGTGGCATGCTGGATAAATTACCAGCCTCTGATTTACAAAGCTCTAGTTTTAAGCCTTGTCTCTGATATCTGGTATCCATATTCCTAAGAATGTTATTTAATTTTTCAATGGTTTATGCAGCTTTCTAAGTCTATGCATTGTAAAAGAGCTGATGATCTGTATTGTTTTGATAGAAGAATCTTCTTCATTAGGAATTTTCTATACCAATGAAATAAGTTCAAACCAAAAATAATCCCTCTTTATTTTCTTTAATATAAATTTATTTACTTACCTTTTTACATTAATTTTCACAAAATTTTGGGTTCCAAATTTTCTCCTCATTTATCCCCTTCCCCACCCTAATACACCAAGCAATCTAATTTCCCCTATCACCAATCTGCCCTCTCTTCTATCATCCCTCCCTTCTCTTGTCCCCATCTTCTCTTTTGTCCTGTAGGGCCAGATGACTTTCTATTCCCCATTAACTGTATTTCTTATTTCCTAGTAGCAAGAACAATACTCAACAGATGTTTCTAAAACTTTGAGTTTCAAATTCTGCCCATTCCTCCCTCCCCATCCATTCCCTTTGGAAAGGCAGGCAATTCAATATGGGCCATATCTGTGCAGTTTTGCAAATGACTTCGATAACAGTCGTATTGTATAAGACTGACTATATGTCCTTCCATCCTATCTTGCCCCTCATTGTTTCTAGTCTGTCTTTTGTTCCTGTCCCTCCCTGAGTGTTGACTTCAAATTGCCCCCTTCTCCCATTGCCCTCCCTTCCATCATCCATCCCCACCCTGCTTATCTCCTTCTCCCCCACTTTCCTGTATTGCAAGATAGGTTTTCACACCAAAATGAATGTGCACTTTCTTCCTTCCTTTAGTCGAATGTGATGAGGGTAAACTTCATGTTTTTTTTTTTCAGCTCTCCTCTTTTTCCCTCCACTAAAAAGGCTCCTGCTTGCCTCTTGAATGAGAGACAATTTACCCCATTCCATTTCACCCTCTCTCCTCCCACTACATTTCTCTCTCACCATTTACCTTAATTTCTTTTAAGGTATGGTCCCATCCTACTCAATTCACTCTGAGTTCTCTGTCTCTGTACGTGTGTTCATGCACACGTATACATGTGTTTGTGCGTGGGTATGTGTGTGTGTGTGTGTGTGTGTGTGGTCCCACCAACTACCCAGATACTGAAAAGTTTTAAGAGTTACAAATATTGTCTTTCCATGTAGGAATGTAAACAGTTCACCTTTGGTAAGTCCCTTATGACCTCTCTTTGCTGTTTACTTTTTCTTGCTTCTTCTCATTCTTGTGTTTGAAAGTCAAATTTTCTTTTCAACTCTGGTCTTTTCATCAAGAATGCTTGAAAGTCTTCTATTTCATTGAAAGACCAGTTTTTCCCCTGAAGTATTTATACTCAGTTTTGCTGGGTAGGTGATTCTTGGTTTTAGTCCTAGCTCCTTTGACTTCTGGAATATCCTATTCTATGCCCTTCAATCCCTTAATGTACAAGCTGCTAGATCTTGTTTTATGCTGATTTTATTTCCACAGTACTGGAATAGTTTCTTTCTAGCTGCTTGCAATATTTTCTCCTTGACCTGGGAATTCTGAAATTTGGCCACAATGTTCCTAGGAGTTTTTCTTTTTGGATCTCTTTCAGGTGGTAATCGATAGATTCCTTCAATACTTATTTTGCCCTCTGGTTCTAGAATATCAGGGCAGTTTTACTTGATAATTTCATGAAAGATGATGTCTAGGCTCTTTTTTGATCATGGCTTTCAGGTCGCCCCATAATTTTTAAATTGTCTCCCCTGGATCTATTTTCCAGGTCAGTTGTTTTTCCAATGAGAATTCACATTATCTTCCATTTTTTCATTCTTTTGGTTTTGTTTTATGATTTCTTGGTTTCTCATAAAGTCATTAGCCTTCATCTGCTCCATTCTAATTTTGAGAAAACTATTTTCTTCAGTGAACTTTTGAACCTCTTTTTCCATTTGGCTAATTCTGCTTTTGAAAGCATTCTTCTCATCATTGGCTTTTTGAACCTCTTTTGCCAATTGAATGAGCCTATTTTTCAAGGTATTATTTTCTTCAGCATTTTTGGGGTCTCCTTTGGCAAGATAGTGACCTGTTTTTCATGCTTTTCTTGCATCTCTCTCATTTCTCTTCCCAGTTTTTCCTCCACTTGTCTAACTTGATTTTCAAAATCCTTTTTGAGCTCTTCTATGACCTGAGCCCATTCGATATCTATTTTGGATATTTGGGGTACAGAGGCCTTGACTTCTATGTCTTTCCCTGATGGTAAGCATTGTTCTTCCTCATCAGAAATGAAAGGAGGAAACATCACCAAGAAAGTAGCCTTCTATGGTCTTATTTTTCTTCCCTTTTCTGGGCATTTTCCCAGCCAGTTACTTGACTTCTGAGATTCCTCTCCATCCATGCCTAGATCTGTCCAGCTAGTGCTTGGGTTCTGAGAGTCAAATGCTGCTCCCCAAGCTCAGGGCTTTCAGCTGAGGGTGGGGCTGCTGTTCAGGGTAAGATTAAATTCAGGGTCTCAGGTGGGAGCAGGGCCGCCTCCCAGGCTCAGTTCCCTCAGGAGTTTTATACAGAGACCTTCAGTAATGGATCTGAAGGATCTGGTAGTCCCGGGTCACCACTGCCTCTGTATCTGCCTCTCGAGGGGGCCTGAGTTATGGAGACGCACCACTCCCCTCTCCTCCAGCCCAGAAGTCTCTCTCACTTACCTGTACTGACTGTGGGTGGAGGGACCTTTGAGGCTGCTGGAGATTCCATCCCTGCAGCCTGCTCAGTTCTGCTCCTCTTGGGGCCACGCGGCCAGGGATGGTGTCTGCTGTCCATTGTGTGATGGATGTATGGTGGCAGTTTTTCAGGCCTCTCTGCAACAGAAATCTCCTCCACTGCATTGCTGCATGGCTTCCACTGCTCCAGAATTTGTGGTGAGTTCTTTTTACAGGAAATTTATGGACTGTGGGTTCGGAACTAGCATATGTGAGTCTTTCTACTCTGCCATCTTGGCTCTTCCTCCTATCCCTTCTTAAAAGCACTGTTTTCATAATGAATTCTCAGGCAATGAGAATCCACAGTGTACTTAAGGGAAAAAAATAAAAGGTAAAAGCATATTAAGTAGGTCTGTGATGTAATTCTAGCAAACACACACACACACACACTTATGTGTAGTTTACAGAAAAATTTACATATACACACAAATATATGTATGTACATACAAAAGAGTCTTCAGAACCAAAGTCATAAATGCACCAAAATTCGTGGAAACAAATGAAAAGAAGTATTTAAATGCAAATATAGGGGTTTATAAGGTGTTTACATTAACATACAATTCATGACCACAGGTAGAAAAGTAAATAATTTTTTTAAATTGTGATTTATTGAGACAAATATACCTAGTTTTGATTGTTTCATTATCTATCCATTTTCAAGCCCATAAACAATGTGGAATTAATTCCCTCTGACCCCATTTAAAGCATATGCTGACAAATAATTTTCTTCCAATAACGTTAATTGCTTAATAAATTTTAAAATATAATTCAAGTGTCATAAATTTCAGCCAAAAGGTCTTATCTTCTGCTTAGGAGTTTGCATTTGCTTTATAGACAATGTGTCCTGGTACCAGAAATAAAGATTTTCTTTTACATAGAATAAAAAAGGTATGCTGTATTAGATTTTAAATAACTGGACTTGAAACTCCTAGGAACATTGTGGCCAAATTCCAGAACTCCCAGCTCAAGGAGAAAACCTTGCAAGCAGCTAGAAAGGAACAATTCCAGTACTGTGGAAATACAATCAGGATAACTCAAGATCTAGCAGCCTCTACATTAAGGGATCGAAGGGCGTGGAATAGGACATTCCAGAAGTCAAAGGAACTAGGACTCAAAGCAAGAATCACCTACCCAGCTAAAATGAGTATAATACTTCAGGGGAAAATATGGTTTTTCAATGAAACAGAGGACTTTCAATCATTCTTGATGAAAAGACCAGAGCTGAAAAGAAAATTTGACTGTCAAACACAAGAATGAGAAGAAGCATGAAAAAGTAGACAGCAAAGAGAAGTCTTAAGGGACTTACCAGAAGTGAACTGTTTACATTCCTATATGGAAAGACAATATTTGTAACTCTTAAAACTTTTCAGTATCTGGGTAGGTGGTGGGACCACACACACACGTACACGCATGTACGTGCACACACATACACACATGCACACACATACAGAGACAGAGAGCACAGATTGAACTGAATAGGAGGGGACCATATCTTAAAAGAAATTAAGGCAAATGGTGAGAGAGAAATGTAGTGGGAGGAAAGAGGGTGAAATGGAAGGGGGTAACTATATGTCATTTAAGAGGCAAGTAGGAGACTTTTTTAGTGGAGGGAAAAAGAGGAGAGCTGAGAAAACAAACAAAAAAAAAAAACAAGAAGTTTACCCTCATCACATTTGACTGAAGGAAGGATTAATATGCACACTCATTTTGTTATGAAAACCTATCTTACAGTATAAGAAAGTGGGGGAGAAGGAGATAATGCAAGGGGGGGATGATGGAAGGGAGGGCAAAGGGAGGAGGGAGCAATTTGAAGTCAACACTTGGGGAGAGACAGGATCATAACACAGAAGAGAAACAATGAGGGGCAGGTTAGGAGGGATGGTAATTCAGTTAGTCTTACATAACACGACTATCAGGGAAGTCATTTGCAAAATTACACAGATATGGCCTATATTGAATTGCCTGCCTTCCCAAAGGGAATGGGTGGGGAGGGAGGGATGGGGAGAATTTGCAACTCAAAGTTTTAGGAACAACTGTTTAGTATTGTTGTTGCTACTAGGAAAGAAGACCTACAGTTAATGAGGAATAGAAAGTCATCTGGCCCTACAGGAGAAAAGAGAAGATGTAGACAAGAGAAGGGAGGGATGACAGAGGAGAGGGCAGATTGGAGATAGGGAAAATTAGATTGCTTGGTGTATTGGGGTGGGGGAGCGGATAAAAGGGGAGAAAATTTGGAACCCAAAATTTTGTGAAAATGAATGTAAAAAGTTAAATAAATAAATAAATTAAAAAAAATAAAGTGCTTTGCAAATCTAAAATAAATAAATAAATGAATAAATGAATAAATAGATAAATAACTGGACCTGAAGGCAGAAGAGATCTGGTTTTTATCAAGTCTCTGATACTTTCTAAGCATATGACAACAGGTATATCACTTTGTCATTTAACTATTCTATGTCTCAGCTTTCTTATCTCTAAAATGGGGATAATAACAAATGACATATGTACCTTATATATTTGCTATGGAAATTAAAATAAAATGTAACGAGCATAAAGTGTTTTGCGAACCTGAATACATTTGACACTTAATAGGCAATCTCTACTGACTTGAATTGCAGCTAAAAATTTATAATTATTCTGATCCGTTAGTGAGGGGATATTTCATCAGTGAACTGAAAAGTTCAATTATTCCAGTTTTCACATCACTTCTAATTATATAGGTGTAGGCACAGTATTTAATTAATTGAATAACCAAATATACATTTGATACAATCAATCTGGGCATTCTCTCAATTATGTAGTGCTCTATATCCTAGAGGCTTTTCATACTTTCTCTTTTTATTCCAAGGATATCAGAGGGCCACTTAGGTTATCGATTTTTCATCTATCATTCTTACCAAAGGACCAAACAATCTTCTCCTATGTTGTTATTTATGCTTGTTCTTTTAAAGTCCCTCATTGGCCATGCTGTACCCTGATTAGGAAGGAAAGAAAACAAACAAAATAAGTCCTCATTAAAAATATTAATCAGGAAAATATAATATTGAAAGCACAAGAGGATATATACGTACATACGTACGTATATATATAAATATGTATGTATGTATGTATGTATCTGTATATACCGAACCCACATAATTTTAAATATGAATACCACTTTCTAGATATGTTTCTGAAGACGATTAGGGGAAAAGAAAAAGCAGATATATGTTCTAAAACATTTTCAGCAGCTCTTTGGGGTGGCAAAGAACTGGAAATTACAGGGTTGCCTATTACTTGGGGAATGGCTGGACAAGCTGTGGTATAGGAATGTGATAGAATGTTACAGCGCTGTAATGAGTAATGAGCTCAATGATCTCAGAAAAAGTATAGATGTACCTGGATGAAGTAATGAAGAACAAAATGAACAGAATTAAGAGAAGGAAAAAGATGCTGTCTGCATCCAGAGAGAGGTCTGATAAATAAGGGGGTGTGTAGAGTGATTTTGCACACACACACACACATACACACATGCACACACACATACACATATATGCACACATGAACACATGCACACATGCATGCACATAAAATTGAAATAGATCATCTTTTTTCCTCGTTACTCACTTCAGACTGAATCTTTGCTCAATTCATATTTGCTTTCATACTATGTTCAGTCCCACTCTACAGCATAGCAAGAATACTCATTTCTCCCTACCTCACTTCCTTTCCTCAATTAAAACTTTAATTTCTTTATACAATTCACCTCATACAAGTGCTTAGGCAAAAACAATCTGATCAAACAATCATGCCCTACTCTGTTTCTGATTGCTAGCTCTTTGCCCTCTCAGAATTATTTGCAGTTTTCAAAAACAAACAAACAAACAAACACTTGGAAACAAAAGAAAAGAATACAATTTTAGTAAGTGTAATAAAATGAAATGAACATTTCAGTAATTGTAGAAAAAGGAATTTTAGGGAGGGATGATAATGTCTGACCTCTACCTTTTAAACAAAAAGTACTTCCAGCTTAATTGTCAATCCTTTTCTCTGCTTTGTATTGTTCCATATAACTACCACCAGTTTTAGCAAAGAAAACATTTTTTCCCCAGCCCACTCTCATGGTATTTTCATGATATCTTCCATATTCAAATCAATTGTACTATCCCTCTATCTCTTCTTCTCTGTCACATGCTTTCCATTAACATATATCTGTTATGAATTAACGGCCTCTTATTGCCCCTTATACTCTATCCACTTCAGGACAATAACTGAAATCTGACTTTCCCCTCAAAATACTATGCACTTTTTCATCTGCTCCCAGGTTGGATCATTATTCTTTAAGAGAAGAATAAGAGGATTTTAGTCAATCAACAAGAAATTATAAAAGTCTACCTATCTATGTAAATTATCTCAGATTCCAGACTCTGGATATCCAAAGACAAAGACAAAATTCAAACAATGAAATACTGCAGTAGAAATCAGGGAAAACTTCACAGCAGTGACATCTGACCTGAGTATTAACAAAAGCTGAAGATTCAAAGAAGTGAAGAAGAATCGTATTCTAGGATTGGAAGATGGGTTGGGCAAAAGCACAGAGGTGGGGGATTAACTTTTGATTTTGATTAATAACTAGTAGTCTAATTTGTCTGTGATAAATTATAGAGATTTTCTAGGGGAAGAGTGTTGAGAGAAAAATTGGCAACTTTCTCCTTCCAGAATAACCTCCCTCTTAAAATATACTGTTGTTGCACACCCCCTCTATTCTGTTCTTCTGGAAAATGCCATACACTTTTCTTTTCATATTGCAGTCAAATCATACACTGCCTAGTCTCATAGTTACCTATGAAGGTGAATTTATCTTGTAGTGCTACAATTTCCAATTTTCCTTCTTTACTACCCTTACATTTTTGCATTTGTGCAGACTTCTGAGATCATAGGCTTAAATAAATGCTAGTTTCAGAGATTTATTATTTCTCACCAGTAATATTCTTCCTCTATCAGACCTGCTTCTCCCTATTTTTTTGTAGGCTGCCACACACACACAAGCAGTTTCCTTTCTGCCCTTCTGTTTTCTGTTTAAAGACTTTTTGATCATTTTTTCTAGAAGTTTGGTTGTAGAAGTTGAACCGGTTAGGACAGTAACTGCTTGGAATATAAAGGTGGAGGGAAGCCTTTTGTTTCTTTGAATGGATTAGAAATTGAAAGAAAAAAACTTTCAAAGCTGAGAATTTTATTTCACCAGTCATCTCATATTCTTCATTAGGATGACTCTTGACATTGTTGTCTTTCCCGTTGACATGTCCCTAAGTGCAGCATCCCAACTGATGAAAACAAAAATGGCTCAGGGAGGAAATAGTCAAGGGAGTTTAGTGTCAAAGGAGTTGTGACTGAAGTCTTCCCATGCAATCTATCAATTTCTTTTATCCTGTTAAAATTTCCCATGCCACTACTTCCCTTTCTCTCCTCTAATCCCTTTGGATTTCCTTAAAGCAAGCCTAGCTATCTCCTCTGGTATCTAACCAAAGGAAAGAATACTGAAATTAGTATTTGTAGAACTAATCTTTGACTGCTCATGAAGACAGGTAAGAAATAATCAACCAAGAGGAAGAATTTCAAAATATTTGAGAGGGAGGAAAAGCAGTTGGTTCTAGGAGACTTCTTTCATAAAAGGATAGTGTCTTAGGTTTTTCCTTGCATTAAACAAACTCATCTGTTGACATTTAATCCTTCTCTGACTTACGGTGTTTTTGTGAAATTGTTCTTTGCTGATTTCTCTCCACTCTATGCCAATGACCCTTTGCGTTCTCAAGAAACGACAATGACTCTTGCCTATTTCTTTGATTGAGATGTCACTGTGAACCATTAGATTTGCATCTGCCCAGATTGGATCTAGGCTTAGGTTCTATTCAAGGTTTATTCAAGGAGTATTTCTTTTAAGGCCATTACCTGTTATTCATTTCTGGTACCTGTCCCTTCTCCTTCACCCTCACCCTAAAAATATAAAAGGTAGAGTTTTCAAAATAAATATAAACTTGAAAATGAGTAAATAATTTGGTCACAAGTAGAAATTTTAACAATATAGAAATATTTCTTATTTAAGTACCATTCATATTAAGAAATATGACCCCAGCTTTGTCTCATAGATTTGTCATTTGAGTCCTAGAAAGAACAATTCTCACCACAAGGTTATCCATGATGAATTTTGTGAGACACAGGAGCTCACAAAGATCATGTACATATGTATAGAAGATTTGTGGTCCTGCATTAATACATCTTTGAACTATTGGCAAAGTAACAAGAATTCTTACATTTTCATTAAGGGCTAAAATCTCTGAAAATATGATTCACCCCTAACACTTTCCCTTAGCCATTATTGTCTGCAGTTGAGCAAATGGAGGTAGCTGAGTGGCTCAGCAGATGGAGTATTAGGCCTGAAGTCAGGAACAGTCAGGTTCAAATCTGATTTCAATCATTCATTAGCTTTGTGACCCTGAACAAGTCACTTGCCTTAAACCACTGGAGAAGGAAACAGCAAACTGCTCCAGTATCTTTACCAAGAAAATCTCATGCACAGTATTGAAATGATATAGTACATGGATTCACAAAGAGAATGATTTTACTG
This sequence comes from Bettongia penicillata ogilbyi, assembly GCA_023548195.1. Lineage (NCBI taxonomy): Eukaryota > Metazoa > Chordata > Mammalia > Diprotodontia > Potoroidae > Bettongia > Bettongia penicillata. Next base: position 1,855,390 of record JAJHZJ010000744.1, on the reverse strand, counting down.
ACCCCACTGAACAACTTTCAGAGCAGTTGCTGGTATAGCACAATGGCAGAAATGCTGGATTGGACTTCAGAAGATATGAGTTAAAATACTGTGTCTGGAGGCTCCTAACTTTACAACTTTGGAAAAGTTATATTTCTTTCATATTAATCTCTTATTGCCTCAGTTTCCTCATTTATAAAATGGGAGGAAATAGAGTTTCTTCTTAACTCAGAGGTTATTTGAGAGATACTTGGGGCAATCTTGTGAAAGCATTCTCTATTCCAAAAGCAATATATAGACATTAGGTGGTATCATTAGTATTAAGGAATTCAGAGTGACGTAGTGGCTTTGGAGTCAAGACTTTGCCGCAAGTCATGTCCTCTGACATATTCTAACTGCATATGAGTAAATTACAACAAATCTTTAAGAAAATGTTTCAGAAAAGATGCTAATCCATACCAGTAGAGGGAGTTGCTACATCAAGAGTCTCCTAGACTAATGAAATCTTAATTGTGAACCCTGCCCTTCCCACCTTCCACTCAGAGAGGCAGATGAAATAGTCCAACATGTACAAAATAAATGGCACTTGCATGAATAATAGCAAAATTAGTTATATGAGCATAATATAGCCTATACAACATGTTTTTTTTACATTACATATCTATATTGATTCATGTTGTTTTTCAGTTGTTTCAGTCATATCTGACTCTTCAAGAACCCACTTGGAGTTTTCTTGGTAAAGACACTGAGTTGGTCTGTCTTTTTTTTCCCTCCAGACCATTTTACAGATGTAGAAACTGAAACAAATAGTTAAGGCATTAGCCTAGTGTCACACAGATAGTAAAATATTTGAGACTGGATTTGAACTCAGGTCGTCTTGATTTCATGCCTCTGTCCATTGTGCTATTTTGCTACCCACTTATTTTGAGGAAAACCTACAATTAGTGTTGTTTCCAGAATTGGAAATCAAGAGTTTTCCAAGACATTAATACTTTCCCATTGGTCCAATGGTGAGTCATGTATTAATTCAATCATCTTAGGATATTACTTTTACAAACAGACTGTGCTCAATAATATTTGGAAGCCTACAATCATGTTCTAATACTCATTTTCCCCTAACCAGCTTTACTAAATTGCCCAATCTTCGAATACTTCTGAAGAAAATGGAATTTCAACACAAAGTTTACATTCAGGATGCAGGTAAGTCCTCAATCTCTTCTGTCCCCTTCCAAATGAGAGATGTAGAGAGTAAATATCACCAACTCCACAATTTCAGTTCCTGTCTGATTTGCTATTCAGGAGCAAGGGAAGTTCTGAACCTAGTGTTGGCACAAAAGGATTTTGTTATGGGAGTCCAGGGGAACATTTATGATGCTTGTGTTGTTGCAACTGCTGTTTTGGGTTTTCTTTTTCCTATCTCACACACTGGCCATGACAGTGGCAGAGACAGGTCATGATTTAAGAGTGAAGGATAGTGCTGCTGTTATAGTTGTGGACTCTTTGATGAATGGAGGCACTGTGGGTGAGGAAGTAGGACATGAAATAGGAGAGGAGGGATGGAAAATGTCAGATTTAAAACCAGTTCTAGAAATGACTGGGTTTATTCTGTGTACTAAAAGTAGTGCAATTTTAATTTTGAGGAGCTTTATGAAATGCCATAAAGTATCTGTTCGATCTAAGGTTTAAAAAAAAATTCACTGATTTAAATTACACTAGTTGGGAATAAGATGTTGCTAAGGTATCTGCATTGCATCTATTTTAAAATACTAATCTTTACTGAAATATCTCAGAGGAACTTTAATGACCCAAGAGAATGATAGAGGGTTTAGAGAGGTTGGGGACTGCAGAGAAGAAATTACTCTACTAATCTTTACATTCTCCATCAATGGTAGAATAAAGATTGCTTGTTTCATTTAAGAAATGCTTTCCTATCCGGTAAAAACTTCAACAAGCATTTAGGAAGATGAAAGGTTTTTCAGTTTTGCTTTGATTTTGGATTTTTCTTCCTGATAAGCAACACCTTGAAATTACTGATGAAGCCCACATTAGAGTATTTAAAAATGTACAATTTTGCGTGTCACTATAGAGTGTCCTCATTTTTTAAAATGTCACCTTCCTAAAAATGTATGATGTTCAATTCTTGAATTATATAATTTTAGAATTTAAAGGGACTTAGAGAGCTGGGTTAAACTCCACATATGCAAAAAATTGTATAATTGTATATTTTCTCACATACCTTTGGTGACCATGACTTTTTACAGCATTTTAAGGTTTGAAAAGTGATGTTCTTACAGGGCTTCATTTGTGTATCACCACAAACCTGTAAGATATATGTGACCCGGGTCCGGGTCCTTCAAGTGACACTCTCTCAGTGGGCTTCTGCTTCGGACGTCTCCGGATTTCCCTCCCCGGGGGACTCGGCCGAGGGACTCAGTCGGACACTTCTTCAGGAGGCATATATTTTATTAAGTGCAGAGGAATCCCCCGAACAGCTAAGGGCGTTGGTTTAAGTAGGTTTCTAGTTCCGGGTAGCTATCTATTGTTTAAATAGGTTTCTATTTTTAGGTATCCATCCTGATCCACCCCGAGGGAGAGGCCTACATCCCATTGGAGCAAGCCCCTCCAGACCAATCCTAGGGAGGCACGATCCCTAATCCCGGGTCGTGTCCTCCCCTGGTTGGCTGGTGGCCACTCCTGGGGAAGCCCCTCTCCGCCCAGGCAGTCAGGACCGACCCCCGACAACTCCCCCTTTTTGTTTAATAAGGGCAGGTGAAAGGCCTGTCTTAGGCTATGTGGCCTGTCTCCATGCCTGGTACCGAGAGTGGGCAGGGCCCCTGTCTTAGGCTATGTGGGTGGCCCCCACCTCCAGCATTTCTGGTAGGTGGACCCACAATAATCCCGTCATTGGGTACCTCTGCAGCCAATGGCATGATTATCCAGGTCATGGGGCCACAATATTCCCGTCATCGGCACAGTCACAGCGAAAGCCCATTATTGATTATAGCGGGGTACAGGGATGCTTTTGAACATGGCCGGTGTTAGGCCGTCATCCCGAAATTGCAAAAAATTCATGGTATTTGTGCGACTTGCGCCTCAACTCCCCCTTATTGTTTATGCAGAAGTATATCAGCCTTTAGTTATTCCAGGGTACCCATCCACAATTTCATAATACATGACAATAAGCAAGGTAGGCAGAGACAAATCACACATAACAGGGCAATCCCCAATCCAGTAACAAAAAATATATAAAGCCATTGTGTAACATTAAGATTTCTCAACTAATCTGGGAAAAGTCCATGCTGATTTTTCATATCCCTCTTATAATGGTCTGTGGCATTTTGTATGCCTTTAATTATCTCACCTAACTTTAATATATAAGTATCTAAACTTTGGAAGTCATCAAGTCTGGAAATAGCATCTTCAAGCTCTGTGCTGGCGTTAAGCATGAGGGCAGTCATGCATGCAGGTCGTAACAGCTGCGTATCGCACGATAGCCCTTAGTTCCCTGATTGGTGGTTAAGCCTTGGTCAGCCCTCAGCACCTGTTCTTAGGGCCACGTTACTGAGTTGGCTGATCGTGTCCTACTATGATAGGTGGGGGCCCCACCAGTACCTCCCCGAGGGCGATGCCGTACGTTGTCCACGAGCCTTCCTTGCGCCCAGAATGAGGAAGTCACGGGCCAAGCACGTGACCGCCAGTTAGGGCGGGTATAGACTCCCGGCCGTCACCTATCCACCCAGGAGGTCTGGTGGCGGCCCCTCACACTATCTTTGGTCCTATATATGCTTGTACAGAACAATTCTGGCATGTAAAATTGAAAATTCCTGTCATGTTCTGATATGTCTCTAGTTTAGATCTGTAGTCTCTGTCCCATAGAAATATATGTGTGTTCCCTAGACATACTTCACCCATTAAAGTAATGTTGTTAGCTTTCTTTGGTGATGCTGCAGCAGGCATTCCCTGCACTGTTTGTCCTCCCATAGCTAGAATAACTTTGTCTAGTCCCTGAACAGGTCTTTCAACCTCAGGAGACCCTTTATAATTGATGTACATTTGTCTAGGAAAGTTTGGTGCATATTTTTCCTCAAGTAAGTATGTAAGATTGTGACATGAATATAACATTTCTGTGTAGTTTCCCCTAATCAATTCTTTCTCCTGACAAGTATGTGTGTGACAATTCTCAAATGGTAAAAACCCCGTATACAGATGCCAAAGGGTTACATTTCTCTTCTTTTGTAAGTTACAAAATGGCCTAAATTTCATTCCAGGAACAAGTCCCACAAAGTCCTTGTCTGACCAAACTACTATTGTCCCATTTATCCTCCAGGTGAATAGATTATAAGCGTGTAATGTATCTTTCTCATCCAATGTCTCTTGTCCGTCCACAATAGTGGCACACCAGGGATACCCCTCTGTTCCATTCACCTGTATGTATTTAAAACCAAACCCATTCCAATTCCCAGAAATACCCTTCTATAGACAAAGTGGGAAACCTGTGACTAGTCCTGAAAAGTTAGTGTCTCTGAAAGAGAGTCCCATTATTATCATAGTCTAGTCCATCATCTTTAAACATGTGAGAAATATTGCCTTGGATGATAAATTTGGTTATTGTCTCACTCCATGACATCACCCTTAACCATGGTGGATTCGTGAGGAACGCCCATCTCTGTTGTTCCTTCGGTGCTGGGTCGATGGACGCAGTGTTCTTTGAGTGTCATGATAAGTACGAGAAAAATGAAAGGAGTCATTGTGACCTAGTTGATTAAGCTTCTCCAGAAGTTTTTTCGTCTGCCACTGATAGCACCTCCTCACTCCCTGTGACCGCTTCACCTTGGCGGTTGTCCTCTATCATTGTTATCCTTTTCACTGGAACCCAAACTTCTTTATTATCATCTGTTGAAACACAAACATACCCTTTTCCCCACGTTAACACTGTATGAGGACCAAATCAATTTTTATTCTCATCGTGCCACATTACTGGCTACTTTCAGGGCACTTGTTATTGCTGATTCATTCTTTGCAGACTCCTTATTAGGAGATGTTAAGAATTTCATAGCAGCCAATAAGCCATCATTATAGAATTTTAAATAATTTAGAGTATAAACAGCCAAACAGCCAATTGTAATTTATCATCAATTTAGAGTATAAACAGCCAATTGCGAATTTATCAACTCCTGGTCCAACTCCTCCTTTTTCTTTTTGCAAGTAGGTGTCCAGGGATCGATTTGCTCGTTCCACTATAGCTTGACCAGTGGGATTATGGGGGATTCCAGTGACATGTAAAATGGAAAATTCCACCATGAACTGTTCAATGGCTTTACTGACATAAGCTGGACCATTGTTTGGTTTAATGCTTTTTGGTACTGCATGATTTAGAATGTGACCGAGTGTGTGTGATATAAAATATTGCTGTTTTGGCCCTTATTGGTAGTTGAACTTCCATAGTTATCTGTTTAATACTATCTGCCCTATCAGGAATATAGGCTGACTCTACTCTAGGTATCAATGGTACTGTATACTTTCTGTCTGTGATGATATTGCAAGGTTCTTTCACATATAATAATGCTTGCAATACTGCATATAATTAATTTTGTTGTGTAGAAGTAAATGTTGTTTTAAATTTATGCATCTCCCTTTTAGATGGAATATACATAGATGCCCTAAAATTTTTTGTTGCATCTGTAAAAACATTAACTCCCTCTACCAGTGAGGAAGAGCATTTGTCGGCCCAAGATCATGGCCACGTGGCAAATTGCTGCCCAAAAGGAATTGGGAGCCCGTGTTGGAAATTCTGATTAATCAATATCTGCCATTCCACAAACTCTTGTATGCAGTTCTCTATTTGTTGACTTGTATACATAGTATATATTTGTGAGGTTTCTGTCCTATTAACATCCTTACTCTCTTCACTGCCTTATGTATGACTTGGGCTACCAGCACAGCATAAAGCACACAAGCTCTGTTCTTTATCTGAGCCAAATGTACCCACTCAATAATCCTTTGTTTTTGATATAAAACTCCAGTGGGTATTTTTTCAGTGAATAAATTGTTACTTCCAAGTCCTGTGATTCTAATATCCTGCTAATAGTACACCCCATAATCTTTTTCTGCACTAATTTCAAACATTCCAGTGCTTCATCTGTCCATTTTCTGCATGAGTTTAATTGAGAAGGACCTTTCAATAAATCATATAATGGTTTCATTTGATCAGTTGTAATTCCCAACTGTGGCCTACACCACTGAATTACTCCTATCAATTTCTGAAAGTCATTTAAAGTTGTAACCTTTGTAGAATCTATGATAGGTGACTTCAAACTTAAGCCTTACCACCTTACATCATTGTTTCACAGGCTAGTTTCTCCTTCTCTGATTACATTTACTCTGAAAAAAAAAAAACTTTTTAGAAATTAAGTTGTTAATAAGTTCAAACACTAAATTTAACTTTTGCTTAAGCCAAGGAATGACTACAAGTTCAGATTAAAAGAGCAAGATCTTTTCTGCTTCATAGACCATTACATATTAATTTATCAATACATTGTCTTGAAGATGAAAATTTAAAACCGTTTAAAATTTGTCCTGTTGTTAAGTCACTAAACTTTTACAAAAAATTAGTTGAAAACCTCCAAAATAATAGTTCTCTTCTCTTGATCTAATCTGGAATGATAAAAGTTACAATTCACTGTAGACCCAGCTAAATGATGAGTTGGGACTGCAGGGCAAAAAATCTTAATGGTTTTACTCATCCTTTACTCAAGTAAATTTTATTTCTGTGTCCACTCCTTAAGAACTTTTTTGAATGAGAGGGTTTTGAATTCCTCAGCTGAAGGGAGGGAGACTTCTGGACAACTGCCCAGTGGCGCCAAGTCTATTCCATTCTGCTGGAGAGTTTCAAAAGCTTTATCTCTGCTGAGGTGTCTCTTTAAGATTTATGCATATTTCCAATTTGTCTAGTGCCAAATAATATAACAAATCCTGATCTGTTTTAAACATCCAATTAGGAGTGACACGTTTCACTTAATATGTGAACAGAATAACTACCTTTTGGTTACTTCTCATTATACAAAATACTTTTCTTTTAGGTGAGATTTAAGTGAAAATGCTGATCAGCCTGCCCCAGATCTTCTCTCGTCTCTCTCCACCCCCACAATCTGGCCAGGATCGGGAAGGCAAAGAGAGAGGGTTTAACCAAAAACTTTCAAATAATTCTCAAAACTTTTATGCTTTCCTTAAACTTCATATCCATGTTGTTTTCCTAATGGGCTTTGATTAAAGCCCCCTTTAAAACTGCACAGACACTATGTCCCTGCATTTCCCATTCAAGACTACACCTTGCAATCACATGAACTAAAAATAATATAAGATTAGTTCCTCTCTTTCTCTCTCCCATACTTCTCCCCGATGCTGCAGTCATCAGAGAGAAGGGAGGAGGGGGAGGAAAAGAGATAACTTTCCAAGGTCCAGCTACCATGGAGCTGACCGTAATAACTCACAAACACACGCACACAGAACATGTAAAGACAGAACACATATACAGACAATAAAAGAATCCAAAAAACTGAGAAAAAATTGTCAGAAATCCTCTGTACACATTATAACTCTGGCTTAATTTCTATCACTGTGTAACTAAGCCTTGCATAAGATTCCTTCTCTAAACTTTCTCCCGTACAAGATTGCTTTTTTAGACTTACTCCTGCAACTTTTTACTGCACCATAGATCTGTGCCGAGTGCCAGGGCTGGAAGAACATCCGGGCCGCTGAATTCGCCACTGTGCCACAGATCCTGGGCAAATTTTTTGCTGTGCCATAAATCCAGGCCCTGGGCCAACTCTGGATATATTTCCTGGTTGAATTTCTGACTGCACCAACTCCCTCTTTCCTCTCGGTCCTATCTGGTCGTGATTGTCTCCTGAGCTCCCAGACCGCCAATACTCCAAAGATAAAAAAGGGGGGCAGTAGAGGGGGATCTCGACTCCTTGTCAGAAATCTCCACTAGGGAGTCTCCCGTTTGTATCGCACAAGCGGCAGCCCAGCAAGTTGGACGTGGGGTGCCCACAAGGGCTGCTTTTTCCACCCCGTACATGACAAAATCAGTCTCAACGAGCAACCCAGGGGTGGCATCCACATAAGAGGCCATTTGTGTCCCCACTACTTGCCATGTTTGAGGAGTTAATTCTGCATGGCAAACCCATGGTGATATAGTTTGTATTTTTACTACCCACTCCCTACATTCCTTTATATGAATTTTTGTGCCCGCTTCTTGGCAGACCTTATAAAGCTGGCACGCTAATACTCCTGAATCCTCTGGCTGCAATTGCTTAGCAATTCTATTGCCCATTTTCTCCTAGGTAGCCCCGTCTACCTAGGGTGTCCGACTCTTCCGCCCTTAAGCGAGCGGGATACTCACGTCACCTGGCGGGGTCCCGTCTATCGTGTGCCCCACGTTGGGCGCCAATTGACCCGGGTCCGGGTCCTTCAGGTGACACTCTCTCAGTGGGCTTCTGCTTCGGACGTCTCCGGATTTCCCTCCCCGGGGGACTCGGCCGAGGGACTCAGTCGGACACTTCTTCAGGAGGCATATATTTTATTAAGTGCAGAGGAATCCCCTGAACAGCTAAGGGCGTTGGTTTAAGTAGGTTTCTAGTTCCGGGTAGCTATCTATTGTTTAAATAGGTTTCTATTTTTAGGTATCCATCCTGATCCACCCCGAGGGAGAGGCCTACATCCCATTGGAGCAAGCCCCTCCAGACCAATCCTAGGGAGGCACGATCCCTAATCCCGGGTCGTGTCCTCCCATGGTTGGCTGGTGGCCACTCCTGGGGAAGCCCCTCTCCGCCCAGGCAGTCAGGACCGACCCCCGACATATATGCATATGTGTATATGTATTAGACACACACAAATATGATTTTCATATACTTGGCATTATGCTAGATCATATAAGGGAGAGGAAACAGATTATGTCTCAGATCTGTCTTAAAGGATCTTACTGCCTCATGGAAATAATAAATCTATCTCTGATGTATGGTGGAAAGTATACTAGATCAGGATTCAAATATCACCTCCAATACTACTTGTGCAAACTTGAGAAAGTCTTTTAACCATCATGGGTTCTATTCTTATATAAAATTAGAGGGTTAGATTAAATGGTGTCTAACACACCTTCAAGCTCATATCTGTGAACCTACGATCCATTAAAAATAAGGGGGAAAGATTAAATGATGGATAAAGTTCCAGTCAGCTCCAAAATTCTAATCATTTGTGATCCCTTTATGAATTGAAGATAAGAAAATGGAAGAATGCTACAAAATAACAATAAATTTATATTTTTGAGTATCCAAATACATAGTACATTCCAAGATGTGGTTGGTAAGAAAGGAAAAAGATAAGTTTTGAATGGAGATTTTAAGGAATACAACTTGGACCACCAGAAAAAATTTTGACTCTTTAAGATGAGGATTTGGATGAGCAAAGACCCAGGAGATTGTAGGTAGGAGCTGATAATATGTAAGTGGAGAGTGAGTATCTATCTATCTATCTATCTATCTATCTATCTATCTATCTATCTATCTATCTATGCCTATATGTATGTTATGCATTGGTGATTATTTACAAAGGACTATTGTAAAAACTATTTTTGTTTTCAACAATTTAGGTTTCCTTGAGGAAACTCAAGTATGCCCTGAACTATGACTAATACAAGCTCAGGTTTTTTGTGGTTTCTTATTGCTATAAAAATACTTTATAATAAATACATTTTAATGGTTAGACATTTTCATATGTGGTATGCCAAACATGAACCAAAAGGGGTAGAAGAGAGTCTAAGATCACTCATCTTAATAGAATTTAGGCTTTATCCAAACTGTTTTGTTGTTACAGACTGATTTCTCTATAGAAAAGAGATTATTTAACCCTAGGCAGTTATCAAGCACCACCACAATATAGGAGAATGAGAAATAGAAAAACCATAATCTATTCCTTCACGCCAATCCTCCTCATTAAACCCTCAGGCATATCCTTGCTATGACTGCAGAGATATTTCATAGGATCCTTCCATTTGTGTACACTTCTCTTAACACTCCATCACCCCAACACTACTTCATTCTGCTCCCCAGGTTAGTTTAGCTCTTTTTGCTAAATGTGACTCAGTTGACTCAGAGAATTTGTTCAGTTTCCTAATCACCTGGCTATAAAAGGCCACAGGGAACTCCAACTATCTGTCTCTCCCCCAAGTTCTGACCATGGAACACTAATTTGTCTGACTTTGGCAACTGTGCTCAGATGAATTATTGTAGTGTCCTTATGCAATATCTTTGTTGATTATGTTACTTTGCTATGGTTAAATAAGTTTCTTTTTGCTAACATATAACTACCAGTGTTTCATTTAATTTTATTTTCAGAAGCAGATAGGTGGCATAGAGAATTGTAAATTTAACTTGGATTCAGGGAGACCCGAGTTGAAAAATAGTCTATGGTAGTAGACAAGTCATTTAATCTCTATTAGCATCTTCATTTTAAAAATTAGAATAATATTAGCATCTCCCTCCCAAAACCTTTGTAAGGATTGCAGCTAAGAAAGGAAAAAGCTTGCAAATATTAAAGAACCATATAATTTAAAGTTATTCTCATTTCAGCGTAATGACCCTTCACTGACTATCTTCCATTATGGCTAAGAAAATTTATGTTTAATAACTTTTAGGGTTTCTACTATTGTTTCATTTCATTATTAAAAGGACCCTTCTGTTATTGTTAAGTAAGCTTCCTTTCTTAACTGTTAGATTCTTTTTACCAATGTTTCTTTTCAATTCAGTATTGATCCTGAAGTATGAGATCAGCCTGTTCATTCCCACCCTGTAGCACCTGCTATCTTAGGGACTTACATTACTGCCTTTCTCCAGCAAAGGGATTTCTGACCAAATCTAATGTGATTGTAGATGCTTTCATATCTACCTGCTAGAGATTTAACTGAGCATTCTGTTATTTGAGGACAAGGATGAGGAAATTAATAAGTCACAAGGATATTTCTGCAAAGAGACAAATAAGATGCGGAATGAGATCAGAGATACTAACTATGGTGGACAGATAATGTTGCTTAGTTTTCATACAGCTAGTTGAAGACAGTCAACATCTCATCACTTATAATGTGTTCTGAGGTTGAAAAATGCTTGACATACATTATCATGCTTTGGTTTCAGAGAAACTTTCTGAGGTAAGTATTATACATATTATTATACCAGTTTTACAAATGAGGAAATGGATGATATGGGGAACTATGTAAATGCCAGCCACTCTTAATATGAATAATGATAAGATATCTTTAAAACATTTTAAACCTTTATTTCATTTCAAGCACTAAAGTATTTACTACCTTTATTGTTTCTCATAATATTTCAAGTAAAGATGTATTTCTTACTATTTATTTTTAAGAAAAGAAAGGTAGAAAAACTGGAAGAAAATAAAACAATAAGGGAATTTGTCTCGATTTTTGAAAAAAAAATGTTTCAAACATTTGTTCCTAAAAATAAGTTAAGTGTAAAATTTTCTACCCAATGAGGCTTAATCATTTCATTAAAAATCCTTCAAAATTACCAATGAATCTCTGCTATAATATAATCAGATATGGAAATATTCATATATGGATTATCTAAAAGATAAGTATAAAATACAGTTGAAATAACAAAGATCACAGGAAAGCAATACATTGGTGTAAAAGTCAGTTTAAATGCTTTTCATTATCACAAAAGGAGTTTTATGTGAAAATAAAATTATACATTTACCCAGTCTATTCCTCTCAAATCTGTACTATTCATAGAAGTCTAGTCCATAGAGCAGACTGTGGATTTAGATGAATTACATAGATATTACTCAGATATTCATGATTTCCCTACAGAAATTTTTAAGAATCATTTAAGAATACATGTTCTACTCTACCCAAGGGACTATAAAATCAGGCATACCCTTTGATTCAGCAATACCACTGATAGGTCAATATCCCAAAGACATCCAAAAAAAAAAGCAAAAAAGACCTATTTGTTAAATACATACACACATGAATACACACACATACACATATACACATATAAATATGTATATATACACACATATATGGGTATGTATATATGTATACCAACGTATCAGCTCTTTTTATGGTGGCTAAAATTTGGAAATCAAAGGCATGTCCATAATTGGGGAATGGCTAAATAAATAGCCTGTGCTATGTAACTGTTATAAAATATTATTGTGCTGTGAGAAATGACAGAAAAACCTGGAAAGCCTTACAAGAACTGATGCATAGTGAAGGGAACAGAACCAGTAACAACAATATTTTTCAATGAATAGCTGCGAATGGGACAGCAATTCTCAGCAATACAAACATCGGAGACAATCCCAAAGAACTAATATTGAAACATACTCTCTGCCTCCGGACAAAGAAGTGATATTGACTGAATGCAAACTGAAGCATGCTATTTTTCATTTTCTTTTTTTTTCTTTTACCTATGTCTTCTTGGACAAAATGAATAATATGGAAGTGTTTTACATTATTGTACATGTATAACCTATTTCTGATTGCTTAATATCTCAGGGAGAAGGGAGAGAAGGTAGGGGTAGAACTTGGAGGTCAAATTTTCAAATTAAGATTTTTAAAAAAGTTTTAAAAGGAATATATGCTCCAGTTCTAACACCTTTCCTCCCATAATGCTCCATTTCTATAGAATGTCATTTGCGCCAATAAAATGATGTGGATTACCACATATATAATAAAACACATTTTGTTTCAATAGGATATATATTCAGGAAAATAACTGTGAGCATAATAAAAAGTGAGATGATGATTTAAGAGTTGGCATTGTAAATCACCAAAATAAATGGTTTAAGCAACAGAGAAAAGAAAAAAAGAACAAAAGGAAATTGACCAAAATAAGTGAATACTCCTACAAAATCTGAATTGACTGTATTAATTACTTGGTGACCTGCAGTTTCTGTTTGCAAAACATATGCCAAAAGAAACTGCCTGTGAAATAAATACCTCTTTGAAAAGAAAATAAACTTTGCCATTGTTTAATATTCAAAGAGATGTAGGACAGTGATAACTGATGACAGGGATTAAATTTAAGGTATAAATTTTCAATTCTTTTTGTGTTTCTGTTGTTTTTTTCTTGCAAGGAAGTAAGATCAGATAGGACTGCATAAAGTAAAAACAGATGATAGGGAGTTGATAGCCAAGATAAGTAGGATGATAATAAGAGAATACCAAGCTCTGTGTGACTATTCAAGTCTCCAGTCCCAAATGTTTAGTACATGTATCAGTATACAAAAACAATCTGAAATGTGAATGTTAATTCTTTTTCAATGGTCATTGAAAAATCATAAAGAATGAATAAAAATCCACAGGATTATAGAATTGCCAAAACACAACTGAAAAAGGAAAGTGTTTGCTTGTGTGTGTGTATTGAGAGGGAGAGGAATAATGAAGTCTGAAAATAAAAGGCCAGAGTTAGGACTTTGACTCCTGGGAACATAGAAAGAAAGAAAGAACACTTAAAGGACTAAGTGTACATCTAGAAAAAAGATTGTTTACAAAGAGGTAGTATGGCTTCATTAAGATCTTATCAGATCAGGCCCCACCAACTAAGAGCAAGTGTCAGGGTAACCAAATCAATGACAGCAAGGATGGTTTCCAGACCTCTCATCCCACAGATAGCAATGACAACAGAGACAAAGTTCTATTTCACCAGGATGAGAAATGCACTCAGTGCAATGAAGGTCATATCATCATAGCTCAGGCCCTAGAAAACCTTGGGAGTGACTGAATTAGCACTGGCAGTGTCTGTTTCCAGAACTCTCAGCCCACAGATGGTAAGGGGGCCAAAGAACTTGTCAGAAGGAGATTGATGGGGTCTTTTTGCTAGCATAAAGGCAGGACTGTTGCTTTGTTCATACTTGCATCCAGGTCATAGTCCTAGGTGGCAATCCCAGGGTGAGGAGGAGCACTATTATATCAGAGCTTGTAGCCACAGTGAAGGATGGACCTTTCTCACAGTTCCATAGCAGAAAAGAGTGCTTGTGGTCACTAACAGACCAGAATACAGATCAAGAGAGTAGTAAATACCTCCCCTTAGGTCATATCACCTTTGAATAATTGAGAAATTTCAAGTCCCTAGAAGTACCTCTGAAAACCACTGCACAAAACCTCTGGAGCTTAGGATAGTGCACCCTCCAACCTGGAAGCAGAGCCCTACTGTAACAAAGAGTTAAAAGTCAACTACTAGACTGAGGAATTGAGGAAACAATGAAAAAAAAACATTATGACTACAGAAAGTTACTGTGGTGATAAGGAAAGATTAAAACATACACTCAGAAAAATAAGAAATATGAAGCACCTATATCCAAAGTCTCCCCAAAATAATATGAATTGGTCTCAGGCTATGGAAAAACTCAAAAAGAAGTTTGAAAACCAAGTAAGAGAGGTAGAAGAAAAATTGAGATTGATGCAAGAAAATAATGAAAAGAACTTTTGTGGGGTTGGAGCCAAGATGGTCGAGTGAAAGCATTGAGTCACCTGAGCTCTTCCACAACCTCCTTCATATACCTTGAAAAAGTGAATTTGAACAAATTTTAGAGTGACAGAATCCACTAGGAGATAGAGTACAGCAGATGTCCCACCCAGGACAGTCCGGGATGTCATCAGGAAGGATCTGTTACACCAGATTGAGGTTGCTCAGAGAGCTAGGACTGTACCAGCACAGACTCAGCCATAGTTGAATAGGAGCAACCCTGGGTGGACCAAATCAGAAGAAGCAGAGTGAATTCTCAAACCTTTCAGCATAGGATAGGACTCCAGGAGAACTGAATGAGAGAGGACCACAGGGCAAAACTAAACTAGTGGGGGACCTTAACCTCTCCCTCTTTCAACTTCATAAATATAACCTCAAAATAAACAAAAAATAAGTTAGGAAGGTTAACAGAATCATGGAAAAGGTAGTTATGATAAACTTCTGGAGAAAAATGAATGGGAATAGAATGGAATATACCTTTTTCTCAGGGATACATAGCACCTATACAAAAATTGACCATGTACTAGGGCATAAAAACCTAACAATGCAGTTTATAAAAGCAGAGACAGTTAATGAATCCTTTTCAGATCATGATGCACTGAAAATTACATGTAATAAAAGGCCATGGAAATGTAGACCAAAAACTAATTGGAAATTAAATAATTGAATCCTAATGAATGAATGGGTCAAACGAAATCAGAGAAACAATCAATAACCTCATTCAAGAGAATGACAATAATGAGACAACCTACCACCACCTATGGTATATAGCTAAATCATTTCTTAAGGGGAGTTTTATGTCTCTGAAAGCTTAAAAGAATAAAATAGAGAAAGAGGAGATCAGTGAATTGGGTATGCAACTGAAAAAGTTAGTAAAGGTACAAATTTAATATCCCCAATTAAATACCAAATTAGAAATACTGAAAACCAATGAAGAGATATTTAAATAGAAATTAAGGAAACTATTGAACTAATAAATAAAATTAAGAGCTGATTTTATGAAACAGTCAGTAAAAGTGATAAACCTTTGTTCAATTTGATTAAAAAAAGAAGAAAACAAGTTACCAGTATCAAAAATGAAAAGGGTGAACTCACCTCCAATGAAGAGAAAATTAAAACAATAACTAGAGATTATTTTGCCATGCTGCATGTCCATAAGTTTCACAATTTTAGTGAAATGGATGAATATTTAAAAATATAAATTCCCCAGATTAACAAAAGAGGGAGCAAAATATTTAAATAATGCCACCTCAAAAAAAGAAATTGAACAAATCATCAATGAAATCCCTAAGAAAAAATCTCCAGGGCCAGAAGAATTTACAAATGTATTCTATCAAACATTTGAAGAACAGTTAATTCTCATGCTATATAGACTATTTGGGAAAATTGATGAAGGAGTCCTACCAACCTCTTTTCATTACACAGAAATGATTCTGATACCTAGACTGGGATAGCCAAAACAGAGAAAGAACATTACGATAAACTTCCCTGATGAATATAGATGCAAAATTTTAAAGGACATATTAGCAAAGATATTACAGCAACTTATCCAGAGAATAATGCACTTTGATCAGGTAAGATATATACCAGAAATGTAAGATTGGTTCAATATCAAGAAAACTATCAGCATTATTGATCATATTAACAAAAAAACTAAGAGAAAACATATTATTGCCTCAATAGATGCAGAAAAGATTTTGACAAAATACCATGCCCATTGCTATTGAAAACACTGGAGAGCATAGGAATAAATGGAGCCTTCCTTAAAATAATAAGTGATATCTACCTAAAACAATTAGCAAGCACGATATACAATGGGCATAATCCAGATGCATTTCCAGTAAGATCTGGGTGAAACAAAGATGTCCATTATCACCACTTTTATTCCATATAGTAATGGAAATGTTAGCTGTAGAAATAAGAGAAGAAAAAGAAATTGCAGAAATTAGAACAGGCAAAGAAGAATAATAGAACTAGAGAATCCTAGAAAATCAAGTAAAAAAGCCACTTGAAATAATAAACAGCTTTGGCAAAGTAGCAGGATACAAAATAAACCCACATAGCATAGATTACTTTAATTTCTATATATTATTAATAAAGCCCAATATCAAGAGATAGAAAGAGAAATCACATTTAAAGTTATTGCAGACACTATAAAATATTTGGAAGTATATATGCCAAAACAAATCGAGGGACTATATGGGCACAATTCCAAAATACTTCACACAAATAAAATGAGATCTAAATAAGTGGGAAAAAATTAGTTGCTCGTGGGTAGGCTGAGCTAATATGATAAAAATTATGATTCCACTTAAATTAATGTACCTTTTCAGTGCCATGTCAGACAAATGACCAAAAATTGTTTCCAAGAGTAAGAAAAAATAATATCAGAATGCATCTGGAAGAACATAAGGTCCAGTATATTAGGAGAATTAAGAAAAAGAAATGCTAGGGAAGGTAGCGTAAGAATACCAAATCTCAATATGCATTATAAAGCAGCAATCATCAAAACTACTTGGTAATGGATAAGAAACAGAGGGGGTAGATCAGTGGAATGGTTTAAGTACACAAGACACAGTAGTCAATAACTATAGCAATCTACTGTTTGATAAACCCAGGGATACAAATTTCTGAGATAAAAGATCACTGTTTGACAAAAAAAGCTCTTGTGAAAACTCTGTAATAGTGTAGTGGAAACTGGGTATAGATCACTGCTGGACACCTTATATCAAAATAAAGTTCAAATGGGTACACAATATAGATGTAAAGGCTGATACTGTTAACAGATTAGGGGAGAATGAAGAGTATATTTGTCAGATTTATGGATAATGAAGAAATTTATGACTAAATAAGAGATAGAAAACCTTTTGAAATGAAAAATGAATCATTTGATTACATTAAACAGAAAAAGTTTTTTGCACAAAGCCAATAAAAGCAAGAATAAGAGGAAAGCAGAAAACTGGAAAAGGATTTTTTTTAAAATATAAATTTATTTATTTAACTTTTCACACTCATTTTCACAAAGTTTTGGGTTCCAAATTTTCTCCCCATTTATCCCCTCCCCCCACCACAATACACCGAGCATACTAATTTTTCCTATTACCAATCTGCCCTCTCTTCTATCATCTTTCCCTTCTCTTGTCCCCATCTTCTCTTTTGTCCTGTAGGGGCAGATGACTTTCTATTTCCCATTAACTGTATTTCTTATTTCCTAGTAGCAAGAACAATACTCAACAGTAGTTCCTATAACTTTGAGTTCCAAATTCTCCCCATCCCTCCCTCCCCACCCATTCCCTTTGGGAAGGCAGGCAATTCAGTATGGGCCATATCTGTGTACTTTTGCAAATGACTTCGATAATAGTCATGTTGTGTAAGACTAACTATATTTCCCTCCATCTTATCCTGCCCCCCATTGTTTCTATTCAGTATTTTGATCCTCTCCATCCTCAGGAGTGTTGACTTCAAAGGGCTCCCTCCTCCCATTGCCCTTCCTTCCATCATCCCTCCCTCCCAGCTTATCTCCTTCTTCCCAATTTCCTGTATTGTAGGATAAGTTTTCATACCAAAATGAGTGTGCATTTTGGTCCTTCCTTTAGTCGAATGTGATGAGGGTAAACTTCTTGTTTTTTCCTTGGTTCTCCTCTTTTTCCCTCCACTAAAAAGTCTCCTGCTTGCCTCTTGAATGAGAGATAATTTACCCCATTCCATTTCACCCTCTCTCCTCCCACTACATTTCTCTCTCACCATTTACCTTAATTCTTTTAAGATATGGTCCCATCCTATTCAATTCACTCTGTGCTCTCTGTCTCTATATATGCCTGCATGTGTGTATGTGTGTGTGCACATATGTGTGTACGTGTGTGTGTGTCTGTGTGTGGTCCCACCAACTACCCAGATACTGAAAAGTTTTAAGAGTTACAAATATTGTCTTTTTATGTAGAAATGTAAACAGTTCACCTTTGGTAAGTCCCTTATGACTTCTCTTTTCTGTTTACTTTTTCATGCTTCTTCTCATTCTTGTGTTTGAAAGTCAAATTTTCTTTTCAGCTATGGTCTTTTCATCAAGAATGCTTGAAAGTCCTCTGTTTCATTGTAAGACCATATTTTCCCCTGAAGTATTAAAATCAGTTTTGCTGCGTCGGTGATACTTGGTTTGAGTCCTACTTCCTTTGACTTCTGGAATATCCTATTCCACACCCTTCAATCCCTTAAAGTAGAAGCTGCTAGATCTTGTGTTACCCTGATTGTATTTCCACAATACTGGAATTGTTTCTTTCTAGCTGCTTGCAATATTTTCTCCTTGACCTGGGAATCCTGGAATTTGGCCACAATGTTCCTAGGAGTTTCTCTTTTTGGACCTCTTTCAGGCAGTGATTGATGGATTCTTTCAATATTTATTTTGCCCTCTGGTTCTAGAATATCGGGGCAGTTTTCCTTGATAATTTCATGCAAGATGATGTCTAGGCTCTTTTTTTGATCATGGCTTTCAGGCATTCCCACAATATTTAAATTGTTTCTCCTGGATCTATTTTCCAGGTCAGTTGTTTTTCCCATGAGATATTTCACATTCTCTTCCATTTTTTCATTCTTTTGGTTTTGTTTAATGATTTCTTGGTTTCTCGTAAAATCATTAGACTCCATCTGTTCCATTCTAATTTTGAGAGAACTATTAAATTCAGTGAGCTTTTGAACCTCTTTTTCCATTTGGCTATTTCTGCTTTTGAAAGCATTCTTCTCCTCACTGGCTTTTTGAACCTCTTTTGCCAATTGAGTGAGCCTATTCTTCAAGGTGTTATTTTCTTCAGCATTTTTTTGGGTCTCCTTAACCAAGGTATTGACCCGTTTTTCATACTTTTCTTGCATCTCTCTCATTTCTCTTCCCAGTTTTTCCTCCACCTGTCTAACTTGCTTTTCAAAATCCTTTTTGAGCTCTTCCAAGGCCTGAGCCCACCTGACATCCCCCTGGGGTGTCTGGGGTGCTGAGGCCCCACCCTCCACGTCTTTCCCTGATGGCAAGAATATTTCTTCGTTGTCGTCGTCAGATCCGAAAGTCGGGATCATTTGCATTTGTTGGAAAAAACTCTCTATAGTCTTATTTTTCTTCCCTTTTCTAGGCATTTTCCCAGCTATTTACTTGATTTCTGAGATTCCTGTCCACCCCCGCCTAGATCCGCCCAGCTAGTGCTTGGGCTCTGAGATTCAAATGGGCTTTCCTCGCTGCTAATCAATGTGAGCTTAAGTTTTGGTGCTGGGGTGGGGGCAGGACCGCCTCCCAGGCTCAGCTCCCTCAGGGACTTTATGCAGAGACTTTCAGGAACAGAAAGGGTGGGGGTTCCCGCCTCCCAGGCTCAGTTCCCTCAGGGGCTTTATGCAGAGGCCTTTAGTATTGGAGCAGGGTGGGGCAGGGCCGTCTCCCAGGCTCAGCTCCCTCAGGTTGTTTATGCAGAGACTTTCAGTAATGAAGATCCTGCCTGCTGGTGGGGAAATCCTGGGCCACCGCTGCTGCCTCTGCTGCTGTCCATGCCTCTGCCTCCGCTGCTTCCTGCCCCTGTCTCTGCCGCCGCCACTTCCTCCCGAGGGGACCTGAGTCACAGAGACACCCCACTCCCCTCAGCCAGCCAGCCGTCTCTCTCACTAACCTGTAGCTTCTGTGGGCGGAGGGACCCTCCCGGCTGCTGGAGCTTCCGTCCTTGAAACCTGCTCGGATCAGCTTCTCTGGGGCCATGGCCAGGGCAGCGCTGGGGTGGGGTCCACTTTCCGGGGTGCAACAGACCCTGGGGACGGGTCTCCAGGGCTCCCTGGCACGGAAATCTCTTCCACTCCGTTTCTGTACCCCTTTCAGTGGTCCAGAAGTTATGGGGGTCTCTTTTCACATTAATTCTATGGGCTGTGGTTTCAGAGCTCGTAAACGTGCGTCCTTCTACTCTGCCATCTTGGCTCTGCCCCTGAGTGAGCCTATTTTTCAAGGTGTTATTTTCTTCAGCATTTTTATGGGTTTCCTTTAGCAAGATATTTACCCTTTTTTCATGCTTTTCTTGCATCTCTCTCATTTCTCTTCCCAGTTTTTTCTCCACCTGTCTAACTTAATTTTCAAAATCCTTTTTGAGCTCTTCCATGGCCTGAGCCCACCGGATATCCACCTTGGATGTCTGGGATACAGAGGCCCTGACCATCTTTCCCTGATGGTAAGAATAGTTCCTCATCATCAGAAATGAAAGGTGGGAACATCTGTCCCCCAAGAAAGTAGCTTTCTGTGATCTTATTTTTCTTCCCTTTTCTGGGCATTTTCCCAGCCAGTTACTTGACTTCTGAGATTCCTCTCCACCCCTGCCTAGATCTGTCCAGCTAGTGCTTGGGGTCTGAGATTCAAATGCTGCTCCCCAGCCTCAGAGCTTTCAGGGGCGGGTGGTTGCTATTCAATGTGAGCTTAAGTTCTGGTGCTTGTGTGGGGGCAGGGCCGCCTCCCAGGCTCAGTTCTCTCAGGGGGTTTATGCAGACCTTCAGTAATGGCCCTGAGCTTTTGTCTGCTCCGGAAGTCCCGGGCCACCTCTGTCTCTGGCACTGCCTCTGCCACTGCCTCCCGAGGGAGCCTGTATTATGGAGATACCCTGCTCCCCTCTCAGCCCGCCTAGAAGTCTCTCTCACTGACCTGTAGCGCCTGTGGGTGGAGGGACCTTCGTGGCCGCCAGAGGTTCCGTCCCTGAAGCCTGCTCAGATCTGCTCCTCTGGGACCACGTGGCCAGGGCAGGGCAAGGGTGGGCTCCATGTCAGGTATGCGACGGACCTTTGGGGTCGGTTTTTCAGGGCTCTCTGGAACGGAAATCTCTTCCACTGCGTTGGTGCATGGCTTGTACTGCTCCAGAATTTGTGGGGAAATTTTTTTTAAAGGAAATTTATGGGCTGTGGGTTAGGAGCTAGCATACATGAGTCTTTCTACTCTGCCATCTTGGCTCCTCCCTCTGGAAAAGGATTTTTACAACTAGCATCTGTGGTACAAGTCTCATTTCTAAAATATATAGAGAACTGAGTAAAATTTACAAGAAAAGTAGCCATCCAACAATTGATAAATGGTAAAAGAATATGAACAGGCAGTTTTCAGAGGAAGCAATTATGGCTATCTACAATCCTATGAAAAAATGCTCTAAATCACCATTAATTAGAGAGACAACAATCAAAACAACTCTGAGGTAACATATCACACCTGTAAAACTGGCTAACATGACAATGCAGGAAAATTATGCATTTTGGACAAATTGTGGGAGAATTGGAGCACTGATTCATTGTTGGTGGAGTTGTAAGCTAATTCAACCATTCTGGAGAATAATTTGGAAATATGCCAAAGGGTTATAAAATTTGCATACCCTTTGATCCAACAATACTGCTTCTAGAGCTACATCCCAAAGATATCATAAACATGGGACAAGGACCCACATGCAGAAATACATTTGTAGAGGCTTTTTTTTGGTGGTGACCAAGAACTGGAAATTGAGGAGATGCCCATCACCTGGGGAGTGGCTGAATAAGTTGCGGTATATGAATGCAATGGAATACTATTGTGCTATAAGCAGTGATGAACAGGTGAACTTCAGAAAAAACCTGCATAGACTTATATGAACTAATGTTGAGTGAAGTGAGAAGAACCAGGAGGACATTACACACAGTAACAGCCACAGTGTATGAGGACTCTTTTTAATAGACTTAGCACTTCAGAGTACTGCAAGGGACATAAAACATTTTCAAAGGACTCATGACTCAAAATACCATCCACATTCAGAGAAATAACTATGGAGTCAGAATGCAGAATGAAGAAGACTATTTTTTGTTTTGTTATTTTTTTTTCTCATTTTTTCATCCACTTATTTTAATTCTCCTATGCAACATGTCTAATGTGAAAATGTGTTTAGTAAGAATGCACATGTAGAATCCATATAAGATTGCAGACTGTCTTGGGGATGGAGGGGGGAAGAAGAGGAAGAAAATTTAAAACTTATGGATTTGGGGGCAGAGCCAAGATGGCAGAGAAGAAAGACAGCCTTGTAGAAGCTGCCTCACCCAGCCTATAAAGTACCTGTAACAAATGACTTTAAACAAATTCTAGAGCAGCAGAAGTCACAAAATGACAGAGTTAAAGTGATTCCCAGCTGAAGACAGCCTGGAAGGCCAATGGGAAAGGTCTATTGCACCAGGTACAGAGCACAGTACAACCCAGTCTGTGCTGCCTGGCCTGGCAGGGACAAGACCTGAAATAGGATTCAGGTTGCCACCAACAGCAGCAGTTCTCAGATTGCTCAACCCACAAATGATAAAGACAATTTCAAAGGTCAATGAGAAAGCTCCCTCACCCAGGAGAAGGAAATGTGGTCTGGACTGCCTGTAGCAACCACTGCATCAGCAGCATCCATTTTTGAAGCCCTCCTTTTAAAACCCCTGGGGGAATTGAGCAGCTGATCTAAATCTCATCCCTGAGTGGTGGCCCTAGGAGACCTCTGCCTAAAGCCCCTGGGGGAATTGAGCTATTGAACTGATTCTCAGCCTTGAGCATGGCCCTGGGTGAGGAGGAACACTGGCCTGGTGGATCTGGAAGTGGTTGTGGAGAGGGAATTCTACTTGCAGATTCTTGGCAGAAAATTTTTGGTTATTCCCAGACCTGTGTGCAGGCCAGGAAAGGAGTGAACTCCTCTCCCTTGATTGTACCACCTTGAAGGAACTGAGAACTTACAGGTCCCTAAAGTACACCCTCCATTTGACAAAAGATTCAAAAGTCAAGTAACTGGCTGGGAAAATGCCCAAAATAGGGAAAAAAAATAAGAATATGGAAGGTTACTTTCTTGGTGAACAGTCATTTTCTTCTGTCCTTTTGAATGAGGAAGAACAATGAATATCGTTAGAGGAAGTCGACTACTGCATCCAAAACCTCCAAAATGAATGTGCAATGGTTTCAGGCCATGGAAGAGCTAGAAAAGATTTTGAAAATGAAGTAAGAGAGGTGGAGGAAAAATTAGAAAGAGAAATGAGCACGATGCAAGAAAATCATGAAAATCTAGTCAATAGCTAGCTAAAAGTGGTTGAAAGAAAATACTGAAGAAAGTAACACCTTTAAGAATAGGCTAACATAATTGGTAAAAGAAGTCCAAAAAGGCAATTAGGAGAAGAACGCTTTAAAAAACAGAATTAGCCAAATGGAAAAGGAGGTTCAAAATCTCATTGCAGAAAAAAGTTGCTTAAAAATTAGAATGGGGCAGATGGAAGCTAATGACTTTATGAGAAACTAAAAAATTACAAAAAGGTGGATTTAATTGTTGAAAATGGAAACAAGTAAATTAATTAAAAATATTAAAGTTAAGAAAATCATGAAAAAGTGTAAAGAGTTTGGTAAAGGAGATGCATTAAAAAGAATAACTGCAGAAAACTGTGCTGATATTCTAGAATCAGGGGGAGAAATAGAGATTTAAAGTTTCACATCACACATACCAAATTGGCTAATATGACAGTATAGGAACACGAACAATTTTTGAGAAGATGTGGGATATTTGAAGCACTAATTCATTGTTGTTGGAGCTGTAATGTGATCCAATCATTCTGGAGAGCAATTTGGAACTCTGTCCAAAGGGCTACAAAATTATGCATACCATTTGACCCAGCAATATTTCTTCTAGGATTGTATCCCAACGAAATCATCAAAAAGGAAAAGATCCCACATGTACAAAAATATTTATAGAACCCTCTTTGTGCTAGCCAAGTACTGGAAATTGAGGGAATGTCCATCAATTGGGGAATAGCTGAACAAGTTTTGGTATACGAATATAATGACATACTATAGTGCTATAACAAATGATTGACTGGAGGACTTCAGAAAAAAACTAGAAAGACTTATATGAACTGATGCTGAGTGAAATGACCAGAACCAGAAAATCATTATGCATAGTACCAGTCACAGTGTGTGGGGACTTTTTCTGATAGACTTGGCCATTCACAGCAATGCAAGGTTCTAAAACATTCCCCAAGGGCTCTTAAGACAAAATTCCATCCACATCCAGAGAAAGAACCATGGAATTTGAATGTAGAATGAAACAGACGATTTTATCTTGTTTTGTGTTTTGGTTTAGTTTGTTTTCTTCTCGTGGTTTTCCAATTTACTTTAAGTCATCTGGGCAATGACTAATGTGAAAATGTGTTTAATAAGAATGTATGTTTAGAACTGTTATAAGATTGCATGCTGTCTAAAGGAAGGAGGGCAGAATGAGGGGGAGAAAACAAGTGGAAGTGATCGTTGAAAACTGAAAAAAATAAATTAATTTAAAAAAATAGAGATTGAAAGGATCCACTGGTCGTCTCCTGAATAAGATCCCTAAATGAAAACACCCAGGAATATTACAGCAAAATCCTGCAGTTCCCAGGTCAAGGAGAAAATATTGCAAATAGGCAGAAACAATTTCAGTACAGTGGATTCATAGTCAAGATAACACAATATTTAAGAACTTCTACTTGAAAAGATCATAAGTCTTGGAATATGGTTTTCTAGACAGCAAAGAAGCTAAGATTACAACCAGGAACCATCTGCTCAGCAAAACTGAGTGTAATCCTTGAGGGGAAAAATTTGACATTCAATGAAATAGAGACTTCCAAGCATTCTTGATGAAAAGACCAGAACTTAATAGAAAATTTGACTTTGACATACAAAACTCAGGAGAGGCATAAAAACCTAAAGAGGAAGAGGAAATATGAAGGCACTTAATGAGTTTAAAGGGTTCATATTCCTACATGGAAAGATGATATTTGCAACCCATAAGACCTTTCTAATTATTATTGTAGATAAAAGGAATATATATAGATAGAGACTACTGTGAGTTTAACATGAAGGAAAAATAGCTTTAAAAAACAGCATTAAGGATTGAGAAAGGAATGTACTATGAGAAAGAGGAAAGGAGAGGTAGAATGGGGATAATTTATATCACAAAAAAGAGGCAATCAAAACTTTTTATAATGATAGGGAAGGTGAGAGGAATGAGGAGGAATGAGTGAACCTTACTCTCATCAGATTTGACTCAAAGAAGGAATAAAGTACAGCATCAATTGGGTATAGAAATCTATCCTTCCCTAAAGGAAAATGAGAAAGGAAGGGGATAAGAGAAGGGAGGAGGATAGAAGGGAGGGAAGAATGGGGAGAGATAGTCAGAAGCAAAATACTATTCAAGAGGAACAGAGCTAAGAGAGAGAATAGAATAAATGGTTGGATAGGATGGAGGGAAATACATTTAACAGCAGTAGCTATTTAAAAAATTATGAACCAAGTTTCTCTTATAAGACCTTATTTCCCAGATGTGTAGAGAACTGAAAAATATTTGTAAAAAAAAAAAGAACCATCCCTTAATTGATAAATGATCAAAAAATATGATCAGTTTTCAAATGAAGTAATCAAAACTATGTATAACCATATCAAAAAATGCTCCAGCTCACTACTGATGGGAGAAATGAAAATTAAAATAATTCTGAAGTACTGACTCAGCCCTAATTTATTATTGCGAGAACATAAAAGGCAAATGACATATGTTGGAGGGATTTACAAAAAAAATGAGACCACTGTTTGTGGTATTTTGAACTGCTTCAGCCATTCTGTAGAGCAATTTGAAACTTTGCCCAAAGGGCTATAAAACTCCACCTAGTTTCAGGTAGACCAATAATTCTAAATGATCTCTCCTGGATATATATTCCAAGTCATTTGTTTTTCCAATTACATTTCAAAATATGTTCTTATTTTTTTCATTCTTTTGATTTTGTTGACTAATGCTTTTATCTCATAAAGCCATTAGCTCCCACTTGCCCAGGTCTAAATTTTAAGGACTTGTTTTCTTCAGTTAGCTTCTCTGTACCTTCTTTTCCATTTGGACAGTTGTACTTTCTAAGGAGCTTTTTTTTTTCTTCAGTGAATTTTTATACATCCTTTTCTATTTGACCAATTCTATTTTTTAAGGTATTGTTTTCTTCAAATGTTATGCTTCCTTTTCCAAGCTGTTGACTCTTTTTTGCATACATTTCATTTTGTTTCCCAATTTTTCTTCTGCATCTCTTTTTTTGACTTTTATAATTCTTCTTGACTTCTTCTAAGAAAGCTTTTTTTGGCTTGAGACTAATTTATAATCCTTTTTGAAGTTTTTAATGTAGCTATATTAATATTGTTGCCTTCTTCTGAGTGTTTTGATCTTCCCTGTCATAATAGTAACTTTCTGTGTTCAGTGTTCATTTTTGCCTTTTACTCCTCTTGTTTGGCCATTTCAAGGCTTTTAAAGTTGAACCCTACTGCTAGAATCCAAGAGCCACTCTCCAAAGTTCCTAATGTGAGGGGGGAGGAGAGCAGGAGGGACTGGATATTGGGTTTATGTTCTGTGGTCTCAGGTCCTGGCAGTTGGTGGCTGTAGGGATCTGACTGCCTACTTATTACTGAGCTGGGCATTCTAATGTGGTGTCTGGTGTATGCTGAAACCAGGTGGGAATTTTCTGCATTTCCCTGGGTTTACCCTTGCACATGGAGTTATGGCTGCTGGAGAATACCTTTCCACCCTGGGCTGCACTAAAATTTAGTGTCTTTCTGAATTGGGATCTGCTATTTTCTTCACTCTTCAAATGTCTGTAGGGAGTCCTTGTGTGGGTGTTTGACTGTTCCACCACACTTGGGGCTCTAGATCTCCCACTGGTTTACTGAGATATGGCTTGCTGCTTACTTGCTTGGATGCTTCCTGCCATGGAATGTGCTCCCCTGTTACTGGAGGGAGATTGACTTTTCTTGCTGATCTTCCACATTTCCTGGGCTAAAAAACTACTGTCTCTCTTCTTTCTACTGTTCCAGAATTTTCCCTGTGGCACTATTTTCTGGTCATTTTGGAATTAATATGGGAAAGGAACAGCATTTTACTGCTTACCGCACTATCTTGGCTCCCATAATTCCCAGTGACTAAGTTTTTAAACTCTGATCCAGTTCTTTTTCACATATTCTACCTGATACAGTAAAAGATATTAGTAGTTTCATGAACCTCAATTCAGAAATTAATTGTTTTATGTTCAAGAAGCACCTTGTTTTACAGAAGTAGAAGATCCTGGAGTAACACTTTGTTGCTGAGATTGTGATTGTATAAAGACCTCCATGGCTTGGCATAAACAGTAACATTCAACGTCCTCATCTCTGCCTTTCGTAATCCTTAACTCATTTTAAACCTCATATCAGGTGCCAATTCTTATGCAAAGATTTTCTTAATTTTAATTGTCACCACTCCCCCAAAACATGAAATTACTTTGTACCAATTTATTTTGAGAGTATATTTTGGGTATTTTGTGCTTCCCCTCACCTCCCTCCAATAGAATATAACTTCTGTAAGGTAGATGTTTTCTTTTTTATTTTTGTGTTCCAATCAAAATGCATGGTACTTGGCACATATTAATACTTATGTTATACACTTAATAGTTTGTTGAATTTTTCAATTGACTCATTTTATCTTCAAATTAGCCATAGCTATCTTTGGACAGTAATAGATGGTGATGTAGCCATACCACATGAATGTCCCTACATTAAAATGTTTAGCCCTTGTAAGTAGGAAAAGTATTACTGTGTAAATAAATTACTGTAGAAAGAAAATATGAAATGCTTGATGAGAACACTGGGTAAAAAATAAGTTAATGACTGTAAAATTCAATTTAATTAATTATTTCCTAAAAATTATATAAAGAAAATGTATCCATTTTAAAAAAATTGCCAAGATACATTTAGATACTTATCATGCACATATCTTCTTTTCTCTGTATTGATCATCTTAGTATAATAATAACTGAAAAGTTTATATCACTAAAGTTTGAAAATAATTGTATGTATTCTCTTCTTTGAGACTAACAGCAACCTGTGAGCTTGACACTAAAGGTTTTAGTATCCCTTTTCAGATTGAGTTTCTACATGTTTAAATTATTAATAGTATAACATATTTGGGTAAAATTAAAGAATAAAAAATATTCTCTCTTAATGTTCATATTTCTACAGATCTAAAAGAGAGGCATTACATAAAAGTATGATGAAGGAAATGGGATTATTTTTGAAAATACTGTTGTCTTTGACTACCATATCTCTATGATTATGAAAGTTTGTCAGCTGATGTAATTTCTTCTCTCTTTGGCCTCCTCATTATAGATTTTTATTTGTATTTGATAAATTTCCATAGAAAAAAATGATGCTCCATCTTAGTATTTTTTCCTTAATTTCATTTCTTAGTTTTCTCTTCAATGATTTATTTGAATAAATCCTCTTGCAGTTATTATCACTATATACTGTTCCTCCTCATCTTTGTCCTAATTTATGTGTTGACTTTGAAATTTCCTGTAACAATTTGACAGTCTGACTTCACAGACATCTGATTGAGAAATGATTTCAACATCAATAAGTAACTATTTTCTGTCTGTTACAATGCAGTTTCATTTTTTGGGTGACATTTGGTATTTATCATGTGTAATGCTTTCTGACTCTTTATGAAAGAAGTTCATGATAAATAGCAATGATGTTTCTGTGTAGTGTACAAGGTAGAGCTCAAATACAAAGCCTGTGACACTCTGAAGTACATAAAAAACTCAATTTAAAAACTGGGAAATTATTTAAGAAAATAAGTAAAATACAAAAGAACATATAATGTTCTACCTAATCCTCTAAGTCAATACAAGGTGCATAGGTATCTTTGTATTTGTCTCCATTTCTTTTGAGTTTGAGAATACTGTTGTTCAAGACTTTGCCTTTTACATCTCTAAGTCAAATATTTACCAAAAGAAAGTTAAAAATCCCTAAAGGAGGACATCTAGAATGTGATATGTACCTCCATTATAGGAATTGTGGGAGATCATAGACTATTTAAATGGGATGAGAAGTCATGGATATGCTGCAATGTGTACTGTCATTGAGACAGCCTCCATCAATAAGTTCATGTAGCCATTTAACTGTTGTGAGAATGACAAAAACAACAAAAAAAAAGATGTCCCAGGGATATTAAATTGTATTAAAATGTAATGTATTGTCATAGCAAACTTTGTATAAATCGATGAATTTCAAAATTTCAATACTATATTATTAATAATGATTGAATGAATCTTAATAATCTAATTTGTATACTTATTTCAACTTAAATTATCCCCATATTACCTTACACCCTCTTTTCATTCTTCTTACTCCCACACGCTTTGACATGAATTCAACCCCACTTGCCTATTCAATGATCTCTAAAGTTCTCTGAATTTCTCACATTTTATTTTTAATATGATCCAATAATGGTGCATAGCATCCATTATTTGTTGTTTCTCATGCCTTCCCCAATTGTTGGGCATCCATTTTGTTCCCAGGGCTTTGTTTGTACCTATTCTTGATCTTTCGTACCTTCTAAAGTTTTAATCATCTTTATGGGTCTCCTTCGAATGCTTTCTTATTTCTTCATAATCTTCTTAAATTAAAATCCTCTAACTGGACACAAAGCTCTAATGAGAATCTAAGGAATGTTGAGCTTAATTATTCACAGGTAACTCATCAAAATAATAAAAAAGCAACAAATACAGTAACACTTTGTCCTTTTACCCATGACATCTTTCAAAATAGACTTGATTGGCATTAAGAGAGATCATTTCAAACTATTGATCTCATATTGTAGTAATTTTCATCTATCCTTGTCGCAATAACCTGATATATTTCCACCTGATGCTGTAATACCAGCATGTGTTGTTTTAGGCAAATTGAAGCAATCCTTTACAACATATATATTATACTGCCTGGATTAAAAAAGTTTCTATCAGTTAACTCATTTTCATAATCATCCAGTTCATTTAAAAGATAACAGTTAGCATGCTAGTTTTTCTCTGCCATGAGGTGAAATCTGGTGAAGCCCAAGGTTGCCTCTTCAGAACAATGTAAGAAATTTAGAATTTAAGGAAATGTTAAATATCAGTTAAAGTTTAGTGAAAATGATGATCTGTTTTGTTTTTCCTTTCCAAGTTAAATGACTGAGGTCATTCATGTTCACTTCTTTTTCCTTTCTCAGGCTTCAATAACTATTTCCCATATTTCTTTCTCTTCTATTCTTGCATATTGATGCCTTCTTCTCACTTCTTGTCTGCTTTCTTTCATATTCAACTCATCAAA
The DNA here is from genome assembly GCA_023548195.1 of Bettongia penicillata ogilbyi. Taxonomy (NCBI): domain Eukaryota; kingdom Metazoa; phylum Chordata; class Mammalia; order Diprotodontia; family Potoroidae; genus Bettongia; species Bettongia penicillata. The sequence goes on along the minus strand of JAJHZJ010000744.1, from coordinate 1,824,709 downwards.
TAAGAATGTAATCTTTTTGAGTAGAGAATCTATCTTTTCTCCTCTATTTATATTTTCCTAACTTATGGCAATACCTAGCATATAATAAGCTCTTAAAATAAACTTGCTGAACTAATCTGATTTGACCTAAACAGCCAATGTGTAGAAAGGTTGGAATGAGCAAAAGAACAGACAGTGAGTAGACGTTTACACGTAATACATGAGAAGTTTATGTAAATACTGCACGTATGACCTCCCCCCAAAAATGATTACAAAAAGTATAGAGAACCAATGGAAAATATTAAAACCATGTGGAAAAAGGATGAGGCATATACTATCTCTAATATGCTTCCAGCTACTAGATTTGTAGTAAGGGTACTTTCTGTGAGCATATAATATAAGCCTGCATATTAATGATGTTGTTTTTCAGTCGTTTCTCAATCATGTCTGAATCTTCATGACTTCATTTGGTGTTTTCTTGGCAAAGATATTGGAATGGCTTGCCATTTCCTTTTCTAGTTCATTTTACAGATGAAGAAACTGAGGCAAAAAGGGTTTGTTGATTTGCTATGGTTCACATAGGTAGTGTTTGAAGTCAGATTTAATATCAGGACAGTGAATCTTCCTGACTCCAGGCACAGCATTCTGTCCATTTTGCAAGCTAGTTACATAATAATACCAATTCTACTATATACAACATTTATTTTATCTTCCCATGCACCAATTCATAGACTGTTGCAAATAAGAGAATAATAGTAGGAGAGGAACTTGATGGTAACTCTTTCCATCTTAAACGTGTATGCCATAGACATAGCTCTAAAGCCAGTACTTTAAGGTTTGATGTTGGAGAAAATGAGGTACTTGTGAGTCATCAAAAGTTTAACAAGGGAGGAAATTTACTTTGCCTTAACACACCAAGGATATTCAGGAAAGATATGGAGCAAGGATATGAGAACTGAAGACCTCCACCTCTTTGTCTCCATCTGCAAATCCATCAAAATACAGCAAAGCATGAAAATTTGAGAGACATGAAAATGACATAACTTATGGTTTTTATTGGCCTCAGACAGGAAGCTATGTCAGAGACACTAATCAAATCATGTTCCATGGTGGGAAGAATCTTCATCAAGGATGTAGCTTGAGAAGCTGGGGCCAAAGAAAGTTGTGGAAGCAAGGTATGTGTGGACAAAGCAGTGTCAAGATAAGGGTATCTGCATCAAAAAGCTGCTGTCCTTTCACAACAGCAACAAAAACATAAAAATCGGATAATAGTGGCAACATCAAAATGATACTGTAAAGTTAGAAGACATGTTAAACAAGTTTAAAAAATCCATTAAAATATTTTTTGGGGAGGAGCAAAGATGGCGAAGTAGAAAGACTCACATATACTAGCTCCGAATCCACAGCCCATAAATTTCCTGTAAAAAGAACTCCCCACAAATTCTGGAGCAGAGCAAGCTGCACACCAACATAGAGCCCTGAAAAACTGACCCCAAAGGTCCGTTGCACTCCTGACAACGGAGCTCACCCCTGTGCTGCCCTGGTCACGTGGCCCCAGAGGAGAAGATCTGAGCAGGCTTCAGGGACAGAACCTCTAGCAGCCGCCAAGGTCTCTCCACCCACAGGCACTCCAGGTCAGTGAGAGAGACGTCTAGGCTGGCCGAGAGGGGAGCGGGGTGTCTCCATGACTCAGGCCCCCTCAGGAGGCAGTGGTGGAGGCCGGGGCAGAAGCAGCAGCAGCTCGGGACTCCCAGAGCAGACAGGAGCTCAGGGCCATTCCTGAAGGTCTCTGCAAAAACCCCCTGAGCCTGGGAGGCAGCCCTGCCCCCACACAAGCACTACAACTTAAGCTCACATAAAATAGCACCCACCTGACCCTGAAAGCTTTGAGGCTGGAAAGCAGCATTTGAATCTCAGACCCCAAGCACTAGCTGGACAGATCTAGGCGTGGGTGGAGAGGAATCTCAGAAGTCAAGTAACTGGCTAGGAAAATGCCCAGAAAAGGGAAGAAAAATAAGATCATAGAAAGCTACTTTCTTGGGGGACAGATGTTACTTCCTCCTTTTATTTCTGATGAGGAAGTACAATGCTTGCCATCAGGGAAAGACGTGGAGGTCAGGGCCACTGTATCACAGACATCCGAGCCATGGAAGAGCTCAAAAAGGATTTTGAAAATCAAGTTAGACAGGTGGAGGAAAAACTCAGAAGAGAAATGAGAGAGATGCAAGAAAAGCATGAAAAATGGGTAAAGGAGACTCAAAAAAAAAAGCTGAAGAAAATAACACCTTGAAAAATAGGCTCATTCAGTTGGCAAAAGAGATTCAAAAAGCCAATGAGGAGAAGAATGCTTTCAAAAGCAGAATTAGCCAAATGGAAAAAGAAGTTCAAAAGCTCACTGAAAAAAATAGTTCTCTCAAAATTAGAATGGAACAGATGGAGGCTAATGACTTTCTGAGAAACCAAGAAATCACAACACAAAACCAAAAGAATGAAAAAATGGAAGATAATGTTAAATATCTCATTGGAAAAACAACTGACCTGGAAAATAGATCCAGGAGAGACAATTAAAAATTATGGGCCTACCTGAAAGCCATGATCAAAAAAAGAGCCTAGACATCATCTTTCAGGAAATTATCAAGGAAAACTGCCCTGAGATTCTAGAGCCAGAGGGCAAAATAAGTATTCAAGGAATCCACTGAACACTGCCTGAAAGAGATCCCCAAAGAGAAACTCCTAGGAACATTGTGGCCAAATTCCAGAATTCCCAGGTCAAGGAGAAAATATTGCAAGCAGTTAGAAACAATTCCAGTATTGTGGAAATACAATCAGGATAACACAAGATCCAGCAGCTTCTACATTAAGGGATCGAAGGGCGTGGAATAGGATGTTCCAGAAGTCAAAGGAACTAGGACTCAAACCAAGAATCACCTACCCAGCAAAACTGAGTATAATGCTTCAGGGGAAAAACTGGTCTTTCAATGAAATCGAAGACTTTCAAGCATTCTTGATGAAAAGACCAGCACTGAAAAGAAAATTTGACTTTCAAACACAAGAATGAGAAGAAGCATGAAAAAGTAAACAGCAAATAGAAGTCATATAAAGGACTTAGCAAAGGTGAACTGTTTACATTCCTACATGGAAAGACAATATTTGTAACTCTTAAATCTTTTCAGTATCTGGGTAGTTGGTGGGACCACACACACACACACACACACACACACACGCACAAACACATGTGTATGTGTGTGTGCACACACATACGGAAACAGAGAGCACAGAGTGAATTAAATAGGATGGGACCATATCTTAAAAGAAATTAAGGTAAATGGTGAGAGAGAAATGTAGTGGGAAGAGAGAGGGTGAAATGGAATGGGGTAAATTATATCTCATTCAAGAGGCAAGCAGGAGACTTTTTAATGGAGGGAAAAAGAGAAGAGCTGAGAAAAAACATGACGTTTACTCTCATCACATTCGATTAAAGGAAGGAATAAAATGCACACTCATTTTGGTATGAAAACCTATCTTACAATACAGGAAAGTGGGGGAAAAGGAGATAAGCAGGGAGCGAGGGATTATGGAAGGGAGGACAATGGGAGGAGGGAGCAATTTGAAGTCAACACTCAACACTCTTGGGGAGGGACAGGATCAAAGGACAGAATAGAAATAATGGGGCAGGATAAGTTGGAGGGAAATACAGTTAGTCTTACACAACATGACTATTATCAAAGTCATTTGCAAAACTACACAAATATGGCCCATACTGAATTGCCTGCCTTCCCAAAGGGAATGGGTGGGGAGGAAGGGATGGGGAGAATTTGGAACTCAAAGTTTTAGGAACAACTGTTGAGTATTGTTCTTGCTACTAGGAAATAAGAAATACAGTTAATGGGGAGTAGAAAGTCATCTGGCCCTACAGGACAAAAGAGAAGATGGCGACAAGAGAAGGGAGGGATGATAGAAGAGAGGGCAGATTGGTGATAGGGAAAATTAGAATGTTCGGTGTATTGGGGTGGAGGGAGGGGAGAAATGGGGAGAAAATTTGGAACCCAAAATTTTGTGAAAATTAATGTAAAAAATTCAATAAATAAATTTATATTAAAAAAAGAAAGAATGGAACAGAAAATTTTTTTTTGAAAATTAATTTAAATATCAATTAATCAACTGATGATGCCAAGAGCAAGTTTTTGGCATCATCAAACAATTTTTACTTTTTTCACTGTTTTGTTGTGGTAATTTTAAATCATTTATTTATCTGTTTATGTATCTATTTTTGTTTATTTATGTTTTGCTTTCAACATTCAGTTCTATAAGATTTTGAGTTTCAAATTTTTTTTTCTCCTCCTTCTCCCCTTTCCCTAAGACAGCATTCAATCTCATAAAGGTTATACATGTATAATCTTATTAAGCATATTTACACATTGTTATGTTGTGAAAAGAATCAGAAGAAAAGAGGAAAACCATGAGAAAGAAAAAAAAAGAAAAAATGGTATGTTTCAATTTACATTCAGTCTTCATAGTTTTCTGCTCTGGATGTAGACAACATTTTCCATCATGAGTATTTTGGAATTGATTAGATTATTGTATTGCTGAGAAGATCTAAGTCTATCAAAGTTGATCATCTCACAATATTGTTGTAATGCTGTACAGTGTTCTCCTGCTTCTGATTTTTCTCAGCATCAATTCATGTAAGTCTTTCCACAGTTTCCTGAAACTATTGTCTCATTATTTCTCACGGAACAATAGTATTGCATTACATTAATTTACTACAAGTATTTTCAGCCATTCCTCAATTGATGGGCATTTCTTCAGTTACTATTTTTTGCTACCATAAAGAGAGACGCCATAAATATTTTTTTACCTCTATGCCCTTTTCCTTTTTTTATGAACTCTTTGGGATACAGAAGTAATAGTGGTATTACTGGGTCAAAGGGTATGTAAAGTTTTATAGCCCTGTGGGCATAGTTTCAAATTGCTCTGCAGTATGGCTGGATCAATTCTCAATTCCATCAACAATGCATTCGTGTTCCAAATTTCTCACATCTTCTCCAACATTTATCATTTTCCTCTTTTGTCATGTTAGCCAAATTTATAGGGTGCAATATGGTATCTCAGAGTTGTTTTCATTTGAATTTCTTTTTTTTTTCATATAACTCTGGATAGTTTTAATTTCTTCCTCTGTGAATTGCCTGTTCATATTTCATATTTATTAAATGGGGAATGACTTGCATTCTTATAAGTTTGACTCAGTTATCTATATATTTCAGAAACGAGGCCTTTATGACACAGTATTTCACTATAGTCATTGAATACTGTGTCTTGCGTACCTAACCTATTCCACTGATTCACCACTCTTGTTTCTTAGCCAGTACCAAGGAGCTTTAATACAATTTTAGGTCTGGTATGGCTAGGCCACCTTCTCTTGAATTTCTTTTCTTTAATGCCCCTGATATTCTAGACCTTTTGTCCTAGACAGATTTTGTCTAATTTTTTTTCTAGCTCTATAAAATAATTTTTGTAGTTTGATTGCTATGGCACTGGATAGGTAAATTTATTCACGTAAAATTGTCATTTTCATTATTTAGTTCAGCTTACTCTTGAGCAATTGCTATTTCTCCATTTACTTAGGTCTTATTTTTTGTGAGAAGTGTTTTGTAATTGTATGCATTTAATTCCCAGATTTGTTTTGGCAGGTAGACATCCAAATATTTTATATTGTATGCTGTAACTTTAAATGGGATTTCTCTTTCTATCTCTTACTACTGGGATTTGTTAATAATACATAGAAATGCTGGTGATTTATGTGGGTTTATTTTATATCCTGCAACTTTGCTAAAGTTATTAGTCATTTCAAGGAGTTTTTTAGTTAATTTTCTAAAATTCTCTAAGTATACCATCATATCATCTGCAAAGAGTGATAATCTTGTTTCTTCATTGCCTGTTCTGATTTCTTCAACTCTTTTTTTTCTTTTCTTATGACTATAGCTAACTTTTTATTGCTATATAGAATAACATCAGTGAAAACAGACATTCTTGTTTAACCCCTGATCTTATTGGAAATGCTTCTAACTTCTCTCCCTTAAATATAATGCTTGCTAATAGATTTCAGATAAAAAAAAAACTCAATTTATTCTGGTGCTGTCTAGTGCTTTTTAGTTAGAATGGGTGCTTTATTTTATTAAAAGTTGTTTCTGCATATATTGAGATAATCATATGACTTCTGTTAGTTTTGCTGTTGATATGGTCAATTATACTGATAGTTTTCCTATTATTGAATCAGCCATGCATTCATGGTATAAATCTCACCTGGTCATTATGTATTATGCTCATAATAAATTGCTGTAATCTCTTTACAAATAATTTATTTAAAAATTTTGCATCTAACTGCGTCTTTCTCCCCATTTACTTTTCTCTTGTTTGTACTTTTGTCTCTCCTTTCCTCCTTTCCCTCTTCATCAGCATCATGCTTCTGATCACTCGCTCTCCCTATCACCTCTATCAGCAACCCTCCCTTTTCTTTCCCCTTTCTCCTACCTCCTATAAGGTAAGATATAATTCTATAACCAACTGAGTGTATATGTTATTCCCTCTTTAATCCAAATATGATGAGAATACGATTGAAACAATGTTCACCTCCCTTCCTTATTTTCTTCTACAGTAATAATTCTTTGCGCCTCTATATCAGTAAGCACCCCAACATGCACAGGGAAGCCTGCTACCACAGAATTATCTGCTTCTCTAAAAGGAAGGGCAACTTTAGAGGGGTTAACTTTCACTTCAATCAAGCACAGGTTATCAGAGAAAATTAAAATAAAAATTTTAGAGAAATAAAACATCAACAGTTTTTCTAAACTGCATGACCATTAACATATATACATCTTTACCAGAGAAGGAAGCATCAACATCTGAATTTTCAAAGCCAGGGGCATGGGGCAGCAGCTTTCCAGAGATTCATCTGGCGCACAAAGCATCTTCCAGAAACTAAGTCCCAAAGTAAAACCCTATGCTCAGAGTATTTCTACATTTTTCAGAGCCATAGGGCATGACCCTCTGACCCAGTGCCTAAACAGGAAACAATTAAAGGTGCCTGGGACCCTCCTACAAAACAACTTCCCTAATCAAGCTTCCCTCCATTAATGGGCAGGCCTATCAATGGATAGGGAAGATCTTTAATTACATTCAGATAGAAGCATAATACTTCTTGATTATAATAAAACAAAAGCAGCAAAAGATCCTACTTTGCTTGGCCTCACAACCTCTTCATGTGATGGAATTTACTGCTTACTTCCTCTCCCTTCTATTTAACCTGTACAATACTTTCTCTCCCCTTACTTATTTTTTAAATATCATAGAAGTCAATTTATACCTATACCCTCTTTATACATATATATATATATATATATATCTGTGTGTATGTGTGTGTATATATATATACATGTATTAATATATATTTATTATACACCCCTTTTAACTGACCTAAGAAAGATACAGCTCTTAATAGTTAATAGCATCATCTTCCCATACAGGGAAATAAACAATTTAACCTTTTTGAATAATGTTATTTTTTTGATGACTGAATTTTCAGTTCATCTCTGCTTTTTCTTTTTCTTTTCATTTTAAATTGATTCATTTATTTTTAGTTTCCAATATTCACTTCCATAAGATTTTGAATTCTAAATTTTCTCTCCATCTCTTCCCTCCACCCAGCCCTAAAGAGTGTACATTCTGATTTCCACTTCCTTCAATCTGTCCTCCCTTCTATCACATACTTCCCTTCTCTTATCTCCACCCTCTCTGTTTTCTTGCAGGGGAAGGTAGATTTCTATGCCCTATTGCTTGTATATCTTATTTCCAATTCGCATGTAAGAACAATTTTTAACATTTGCTTTTCAAACTTTGAGTTCCAACTTCTCTCCCTCCCTCCCTCCCCACCCTTCCCTACTGACAAGGCAAGCAATTCAATGTAGGTTATACATGTGTAGTTATGCAAAACACTTCCATAACAGTCATCTTGTGAAGGACTATATTTACCTCCATACTATTCTGTGCCTCAATGATTCTATTCTCACTTCCGACCCTACCCTTTCTCAAAAGTGTTTACTTCTAATTACCCCCTCCTCCCATTTGTCCTCCCTCCTATCATCCTCCCTCCCACTTATCACCTTCCCAGCTACTTTTATGTAGTGTAAGATAAATTTTCATAGCAAATTGAATATGCATGTTATTCCCTCCTTAAGCCAAATGTGATGAGAGTAAGCTCATTTCCCCAGCTGTTTACTTGACTTTTGAGCTCTTTGTAGAGGTAGTTCTCTGATTCCAGTGGGGCTAGGGAGTGTACTGTCAGTTACTCTACCTTCTCACAAGGTGTGGGTATAGAACTCCAGAAACAGTCACTGCTGCTGTCCCTGTCCCTGCTACTGCTACCACTAACTCATTCACTCCTCTGCTGTGCTGGGACTAGAATCAGACTACTCTCCTCTCTCACACAGTTCCTACAGGTTTTTTCCACTGACCTTCCAATGGGTCCTTGACATTTTGGGGTCATGAAGTTTGGAAACAACCACAAGTGTCAGAGATTCCATCCCCCTGAGGTCTGCTCAGGACCTGTCTGTGCTTGTGTAGGCCACACTGCACTACCCTCTGCTCCCCACATGCTGCAATAGATGCTTACCAGTGAACTTTCAGGCTGTCTTGGGCTGGAGATTTGCTTCACTCCATCATTCTGTGGGTTCGGCAGGTGCAGAATTTTTTTAGAGTCATTTTTTTACAGGTATCTTCTGGGTTTGGGGCGGGGCAGAGAGATGATTGGTGGATTCTTTCCATTTCTAGTTGACCTTCTGGTTCCACAATATCAGAACAGTTTTCCTTGTTAATTTCCTGGATGGTGGTGTATAGGCTCTTTTTTCAATCATAGCTTTCAGATAGACAAACCATTTTTAAATTATCTCTCCTGGATCTATTTTCCAGGTCAGTTGTTTTTCCAATGAAATATTTCACATTGTCTTCAATTTTTTCACCCTTTTGTAATATAATTTCTTGATTTTTCATAATATCATTAGCTTCTAATTGCTCCATTCTATTTTTTAAATATTATTTTCTTCTTTTTTTTCTTCTTTTCAAGCTCTTTTTCCATTTGGCCAGTTCTGCTTTTTAAGACATTCTTCTCCTCATTGTTTTTTTGGACCTTTTTTACCATTTGGGTTAGTCTATTTTTAAAGGTGTTATTTTCTTTAGCAATTTTTGAGATCTCTTTAAACAAGTTGTTGACTCAATTTTCATGATTTTCTTGCATCGCTCTCATTTTTCTTCACAATTTTTCCTGTATTTCTCTTGATTTCCAAAATCCTTTTGGAGCTGTTCCATGGCCTGAGAGGTTTTAATATTTTTTTGAGACTTTGGATACAGGAGCTTTGACTTTATTATCTTCCTCTAGGTTGTATACGTTATTCTTCCTCATCTGAAAAGATGGAAGAAAATACCTTTTCACTAACATAGCAGCCTTCTATAATCTTTTTTTCCCATTTTTGAACATTTTTCCAGTCAATTGCTTGACTTTTGAGCTCTTTTCTGAGTGAGGTTTTGTGCAGCTGTTTTCAGAGATATCTGTATGGACCTGTAAGTTCTCAGTTCCTCCACAGTGGTATAATCGTTGGAGAGGTGTTTACTCTTTTTCTGGCTTGTGCTCTGGTTTGTGAGCAACCACAAGCATTCTTTTCTTCTCAGGAACTGTGAGTAGGATTCCTTCTCCAAAGTTGCCACCAGCTCTGCCATATCAGTGCTCCTCCTCATTCCTGGGCCACCACTCAGGACTGTGACCCAGATCAGCTTCTTGATTCCCCCACCATCTGTTCAATGTGAATTATAGAAGCAGCTGCAAACATGCTGCTACTGTCCTGCGACTGGAAATGGGACCACACTCCCCTCTAACCTAGGTGAGAGAGCTTTCTCATGGACCTTGGAAGCTGTCTTTCATTTGTACGTGTTGAGAAGTCTGGAAACTACAGCAGTTGCCAGCAATTCAGTACCCTGAGGCCTACATCATTCCAGTCTTGGCTGACTCAGCCCAGACTGGGCTGCGTTCTATTCTGGGACTGGTGAAATAAATGCTTCCTGTTGAGCCTTCCAGATCTAGCCTAGTCCAGATCTTGGTCTAGAAATCTGTTTTAGTCTATCATTTTGGGCTTCTGCTGCTCTAGAATTTGTTTAGCATAATTTTACAGGTATTTTGAAGTGTTTGGATGGAGAGCTCAAGCAGATCCCTGCTTCTATTTGGTCATCTTGGTTCTGCCCCCATGATAGAGTCTTTCAATGACTATTTTACCCTTTGATTCTAGGATATCAGTGAAGTTTTCTCTGGTAATTTCTTTCAAGTTGCTTTTCAGGTTCTTTTTTTTTTTTTTGGATCATGGATTACAGGTAGACCAATAATTCTTAAGTTGTCTCTCCTGGTTCTATTGTTCAAGTCACTTATTTTTTCAATGAGGTATTTCACACATTCTTTGATTTTTTTCATTGTTTTGATTTTGTTTGACTGATTCTTGATGTCTCCTAGAGTCATTAGTTTCCACATACCCAATTCTAATTTTTAAGGCATTATTTTATTTTTTAACATTCATTTCCATTTGGCCAATTCTACTTTTTAAAAACTTCTCTTTGATTACCTTTTATTCTTCCTTTTCCATTTGTTCAATTATATTTTTCTAAGGAATTGCTTTCTTTGGTGGACATTTTTTTCTATTGTGCCTATTGTATTTATTAGGGAATTGTTTTCTTCAGTCAGTTTTGTCCTTCCTTTTCCAAGGTGTTGACTCTTTTTTGCATATCTCTCATTTTCACCAAGTTTTCTTCTATCTTATTTGAATTTTAAAATAATTTTAGAATAAAAGTCATTTTTGAACTCTTCCAAGAAGGCTTTTTGGGCTTTAGACCAATACGTATTTCCCTTTGAGGTTTCACATATTGGTATATTGACAATGTTGTCCTTTTCCTAGTTTATATTTTGAAGTCCAGCCACCGGAATATGCCTCACTGCCCTGGGCTGCACTGAAGCACATAGAAGTCTGCCTCTTGGTGGATGCCTGCCTGTCTTCCTGGGGCTGTGCCGAAGCATGTGGAGTTCTGCCCACTTGTGGATGCATGCCAGCCTGTGGCTGCACTGAAGCATGGAGAGATCCAGCAGCCAGATGATTCTCAACTGCCTTGGGATGCACCGAAGAATGTGGTGCTTCTCTGAGCTGGAGTTTGCTGATTTTCTTGACTAAGGCTAAGAGATGTGGGGGTTTTGATGTTTGTGTTTGCTTGTTTCATCATGTTGGGCATCAGGAACTCCTTCTGATTTCCTGAGGTAGAGCTTGCTGCTGGTTTACTGGGATACTTTCTGTTCTGGAACGTGTTCCCATTTTACTTTAGTGAGATGGATCTTTCTTCCTGATTCTCCATATTTCCTGGGCTAAACTACCCAGTCTTTCTGCTGACTCTGCTGCTCTAAGATTTTTTCTGATGCACTATTTTATGGTTTTATGGAAGTGAATAAGTGAGAGAAACAGTAGTTTATTGCTTACTCTTCCACCTTGGCCCCCAGAAGCCGCCCACCATTTTCAAAGCATAGCCAAATGACCTTCTATCTCACAGCACTCGTCAAAAATCTATGGTCTAATAGTAAAATCCAAAACTCCTCCATTCGTGGTATTCTCAGAAACTCACTACTTCACTCAGCAATGTATAGAAAAAAGGAAGATCTCAGAAAAACAAAAACTGAATCATACAGATTTATGGCAATGTAGTACCAGGTTATTGCAATTAGCAATTGCAGATAAAACTTCTATGCATTTTATAAAAGGAAATGTTAGAAATACAGCATGTCTCTGAAAGATTATGAAAAATTTAGCATGTATCTTACAAGACACAATTTGGGGGCTAGAATCGTGCATCAGAAGTTCCCTATTGTTTTTGGCTCACAACTGACAAATTTTTAAGCTAAAAATGTATGATTCAACCTATCATAGGGGAAGTCAAACAACAAATTTACTAGAATTGTATTATCATTGACCAAGCATGGACTACAATTGTCCTGACATAAAAATAATCAATTAAATAACTTAAGAACAATATTTTAATGGATACTAAAGGGGAAAAAAAGTAGTCATAATCTTCAAACAACATGAAATTGGCAAGTTCTAAAATACAACAACCCAGCAAGTGAAATCCAAATCGTGTGGAAGTAGAATGAAGTATTTTCTCTCCTATTGGATGTATATTGAGGAATAAGTTTTTTGTCACTCTACAAAAGGTGAACCTATATACCAATATACAAAAGCAATCATTTTATTCACCTGTACTATAGTGTGCAGAATGTTAAACATAAAATAATAATAGGATAGTGACTTGTCCTAGGATCATGTCAACCTTAACTGCCTAAAAAGAAACAAATATTAAAAATAATATCTTCTATTTACTTATTTATGAAACATTGTATAGTTAGACTGAACTTTGGCATACATTATAGTATTGGATTCTCACAAAAACATTTTATGGTCATTATTAAACTATTTATGTCCCTATTTTATGGAAGAGATATCAGCAACTCAGGACTGATAAATATATTTTCAAAAATTCTTACAATTAGTAATAGCCCAAACTAAGTCTGGAACCCATAATTGTCAGTTATTGTCAAAGACATTTGAAACTATGTCAGTTTCTTCAGGTCTAAAGTGAAGAAGTTTGACTAGGCAATATCTAATTTCTCTTCTAATTTTACATTCACTTTTGGTTTCCCTTCTATATCAAAAGTTTCAAAGTGGAAGGGATATTATCTGCCATATAGTCCAACCCTCTCATTTTCCGGATCTTCAAACTGTAAAAACTGAGGGCCAGTTAGATTTTGTGACTTATGCAAAGTAGCACTAGTATTCAGCATTATAGGTAGGAATTAAATTATAGTCCTCAGACTACAAAGTCAACAGTATGTTTGTTTGTTATTTTTTTCTCCCTTCATTCTATACTGCCTCCCAAAGTAGTCCCAAAGTGTAGATACAGTTTAAATTCAAAGTTCTAATAAAGTTGAAAAGTACTTTACCATCAAACTTTTCTTTTTTCCTCATATACAACTACTTCCTTTCAAAGTTCTAATGTTCTTTATAACAAGATGCACTAGGGAGGTCAGGTACAAAAGGGTCAGAAATAACAGGAAAGATAAACACCATTTATTTTCCTATGAAGAGAATTTGTAGCTAGACTAGTGATGCAGTGCTTGTATTATGCTGACAAGGAAGCTCTTAAGACTTATGTTGAAAGCTAGGTATAGGAAAATAATAATGTGCAATTGTGCATACTTTTTGAAGAATGGTGGTAACATCAGTGTTACCCTGTCCTTGCTGACTGAATCAGTCTTGTTTATTGGTGTCTACTTTAGGGGCAAACTCTCTGGAAGAACATTATAGTGAACTTAATGGATAAAGATTTAATATTGCCTTTGAGATATTATTCTACAAAGACATCTTTTGAGGTATCTTATTTATATCAAATTGATGTCAAGGTTTCTTCTAAAAGTTTATGCTATTTTGAACAACTTTGTGAGGCAAAGAATAGAATGTGTTCAAAATTTAAGGCTAAATTTTTTTTCTGGTCAAACAGCAAACGAAAGAATCAAGCAGTATTTTATTTTCTCTTCTCTTAGACATCTTCAGTATTACTTAAGAATTATTTAACTTCATTAATAGTTATGAACATCATTTTTCCATATGTGGATAGGTGAATTGCCATTTGTTTAATTCAAATTGATTTCTGAAATATATATTTCTTCATTTTTAATTTTATGGTATCTCTGAAAGCTGTTTAGTTAATCACAAACATTCATTGGGCATATATACTGTTTGAGGAGTTAATGTGAGTTTTGGGTACAGGAGGGAATAGAAAGTTGTTTGTCGATGATATCAGGAGATCTTGGCTTCAAAGTATTATGTAATCAGATCTTTGTGCTTGGGTATTTAAGTAGGCAAATTTATTAAAACTTATTTTATGTGAAAAAATTAAACACAGTTGAGAAAAATCTGGTCTTATACACTAATCCTGCTATAAAACCCATTTCCTTCTTATGACTGACATAAACCTTGAATCCCAGTATCTCTTTCTTTGTCTCCTCTTATAAAACAAACAGATCTAGGCACTTGATTAGTAGCATGACCCTTATTCTCACTTCTTTCTTTTTGGCACCACTTTTTGACCCATACCAGAGTAAGAACAATCAGCTTTACCTATGGAATAGTCCCTTTAGAAAGTATTTTTAGTCATGTCCCTCAGTCTACCTCCTACTACTGTTATTTCCCTCTGGACTACCACAGTTGGCAGGCAATAGCATTTGAGCTATCCCTATATATACAGTCCCTTTCATCAGGGAGCTTAGAATAAAATAGGGGAAGACAACACTTAAAATAAAGCTGAAAAACATGGAGTGGAGGGTAGCAAGAAAGGACCCAGAGCAGGGCCATGATGTAGAGTTTCAAAGAAGTCTAAAATAAAGGGAAAACTGTATTGAGTTCCTTCCTTAAATAGAGTTCCTAGAGTCCATAGTCATTTTTGCCAGTTAAAGGATCCGATCAGAGGAATGGGGAGTACCTATTAGATGCGAGGACTAATTAGATTCAATCTTGCATCATAATGAGATTCTTCAATGATGAGTTTCCCGGAGAAGGAAGGCATGGCAGACAATTTCAAAAGCAGAATAGCTGTCGAAAAATGTGGAAATAGGGGGGGGCAGAGTAAAGATGGCAGAGTAGAAAGACGCATGTATGCAAGTTCCAAACCCACAGCCCATGGATTTAATGTAAGAAGAGCTCCCCACAAGTTCTGGATCACTGCAAGGTGTGTAGAAACACAGTGGAAGAGATTTCCGTTCCAGAGAGCCCTGGAGAGCCGTCCCCAGGGTCCGTCGTGCCCCGGAAAGCAGACCCCACCCTAGCGCTGCCCTGGCCTGGCGGCCCCAAAGGAGCTGATCTGAGCAGGCTTCAGGGACGGAATCTCCAGCAGCCGTGAAGATCCCTCCACCCACAGACGCTACAGGTCAGTGAGAGAGACGGCTGGGCTCACCGAGAGGGGAGCGGGGTGTCTCCGTGGCTTGGGCCTCCTCGGGAGGAATCGGCGGAGGCAGAGGCAGGGGCAGGAAGCCGCGACAGGGGCGGCCCCCGGGACTCCCTGAGCAGCAGGCAGGCAGAACTTCAGGTCTCTGCATAAACCCCCTGAGGGAGTTGAGCCTGGGAGGCAGCCCTGCCCTCACCCCAGCACCAGAACTAAAGCTCACATTGAATAGCAGCCACGCCTGCTGCGGAAAGCCCATTTGAATCTCAGACTACAAAGAGCTTTTTTGAGCAGGTGCAAATGTTCCCGCCATTTGGCTCTGACAATGAGGAAATATTCCTGCCATCAGGGAAAGACGTGGAGGGCAGGGCCTCGGTACCCCAGAAATCCCAGTATCTGGGTAGGTGGTGGGATCACACACACATATGTACACGCATGCACGCACACACACATACACACATGCACTCATATACAGAGACAGAGAGCACAGAGTGAATTGAATAGGATGGGACCATATCTTAAAAGAAATTAAGGTAAATGGTGAGAGAGAAAGGTAGGGGGAGGAAAGAGGGTGAAATGGAATGGGGTAATTATATGTCATTTAAGAGGCGAGCAGGAGACCTTTTAGTGGAGGGAAAAAGAGAGCTGAGAAAAAAAAAAAAAACAAGAAGTTTACCCTCATCACATTTGACTAAAGGAAGGAATAAAATACACACTCATTTTGGTATGAAAACCTATCTTACAGTACGGGAAAGTGGGGGAGAAGGAGATAAGCAAGGGGGGGATGGTGGAAGGGAAGGCAATGGGAGGAGGGAGCAATTTGAAGTCAACACTCAGGATCAAAAGACAGAATAGAAACAATGAGGGGCAGGGTAGGATGGAGGGTAATTCAGTTAGTCTTACACAACACGACTATTATGGAAGTCATTTGCAAAACTACACAGATATGGCCTATATTGAATTGCCTGCCTTCCCAAAAGGAATGGGTGGGGAGGGAGGGATGGGGAGAATTTGGAACTCAAGTTTTCGGAAAAACTGTTTAGTATTGTTGTTACTACTAGGAAATAAGACATACAGTTAATGAAGAATAGAAAGTCATCTGGCCCTACAGGACAAAAGAGAAGATGGGGACAAGAGAAGGGAGGGATGACAGAAGAGAGGGCAGATTGGAGATAGGGAAAATTTGATTGCTCGGTGTATTGGAGTGGGGGGGATAAAAGGGGAGAAAAAATTGGAACCCAAAAATTTTGTGAAAATGAATGTAAAAAGGTAAACAAACAAATAAATAGATAGATAGATAAATGAATGAATGAATAAAAAAGAAAAATGTGGAAATAATTAAATGATTTTCAATAATGGATAAAAAATAGAAAAGGGAAGAAAACTGTTTTGATGAACTATTTCAGTCTTTAAGTCAAAAAACTTTAGCAAGCTGTATATATATATATATATATATATATATATATATATATATATGTTATTATTTTTATTGATCCTCCCCTTTCTTAAGAGCATGATCATTTCCACGTATACTACTATCACCAACCCATACTAGCTATGAACTCTCTTGGAATAAAAATAAAATAAGGAAAGTCTACTAAGAAAAATCTACTTACTGATTTTAACAACTATATAAAAATAAATAAATGCCACATTCTGTCACTGTAGTCCCTCATCTCTTTGCTTTGAGTAAAGTTGAATGTATAGTTATGTGTCCTTTGGGACACACAATTTGTTCTGAATGTATATGGAGTAGAATCCATAGTAGGCAGATGAGAACCCTTCTTTAAAAAGGAAAATGTGTTGATAAAATATTGGGCCAGGGACATAATACTACCATTAACCCAGCAAGCACTAGCTTCCATGAATTAAAACTATGTCAATTGAGAATCCTTACCACCAAAGACTCTGTACATATCAACTCCACAGCTACATATAGAATAACCTCTACTAGGGGTGTTTATATAGTGGCACTTTGCTTCCTCTCTCTATTCTGACTCATATCCTAAAGCTATTCAAGTAGCTGAATCTCTGGGCTGGTTAGGCCCTTAAAAGTTATCATACCACTTTTATCCACTATATCCACTATATGTTTCTCACACCAGATCCCCACAGGCCTAGGTTTCCAGAGTTTTTGTGATCTATCACATTTTCTCTTGTGATATAGAGAACCATCCCAAATAATTCTCTAAATTAATAAAATCCACATTTTCATTAATCGCATTTATTGAAAACTGTATTTTGGGACTAGAAATAGTTTCGATTGATGGCTCATTTTGCAAAGTGCATTTTCTGGATCTCACCATCATGGCCCAGCATTGCTATCTCTTTCCCATTCCATTTTCTCTTTTATATTTTGTCTTCACCCAATAGAATGTAAACTTCTTGACTACATGGACTGTTTTTCTTTTTACTTATATTTGAATTACCAGAACATACATACATACATATATATGTATGTATGTATATATATATATATTTATACGTGTTTTTCTTTTTGATTTATTTTATTTCCTTCCATTACATGATAAGAAAATTTTTAACATTTTTTTAAGTTTTGAGTTCCAAATTCTGTCCCTTACACTCTCCTTCTCCTCATCCTCTGAGACTGTAAGCAATCAGATATAGATAAGACATATGCAATCACATAAAACCTTTCTATACTAATCATTATTACAAGAAAACCCCAATAAAGAAAAATAAAGAAAGTGAAAACAGCATGCTTAAGTATGTATTAAAACAATAGAAATTCTTTCTCTGGAGGCAGATAGTATACTTCATCTTACTAGTTTGTGATTGTCTTGGATCATTGAATTGCTGGGAATAGCTAAGTCATTCACAGTGTTACATTGTACAATATTGCTCTTACTGTATACAATGTTCTCCTAACTCCGTTCCTTTCACTTTGCATCAGTTCATGTTCGTCTTTCCAATTTCCTTCTGAAATCAATCTGCTCATATTTCTTAGAGCATCAAAGTATTCCATTACAATCATACATCACAGGTGTTTAGCCATTCCTCCTTTGATGGGGATCCCTTCAATGTCCATTTCTTAGCCACCAAAATATATGCTATATGCATTTTTGTACAAACAGATCCTTTTTCCCTTTTTTATCTTTGGGATACAGAACTAGTAATGATATTGCTGGTTCATAGGGTATGCATACTTCTGTACCCTTTGGGCTATAAATTGCCCTAAAGAATGATTGAATTTATAATTTTCCCTTCTTCACTGACTGTTAACTGTCTGACAAGAGACAATGAGTAATATCTACATGTTTTCATAGCTAGGAACTATCAGAGGCAGATCATGAGCCCAAGAATTCTTGACTTCATTGTTAAAACTCTATCCACTACAGGAAATTGGAAAGTAATGAATTATTTGATTCAGGTCCTTGGAAAGGCAAAATTTACATTTTAGTTATTTGCTCCTCATCTCCTATAGCAAACATGGTGTTGCTTTTGCTTCCTAGGATTGTCAAGTCAGGTGTGCAATGGATACAGAGATTTCAATGAAATTGAGATGTTTTAGATTTGCTCTTCTTGGATTGCAGGATGGATGACACACTGTGATATAATCCTTTCTTGTTCAATGCAACATGACCCAATGTACATTCTAAAAGTAGTTTGATTTTTTACCCTCTCCAAAGTGCTATCAGATACCACCCAATTCTCCAGGGAATAGCTTCATGCTGAGATTGCTCAAGCTATTGATTGCCTTGCTGAATCAGTCTGTAATCAATCTTACATCATACTGATCTCTTTTGGTATTTTTCTTTTTGATTGTCACCTAACGGGAAACAGCATGCTAAAGAATAATAAAGTTTTATCTAATTGTAGCTACATTCAAAAGGCCTCTGGGTACGTTTTGACCTCTAATTAAAGAGTTCATAATATAGTCAGTTTCTCACAAAACAGATTATTTTGCTGTAATGTTCATAAGATTTGTTTCACATAAAAATGCTTCACTTTCTAGGAACATGTATTCTTAAAATAATTATATTTTCATCTTAATGTCAAATATTCATATATCTCCTTTCTTGACTTCTTGGTTTCCTATTTTGGATCAAGATGTGTCAACTACTGTCATAGCACTATAAAAGTAAAATAGGAGGTTTTTAAGAACCTTTGTCAGGATGGTTCAGTCAAAGAAGATATTTTGCATCTAATTTTTAGTTATAGTAATTAGCAAGAAACTCTTAAAAAATCATTTGATATGGAGTTCAAATATTTCTTAGAAATCATTGGTCACCTATATCTCCCTTACAATTTTACAGACTAATTAACTGAGGCTTAGGAAAATTAGGTGACACACCACAAATCACAAAGGTAGGATACATGAGTCAGAGTTTGGATACCAGTCCTTTTGAAATTATATTATATAGATAAAAGCTCTTCTATTTTCTCTAAAGTCAACAACTTTAGTTAAGTGCTTAGCATGTGCCAGACGTGATAAATACTGAATAATTTATTGAATTTAATTCAATAAGCATTTTTATTACACATACACATGCATATAGATACATATATATTTTTGTGTGTATGCACAAACATAAATATATAACATATCCTAGTTATATATGCACATACTTCAAAGCAATGTATAGCTTAATACTATATTATTGTGTGTATGTTTTCATAATTTTAGTAAACACCATGTCAACTTTTGTCATGTCAAGAACTTAAGAATGGTTGGATTATCCCTTAACACAATGTCTCACTTCTCCTCCACAAGAAAACACCCAAGAATTAGAAATGATGTTATTTTGAACTTCCTCCAATAAGGATCCCATTATTGTAAGATATGTGGTATCAGAGAGACCATTTAACATGAACATATATAAAATGGGGATAATATATTTCAGAACATTTTAGTCACAAGTGCAACTACATATCGACTCTTAGAATAAACAAATCAAATTCATGTCACCTACTTTTATTTTTACTATAATTTTTCTAACAAAATTTTGTGAAAACTAGAGAAGATTATATCCTTTCCTTCCCATATTATTTTCATGTCATTACTATAGAGAAAGTTATTGTTACAAAAACATGACAGGATTTTCTCAGTGTTCCCAAGGGTCTCTTTTAATCCTTTAATATCAAAATCATCCTCTTTTTAAGTTTCCTGATAAATTTATATCTTCTAAAACAAAGGGAGAGAATTAAAGATAGAGTTTTGGATAAATCATAGTGTTAAGTGGAGAAGAATGATTGAAAGGGAACTTATTTTGTAAATCCTCAATTTATCCATGAATAGTTTTATGGTACCATGATTTATTTCCCTATTCATCCTCTCAGGGAGGCATTATTGCATAGAGGATAACTAATTGGCCTCAGAATTAGAAAAGCCTGGATTCAAGTTCAGGGTCTGACCTTACTCTGTGACCTTGAACAAGCCAGCTAACTTAGCACTGTCTCAGGCAATATTACAAGATGATACATTGCAATAAAGTTCCTTATATGTCTTGATAGAGGGAACTTAAATCTAGAAATCCCTATATCAATAAAGTAAGAGAGGTAAGACAAAACAAAATTCAGCCTAGTAGCTGCAGGATCTTGAAAAAAGAATAATTAAAACATGAGGGTCCTTGTACATATAATACAGAAGCAACTAACATATAGTGATTTAAATGACTGGAAAACTCTCTTAAGTGAAAATTTCTCACAAAAATCATTTTACTAAGGTAATTTTATTTTAATTTAAGAAATTAATGCAGGGTAAAAGGGAGGCTGTGTTAAAAGACCAATGTATATACACAGGTAACTCACTGACAAACTAACTTTTTTTAACATCTGTGCCTAGGATTGAGGACATGTAACACAGAAGTAAAACAGAATCATGGTATGGTGCTGGCAGTATGGGATTAGAAGTAATAGAAATCAGAATGAGCTTAATCTGGTGAGATATTCAGGTAATTTTTCAAATGTTTATTTATTTATTTTTTAGTTTTCAACATTCATTTCCCAAAAAATTTGAGTTCCAAATTTTCTCCCCTTCTCTCCTCTCCCCAACCCCAAAAGGCTGTGCATTCTGATTAACCCTTCCCCTCCCTTCCCTTATCCCCATTGTCTCTTTTTTGTAGGGCAAGATAGAGTTCTTTACCCAATTACCTATATTTCTTATTTCCCAGTTGGATGCAAAAACAGTTCTCAACATTCATTCCTAAAACATGAGTTCCAACTTCTCTCTCTTCCTTCGTCCCCACACATCCCCACTGAGAAGGCAAGCAATTCAATATAGGCTATAGAAGTGTAGTTATGCAAAAGACTTCAGTAATAGTCATGTTGTGTAAGACTAACAATATTTCCTTTCATCCTATCTTCCCCCCATTTATTCTATTTTCTCTTTTGAACTTGTCCCTCCCCAAAAGTGTTTCCTTCTAATTACTACCTCCTCGCATTTGTCCTCCCTTCTATCATCACCCTTACCCCATGCATCACCTTCTCCCCTACTTTCCTGTAGTGTAAGATAGATTTTCTTACCAATTCAGTGTGCATGTTATTCCCTCCTTAAGACAAATGTGATGACAGTAAGCTTCACTTTTTCCCACTCACCTCCCCCTTTTCCCCTGCATTGAAAATTTTTTCTTGCCTCTTTTATATGAGATAATTTGCCTCATTCCAATTCTCCCTTTCTCCTCCCAATATATTCCTCTCTCACCCCTTAATTTTAGATATCATCACTCCCTATTCAACTCACCCTGTGCTGTCTGTCTGTATATGTATATGTATGTATATGTATGCATATATATATTATATATAGAGAGAGCGATACATCTGTATCTATATCTATCTACCTGTGTGTATAACTATCCAAATACTGAATAAAGTTTCAAGAATTACAAATATTGTATTTTAATGTAATAATGTAAACAGTTCAACTTTAGTAAGTCCCCTTATAATTACCCTTTCATGTTTCTCTTGATTCTTGTGTCTGAAAGTCAAATTTTCTATTCACCCATGGCTTTTTCATCAAGATTGCTTGAAAGTCCTTTATTTCACTGAATTATCACTTTTTCCCCTGAAGTGTTATGCTCAGTTTTACTGGATAGGTGATTCTTAGATAGTCCCTTTAACTTCTGGAATATCATATCCCAAGCCCTTCGATCCCTTAATGTAGAAGCTGCTAGATCTTGTGTTATCCTGATTGTATTTCCATAATCCTCAAATTTGTCTTTCTTACTGCTTGCAATATTTTCTCCTTGACCTGGGAACCCTGGGATTTGGCTTGAATATTCCTAGGAGTTTCTCTTCTTGGATCTCTTTCAGGAGGTGATTGGTGGATTCTTTCAATATTTATTTTGTCATTTGGTTCTAGAATGTCAAAGCAGTTTTGCTTGATAATTTCATGAAAGATGATGTCTAGGTTCTTTTTTTTTATCATGGCTTTCAGGTAGTCCCATAATTTTTAAATTGTCTCTCCTGCATCTATTTTCCAGGCCAGTTGTTTTTCCAAAGAGATATTTTACATTATCTTCTATTTTTTTCATTCTTTTGGTTTGTTTTGTAATTTCTTGGTTTCTCATAAAGTCATTAGCTTCCACCTACTCCATTCTTATTTTTGAAGAACTACTTTCTTCAGTAAGTTTTTGAACCTCCGTTCCATTTTAACTACTTCTGCTTTTGAAAGCATTCTTCTCCTCATTCATTTTTTGAAATCCTTTTGCCAATTGAGTTAGCTTATTTTTAAAGATGTTATTTTCTTCAGTATTTTTTGGGGGGTCTCCTTTAGCAAACTATTAACTTGCTTTTCAAGATTTTCTTGCATTACTCTCATTTCTCTTCCAAATTTTTCTTCCACCTCTCTAACTTGATTTTCAAAATCCTCTTTGAACTCTTCCATGGCCTGATATCATTGCATATTTATTTTGGAGGTTTTGGATGCAGAAACCTTGACTTTTACATCTTCCTCTTATGGTAAGCTTTGTTTTTCCTCACCTGACAGGATGGAAGTAAATACTTGTCCACTAAGAAAGTAGCCTTCTAGTCTTATTTTTTTCCCTTTGTTTGGGCATTACTTGACTTGACTTCTTAGACAAGAAGAGGGTATACTCTGGGAACCTGTAAGTTCTCAGTTCCTCCAAGGTGGCACAATCAAATGAGAGGAGTTTACTCCTCTTCTGGCCTGCACTCTGATCTGGGAGGTACCACAAATTTTTCTGCCCAGGATCTTTGAAGCTGTCTTTGGCATTTGTGACTTGATCAATCTGGCTACTGTAGCTGCTTCTGGGGATTCCATCCCCAAGGCCTGCTCTGTTTATTTTCCTGAGGATGCTGAACATTCAAGGATTTGCTGGGCTTTGCTCCAAGACCTGTGCGATATAGCTTTTCTGCCCAGAATCTGTGAGTTTCTGTCTTCACAACTACCTCCAGCACCACTATGCCAGCATGCTCCTCCTCACCCCAGGGCTGCCACTCAGGGCTGAGATCCAGACCATGGCTCAATTCCCCCAGGGACTTTAGATGGAGGACTCCTAAAATGAGGACCGCCTGGCCCAGACTGTGTTCCCTTTTCACCCAGGTGAAAGCACTTTCTCACTGACTTTTGAAGCTGTCTTTGGAGATTGTGGGTCAAGTAACCTGGGAACCACAACAGCTGCTGGGAATTCTGTCTCTGAGGCCTGCTCACCCCTGTGCTCCAGGAGCTATACTCTGCTTAGAGCCCAGTGTGATTCCTGTCCACCTTCCAGGCTGTCTTGAGCAGGAAATCTCTTTCACTATATCATTTTGTGGCTTCTGTTGCTCTAGAATTTGTTTAGGGTCATGTTTTACAGATATTTTATGGGTTTTGTGGGGAGAGGCAGAGCTCTGCCATCTCTGCCATCTCGACTCTGTACTCTCAAAGGATATTTTTAAGAGTTTGTTATGATTCCATTTGGAGAAGTAGAAGGATGAGAAATGGATAGTTCTGCTACTCAGCTTGAGTGCAGATAATACTGAGAAGGCAGGAAGGTTTTGCTCTTTGTTTCTCTTTTCCATGTAAAAGGGAAATTATCTTTCTTCACTAGAAATATTGGAGCAAAGACAGATTTTGGGGAGTTGAAATACACAATATATTATTGCTGTCCTTCATTCTCAAAGATGACCAAAATAACATCATCATGATAAAGTGAAGCTTCAATGTGCACAGCTGTGGCTGATCAGATCAATACAAGGTCAGAACGCTCTACCACAGATTAGGCACAGATAGTCCATGTGAACATTTGGGGTGGACATTCCAAATTTGTTTCTTTTGTGCTGTTTCAATTCTGCTTTGCTCATAGAACACAGTACCCTTTCTGATGTGGGCACACCATGCCACACCAGAGGTTCTCTGCCAGTGTCTCCCATGTGGCACAATCAAATCCAAAGTTCTTAGGAGAGACCTTGAGAGTGTTCTTGTATTGCTTCTTCTGACCACCATATGACCACTTGCCCATGTGAGTTCTCCATAGAATATTCTTTTTGACAAGTGTACAATTTGCATTCAAACAATGTGATCAGTCCATTGGAGTTGTGTTGTCTGAAGCATAGTTTGAATGCCTGACAGTTGAGTTCAAGCAAAAAGACCTCAGTGGTTGGTACCTTATCCTGCCAGGTGATCTTTAGAATCTTCCTAAGACAATTCAAATGGAAGATATATAATGAAAAGGTGAAAGAATTGTACTTCAGTTCACTAATCTGGATGAACTCTATGCTACTGTCTAGAAAGAACTGATTTACGTGATAGTTGAACCATTGTCAGTGATCTTTGAAAGATCTTGAAAATCAGAAGAGGAAAGGAAAAGGTAAATGTGATATTAATTTTCAAAAAAGTGATGAAAGAGGAGCATAAAAATAAAAAAGTAGTGACTTTTACTTTGGTTTCTGGAAAAATTCTCAAAAATGTTCTCATTTGTTTGTTTGCTTTTATTTTGAGGAGTTTGACATAGATGTGCTTAGATTGCCTAACATGGAGGAATCCTGCATCATTTGTTTTTTATATATGTAGGTGAAAATCTTGATGTTTTCATGTAGAACATGGCATATCAGGCTAACTTGATTTCTTTGTTAACAAAATGATTAGATAACTACATCAAGACATTATTGTATATATAGTTTTCCTAATTGTTAAACATGTGACAAAATCTTTCATAATATTCTTGCCCAAAAGATGGAGAGTTGAGGACAGGATGACAGAACAATTAGTGGATCCAGAATTAATTGAATGGACTGACCCAAAGAGTACTTGTTAATTGTATCTTGTCACTTTGTAAGGAAAGCTTTAATAGAGTTCCCTACACATTTCTACCTGGCCCTGTTTCGTGGAACATTTTAATTAATTACTTGAGTTAAAGGCAAAGGTAGCTTGCTTTTCAAGTTTTCCAGCGATGCAAAGGTAGCATGGATAAGTAACTTGTTTGATAATAATCAAGATACAAAAAGATTTCAACAGACTTGAACACTGTATCTCTCTATTGATGGGAGAGTTATAATTCTACCATACTCTACCATTGTCAGGACAAGTCTACGATATTGTGTTACATCTGGGTACCACTGTTATAGAAGTACACTGATAAAACTGGTGAATATGTTCAGAAGTGAGCAATCATAATAGACTTTGAGTCCTTGAAATCATGCTCTATAAGGATATTTTTAAAGCCACAAAATTTGTAGAGTCTGGAGAAATGAGATTCAGAGACCTGAATGCCATTTGGAAAGGCTACAATGGAGATTTCACTTGTTCTATTTAGCCCTAGATCTCTTACTCTCAAAAGTTGTTGGAAATTGCAGAAACACATTTAGGCTTGGTGAAAGAAAAAAAGTAATAAAATTAGAATTGTAAAAAAAAAATGTCCTGTATAAAGAGGTATCACTTGAAATTTTCAGATAACTACTGAATGGGCTCTTATCAGATAATTTCTCATAGAATGGATCCTTGTTCAAGCACCAGTTTTGACTAACGCTAAGATTTTATGGTTCTGTGAAACTCATTTCCAGTGTCAGGAAGTGGAGAGAAAATCCAAATATATTTACGAAACATTTCTAAAAGTTATCAAAAATAATGATGAATGCATGCTTCTCAATTCTTTTATGCATTAAAAATGAATATGAATAGGGAAAATGATGGAGTTGTAAAATACAAACATGTTAAACCTTGGAGTGAGAAGATTTGGCTTGAAATCAAAACTCTGAAGCAACCTTGGGGTGTGACTTTGATCAAGATTCATTGAGCTTCAGGTTCTTCATCTATTAAACAGGGTTAAGAACTCATAAATGGTCTACTCTTCAGGGTTATGTTAAACCAAGTAATATTTTTGTGTTTTTACTTTAAAAATTTTTTTTGCTACTCAATTATTTTGGTTTTTGTATTCTTTTTATTAGTGTAATATTAATTCATAGGTAATATAGTAATATTCTACATGACCACAAAGTTATAATCCCCCTCAAATTACTTGCCTTGTCAAGGAGTGGGGAGTAAAGGGAAGGAAGGAATTTAAAACTCAAAACTTTAAAAAATGTTAAAATTATTTTTACATGCAACTTAGAAAAATATTTTTTTAAAAAGACCTCTTTCATTAAATATTAGTTTTTCCGTATATAATTATACTCATTTTTCTGAGTAGGTTGTTCTAGGTTGCAATCCTACTTACTTTACAGAATAACATAAATCAAGCCCTACATCCCTTTATTGTGTGTGATATGTTGTGCTTTCCTGACCTCAAAGGCCTCAACTTTGGCTAGAAGATTTCTAAAAGCTTTCATTTTGGGATCTACTTCATGAGGTGATGAGTGGATTATTTCCATTTCAGTTTTGCACTCTATTTCTGAAATATCTGAGTAATTTTCCTTTATAATTTCTTGAAATATGATGTCTAGGCTCTTTTCTTGATCGTGACTTTCAGGTACTTCAATAATTTTGAAACTGTTTCTTGAGGTTTCATGGAGTCATTAGCTTCCAACTGATCCATTCAAAATCTGAGTTATTTTCTTCTGAGTTTTTGTGCATCTTTGGACATTATGACAATTCTATGGTTTAATTTCATTTCTTTACTATGTTTGTTTTTCTTTTACAAAATGGTTAATTCTCTTTTTATAATTTTGTTCTATTACTCTCATTTCTTTTCCCCCAATTTTTGTTCTAGATTCTGATTATTAAAAGCATTGTTTTTATTTTTCTATAGTTCTTTTAGGAATTCTTGTTGGATTTGTATCCAGTTGCATTTTTGAGACTTTGCTTATACTTTAAAGTCATTGTCTTTTCTGAACTTTCAATAGTCATCATAGTACCTTTTGATGGTAAGTTTATTTTTTGAATTGTATGTTTTTCCAGCCTATTTTCAGTTTGGAATTTGTTCTGCACACCACTGGACTGAGGACAGTAGTGTGGATAACTGATTTGATCTTCAGATTTTTAAACTTTAATGCATTACAGAAAAGTAAACCATTCATTGTTATGGGAGGGAGGAGGAACCTATGACTAATGAATTTTCAAAACTTATGTCTTAAACGAGAACTCAATTTAGATCTGGTTGGGTTCCATTTATGTGAGGAGCTGAAGTCAGAGAAACTGACCCTACTAAAAAAAAAAGTCTGCTATTTATTATATGTAACATATTTAAATAATTGAAACTTTCTTAGTTAATTTCCTCATTTGTAAAATGAAGGAGTTGAACTACGAGATCTCTAAATTCCCTTCAGCCTCTAAATCCAATACACTTATTACTTCTCCTGGAACATTTATGCCATATTTATATTGTTGCTTATTTTTCAGTA
Source organism: Bettongia penicillata ogilbyi (assembly GCA_023548195.1). Classification (NCBI taxonomy): domain Eukaryota; kingdom Metazoa; phylum Chordata; class Mammalia; order Diprotodontia; family Potoroidae; genus Bettongia; species Bettongia penicillata. Next base: position 1,796,923 of record JAJHZJ010000744.1, on the reverse strand, counting down.
TTTTTATTCTAACTATTCAGAGAACCCTGAAACTTCCTTCTTCCAAAGAATGGTATGCATTTGGTACTGTGGATATGAAATTTCAATTTAACAAACATTATTATACGAAGCCACATTTAAATGAGAAACCAAACTACCATTAACCTGTTACAGTTATAGGAACGCTTTTACATGATTGTTAAAATTTTATCTATAATATCTTGCATCCAAAAGGGGAAAATGGGGAGGAAGTTTTATGTATTCCTAGATTGGAAGAGTACAAAATCAAAAATGTTTTAGAATCATAATTTTGCCATCATAATCTGGGCAATTCTAATGTGCAGCGAAAATTTTGCATTGGTTTGACCATTTCCAAACTAAACTTCCTGTATAATCGCATATTTCTGCTTATCCTGTCCAAAGAGTAAGATTTGAAAAAAATCTCAGAATTAACGTAGACTAATCTCTCTTCCTAAACATGAGGAAATTGAGGCCCAGAAAGCACATGAGAATCATGACCTTCTTACTGATGCAGGGTTATTTCCACTATTCCGATCTGGTAGATTCACCTTTTTCTTGTTTCCTCTATGCCTCACGAACTTTTCACAAATTTCTTTGTAGTGCTGCAAAACCTCTAATATACCAGACAGATTCTTCATTTATTTGTCTGACTATTGATGAAACAAGATTAGCTGAAGAAAAGCAAATATATATATATATATATATATATATATATATATATATATATATATATATAAACACATATATATGTACGTGTGTGTGTGTGTGTGTGTGTGTGTGTGTGTGTAAGGTTACCAGATCTTCCTTCTTTGTTAGAATAATCTTTCCTCTCTGTAACATAAAATAAGTTTTTTTTCTTTTTAGTATTAAATATTTTATGATAATTCCTTTACAATAAATATGAATACACATACATATATACATATATGTGTATGTATATATACATATATATGACATTTTTTTACTGATGTGCTATATCTATTAGGGTTAAAAAAGACCCCAGAGATGATTTTGATTCTGCAAAGCCCAGTGGAAACATAAAATAGGATAGAGTGAAATTTATTCTGGACTTAGAATGAACCTTGCTCATATAGAAGTGAAATTAACCTTTTTGCTCTGTTCATTGACCTCAAAGCTGTAGCCAAAGACAGGACATTGATGGTAAGAGTACTTAATCTATCTGTGGCCTTCTGCTTTGCTGACTTTACAAGTTTGTACCTCCATTGATTTAAGCTTGCACAGTAACATGCCTCCAGATTATAAATTTAAGAAACAGATCAATCCTGTCCTTTTGAGATGCTTTAAAATCCTTTTATGGAAAAAAAATGGATTATACTAACTTTAATTTTATCTTCCACTAAATTGTGATGTATATGGAGTCTCATTATAACGTTAAGTATCTTTAATATAAAAAAAAAAGCATGGTATAATGAAATGGACACTTGACTTGAAGAGAGAGGATAATGCGGATTTATTCCATATATAGGTTGGATAAGGGGAAGCTATCTCCAGTTGTACTGATATATATCTTGCCGCTGAGCCCATATGGTTGCAGAGGAGAGAGTGAGTCTGGTGACTTTGCATAGTCCTTCCTCACTTAAATACAATTCATCTGCAAGTCAGGAAACAAACATGTCTGTGATTATATTGAAATAGGTAAGAGCTGAGATCTCACCCATGTCTCCTGATTGTGAGTTCACTATCTGAATGAAGGTAAGCTCCTAAGATTAACTGATGGATACTATTAGGTGGAAATTTAGATTTCTAGGGCCTGGGGGATCAGTAAGGAAAACTAAAAGGATGAAATGTTATAATGGAACAAACAATGGACTTAGAGTTAAAAGACTCAAATTCTATCACATATTAGCTGAGAAAACATTTTCATATAGTTGCAAATGACCCAAGTCCAAACAACATCTGATGTCTTGACTATTTCTGTGATGCTATACAAATGACTTGTCCTGTGTAATTTTCAACTTCATCATCTTCAAAATAGGAATAATGATTTGCTTCAGTGTATAATGTCTGCTGTGAGAACCAAATATGACAGACCTTTGAATCTACAAAAATAATTTAAAGTAATCACCACCCTCATGCCCTCTCTGAGGGAAAGCCTGTTCTATTATAGGACACACTGAGCATGTGTGCTTCTTCCCGCAGGAAAAGCTTGAAGTAATCCCCTCACTCTTCAGGTGAGGAAACAACGATTAATTAATTAATTAATTTTGTTTCTGTAATGACACTTGTCCATCCACTTGAAGGGCCTGAGATTCTTCTCCTCTGACTTTCTCACAGAGAACCTCTCCAATTTAGTCTCAAGTGGGTATCAAATGCTATAACAAAACTGATGCTGTAATTGAATGAATGGTGGACGTAGAGTCAGAAGAACTCAGTTCTGTCACTAACCACTTACATTACCTTTCTATAGTTCTGTGGTGAATGAAATAACATACCCTTGGTTTTATTCCTAAATGGGACCTTCGACTACATACATATAGATATACGCATAGAGAGACAATTTGGGTTTGTTGCCTAACTTCAAAACAGGAAATCAAGCATCGTACTTCAGAAAGGAAAATGAATAAATCTCTAACCCTCCCAGACCACTTGGGGACTCACCCCACAGAGATTTTAAACCTAGGTCAACAGTCATTCATTCATCCATTCCTTAGAGAGGAGACAAGAAAACGTTGGGGGAAAACGTTTAAAATATTTTCTAAGCATGTAAGACCACTTGATTAGGGCTTGAAAAAAATTGCTTCTTGTATCTGCTTATATAAATCAATCAAAATTTCTGAAAAGGTCTCTGTATCATAGAAAATACTGTTTGAAATCTAGACAAATTTCGACTAGATGAGTATTCTAAAAACATCCAAGACAGTTGCCAGTAGCTTCAAGAGCATTCCTATGAGAATTCTTTTTTTTAATTTTTTTCTAATATAAATTTATTTGTTTAACTTTTTACATTCATTTTCACAAAATTTCGGGTTCCATATTTTCTCCCCATTTGTCCCCTCCCCCACCCCAATACACCAAACATTCTAATTTCCCCTGTCACCAATCTTGCCTCTCTTCTATCATCCCTCCCTTTCCTTGTCCCCATCTTCCCTTTTGTTCTGTAGGGCCAGATAACTTGTAATTCCCCATTACCTGTATTTCTTATTTCCTAGCACCAAGAACAATACTCAACAGTTGTTCCTAAAACTTTGAGTTCCAACTTCTCCCCATCCCTCCCTCCCCCCACATTCCCTTTGGGAAGGCAGGCAATTCAATATAGGCCATATCTGTGTACTTTTGCAAATGACTTTGATAATAGTCATGTTGTATAAAACTAACTATATTTTCCCCCATCCTATCCTGCCCCCCATTCTTTCTATTCTGTATTTTGATCCTGTCCCTCCCTGAGTGTTGACTTCAAATTGCTCCCTCCTCCCATTGCCCTCCCTTCCATCATCCCCTCCACCCTGCTTATCTCCTTCTCCCCAACTTTCCTATATTGTAAGATAGGTTTTCATAACAAAAAGAGTGTGCATTTTATTCCTTCCTTTAGTCGAATGTGATGAGAGTAAACTTCATGTATTTTCCCTCAGCTCTCCTCTTTTTCTCCACTAAAAAGTCTCCTGCTTGCCTCTTCTATGAGAGATAATTTGCCCCATTTCATTTCACCCTCTCTCCTCCCACTACATTACTCTCTCATCGTTTACCTTAATTTCTTTTAAGATATGATCACATCCTTTTCAATTCACTCTGTGCTCTCTGTCTTTCTGTGTGCATGCATGTGTGTATGTGTGTGCACACACATATGTACGTGAGTGTATGTATGTGTGTGCATAGTCCCATCAACTAACCAGCTACTGAAAAGTTTTAAGGGTTACAAATATTGTCTTTCCATGTAGGAATGTAAACAGTTCACCTTTGGTAAGTCCCTTATGACTTCTTTTGGCTGTTTACTTTTTCATGCTTCTTCTCATTCTTGTGTTTGAAAGTCAAATTTTCTTTTCAGCTCTGGTCTTTTCATCAAGAATGCTTGAAAGTCCTCTATTTCATTGAAAATCCATATTTTCCCCTGAAGTATTATACTCAGTTTTGCTGGGTAGATGATTCTTGGTTTGAGTCCTAGTTCCTTTGACTTCTGGAATATCCTATTTCATACCCTTCGATCCCTTAATGTAGAAGCTGTTAGATCTTGTGTTATCCTGATTGTAATTCCACAATACTGGAATTGTTTCTTTCTAGCTGCTTGAAATATTTTCTCCTTGACCTGGGAATTCTGGAATTTGGCCACAATGTTCCTAGGAGTTTCTCTTTTTGTATCCCTTTCAGGCAGTGATCGATGGATTCCTTCAATACTTATTTTGCCCTCTGGTTCTAGAATCTCAGGGCAGTTTTCCTTGATAATTTCATGAAAGATGATGTCTAGGCTCTTTTTTTCATTATGGCTTTCAAATAGTCCCATAATTTTTAAATTGTCTCTCCTGGATCTATTTTCCAGGTCTGTTGTTTTTCCAATGAGATATTTCACATTCTCTTCCATTTTTTCATTCTTTTGGTTTTGTTTTATGATTTCTTGGTTTCTCAGAAAGTCATTAGCCTCCATCTTTTCCATTCTAATCTTGAGAGAACTATTTTCTTCAGTGAGCTTTTGAACCTCTTTTTCCGTTTGGCTAATTCTACTTTTGAAAGCATTCTTCTCCTCATTGGCTTTTTGAACCTCTTTTGCGAATTGAGTGAGCCTATTTTTCAAGGTGTTATTTTCTTCAGCATTTTTTTGGGTCTCCTTTACCAAGGTATTGACTTGTTTTCATTCTTTTCTTGCATCTCTCTCATTTCTCTTCTGAGTTTTTCCTTCACCTGTCTAACTTGATTTTCAAAATTCTTTTTGAGCTCTTCCCTGGCCTGAGCCCATTGGATATATATTTCGGATGTTTGGGATACAGAGGCCTTGACTGATGGTAAGCTTTGTTCTTCCTCATCAGAAAGGAAAGGAGGAAGCATCTGTTCACCAGGAAAGTAAACTTCTATGGTCTTATTTTGCTTCCTTTTTCTGGGCATTTCCCCAGCAAGTTACTTGACTTCTGAGATTCCTCTCCACTCCTGCCTACATCCACCCAGCTAGTGCTTGGGGTCTGAAATTCAAATGCTGCTCCCCAGCCTCAGGCCTTTCAGTGGGTGGGCCTGCCTTCTATTCAGGGTAGGATTAAATTCAGGTTCTCAGTTGTGGCAGGGCCACCTCCCAGGCTCAGTTCCCTCAGGGGTTTTATGTGGAGACCTTTGATAATGGATATGGGGTCCTGTCTGCTTTGGGAGCTCCTGTCTGCTGCTTCCCCCTGCTGCTGCCTCCCGAGGGGGCCTGAGTCATGGAGACACCCTGTTTCCCTCTCGGCTCATCCAGAAGGCTCTCTCACTGACCTGTAGCACCTTTGGGTGGAGGGACCTTCGCGGCCACCAGAGATTCCGTCCCTGAAGCCTACTTGGATCTTCATCTCTTGGGGCTGCATCACCAAGACAGTGCTGGGCTCTGCTCTGGGTGCATGAGGTACCTTTGGTGATGGTTTTTCAGGGCTCTCTGGAACAGAAATCTCCTCTACTCCATTGCTGTGTGGCTTCCACTGCTCCAGAATTTGTTGGGAATTCCTCTTTACAGGTAATTATGGTCTATGTCTTCAGAGCTAGTATATATGAATCTTTCTACTCCACCATCTTGTCTCCTCCCCTCATATGAGAATTCTAAACTCACTCAATTACAGGAAAAGTGGACTTAGTTAAAGACAGAGGAACATGAGAGTAGGCAATATTTAAACAAGGGAACAAAAAAGCATGGAGTTGTCTTAGAAATTATAGCATTAGCTTTAAATCATTTTTTTTGTCTTGGTGCCTACAATTTCTTGCAGCCTCTTAAGATAATTAGACTACAACACATACAGTCTGTATATCTCTTAGCTGAGAAACTAAAGGAAACTTCTTAGCTAGAATTTTGACTGAGAAAATATATTGAAAGAAATAATCAGTGGTATGATGAATAAAAGAAATATAAAGCCCTTATTATGTACAAAGAACTATGATAAGTGCTCAGGATACAAACAGAAGAGGAAGACTGTTCTTCTCTGAGAGTGGCTTAGATGAAGCCATTTCAAATTAAGATGACATTATATATTATATTTGAGGATCTAATGACACTTCTAGACAGCTTGGGAATTCTGCAAGCTCAGGTCTAGGAAAGCAGGAGTATAGTTAAGATGAGGAATATTGCCTGCCAATATACTTAACAAGAATTGATATAGAGTAGATAAATCAATAGAACAGAAGAGAGCAAGTTCTATCTAACAATCAACCTGAAAGACATAATATAATATATGCCACTGGTGAAATAATTACTTATAAACGCAAAATATTTTGACATTTCTCGTGCAGTACATGTCGTTCATATAATTGTTTGTGCTTATCTGTGTCCAATTATTTCCTTCAAATTTAATTTTTTTCCATTTTTCCATTTTCCATTTCTTTCCAATTTTTCTATTTGAGTTTTTATTTCATTTTTTTGCCTATTTATGTAGCAGTACATACATGTTTATGAATGGTATAGTTTATTAGGCATGCTTAGTTTGTTGTCACCTAAATGTACATAATCTGACTACTTTTTGTAACATGTCAAAATTATTACTGTATAAATATATCATTTAGTCTAAGTTTGAACTGGCTATCTTCAAAGGAACCTAAATTACTATAATTATATATATATATTATATACTATATATACTATATTATATATAATATAACACACATTGTATATAAATATATAAATTATATATAATATGTATGTTATATACAAATGTGTATATATCATATAATATGTATGTGTATATATAAATGTATATATACTGTATTATATATACATATTATACTATAATTATATAATTGTAATTACTATCCTATAAGATAACTTCTTCTCTTTCCAAGCTGGGAAGAAATATATTCTAGGAATCAGAAAGGGATTGTTTTGTGCTAAAATAGGGGTCTTAATTTTCTGAGGAAAGAGAATTTTAAATACCATATTTGATTGCAAATTTTCCTAGAAAAAATTTTTTCCCAAAACTCTTTTGTGTGAGTCACTGGAGTAGGTACACATAAACACACATACACACAGACACACACACACACATACTCACACACACAATGATAATGTAGAATTTATTGCTCAAAATGTATTAAGGAACTGAGACCTTTGACTTTGTCAAATATACTCATATATTTTCTAATGAGATAAAGTATTTAAATTTTTGAACAGAATGTAAGAGTAGGTCTCTATTGATAATCTCATATACTTAAAAGTACTAACTTTTTCTAAGTGACAGCATTTCAATTAGAAATAAGTTCAACAAGGAATGAAAACCTCTTTACATCAAAGTAATTAAATGCAAGACTTGGGCATACGCATAAAAAAGAGAGATCCTCTCAGAACCAGATAGAGATTCTGAAGATCTCAAAGTAGAAATGCATGCCCATAGTCAACAAACAAAAACCCTTGATCAGTCACTGAAAGGAAAAAAAAAAAAAGGAAGTAAGGAAGGTCTGGTGACATATCCACTTAATCAAAGTCTCAATGTAATCTCAAAAATGGTTTATTCTTTCTCAACTTCCCCTCCAAGTAACTATCAATAATACGTATCCACTACACAGTAATCTGATGTTTCATTGCCCAAATGTTTCCACTAACTTGAATTCTGCTTCAAACACAGAGCTGAGAAAAGAAATATAATTAATGTAAATTTAGGCAGAGAGTCAAGCCTCTGCAGAAATGTTTCCTCACTGGAGGCTCAGAACAAGTGTCACTAAAATCACTAAAATCGTAACTTTTCCTGTAAAGTAAACTCCTTGAAGAAACAAAAGAGGAAACTCCACAAAAATTAGGGGACATTTAATGTTTCCTAAACTTATAAGGTTATTTTTTAAAATCATGGTGTTAGAGTAATCTTTTAACTACTTGAAAATAAAAGTCTATGCAGTGTCTTGATCCTGTTTGTCAGTTTAAATGATTGTGAAGTACAAGATGAATAAAAATTTCATGAAACGTCTCTTTTTTAACTCATTCTTTTACACGTGCATTTTGTCCTGACAACATCGAGTATCATTCAATGTGGAGTCTAACACAATTCTCCCACATTATATTATGCACATTAAAATTTGAACATTGGGTGTTAAAAATTTCTCAATACATCACTGCCATCAAAAGGTTTGTTAAATAATATTTCCATAATTTATATATATGTATAATCCAAAGAATATCTTTAATTTCATTCACTTGAAAAGTAAAATAAGAATGTCTTTGCTTCTTAATTATTTCATTAATAAGATTTTCATATATATGTACAATTCTTTTTGGCATATTATTAATTTGAAATGAAATCAATCAAAACTACTTTGCGAAATGTTTTGAATTCACAAGAAAAGCTAGAAGTAGCACATGTCGTTCTCTTTTCATGCTTTATACTTAGCAATTTTGCAAGTGCCCATACATCAGGGAAGGAATGTTTTTGATAATTATATAGGCATGCTCTTTGAAGAAATGCTTTTTGTCTTATTAAAACAATTTAGTTTCTTCCAAAGCAGCTAGGTGGTTCAGTGAATAGAGTACCGGTCCTACAGTCAGTAGAGTCTGAGTTCAAATTTGGCCTCTGGTAATTACTAGCTGTGAGACTCTGGAGAACTCCATTTCTCTCAGTTCCTCATCTGTAAAATGAGCTGGAGAAGGAAATGACAAATCACTCCAGTACCTTACCTAAGAAAATCCCAAATGGGGTTACGGAGAGTTGATCACGACTGAAACAATTAAACAATATCAACAATAAATTTTCTTCAGATTGTTTTTCTTGGCAACTGATTCTATATGTTCCTGTTCAAGATGTTTTAGTTGTTTTAGGTTTTATACTATTTGCAATTTAGAGAACTTCCATAGAGCAAATACAGTGCCTTTCATCTCCATTAACAACAGTCCTTGTAAATCATAGTAACCAATATAATAGCTTGTATTTTCATTTTTCCCTTTCTAGTACTTCAACTGCAATATCTTTGCCTTTCAATAGTTTCATAAGCTCCGGTAGATTTTTTTCTTCCAAATAGTTAAATGACAAAAGTAATTGTTTCACAAATGAAAATCTATTCATTTAAAAAAAATTAACAGGGGTGGAGCCAAGATGAAGTAGAAAGATGCAAATATTTTAATTCTTCCCCCACAGCCCATAAAATACCTGTAAAGAATGACTCTCACCAAATTCTAGAGTAGGAGAAGTCACAGAAAGACAGAGTGCAGGAGATTTCCATCCCAGGGTGACCTGCACAACCTTTCAGCAAGCTCTTCCCATCACAGATTCCAAGTGACTCAGACTTCCATGTGACCCAGTCAGGTTACATGAGTTTATTAATGGATGGAGAAGATCTTCCCGTTAAGAAGCAAAATTACATTAACAATAAGCAAACATACATCATTGATACAAAAAGGTAAATAAGAAAGAGAAATCACAAGAGATTATAAAGTTGAACTGTTTGCATTCCTACATTGAAATGTAACTGGCAATTCCTATATGGAAATGTAACTCCAGAGACTTTTCTCAGTATTAGGGTATTTGGAGGGGGGAGATAGATGGAGAGAGAGAGAGAGAGAGAGAGAGAGAGAGAGAGAGAGAGAGAGAGAGAGAGAGAGAGAGAGAGCACAGGGTGAGCTGAATATGAAGGGATGATATCTAATAAATAAATTTAAGGGATGAGAGAGTAATAAATTGAGAGGAGAAAGAAGGGAGGGATAGAATGAAGTACATTATCTCACATAAAAGAGACTAAAAAAAGGTTTTACAATGGAGGGGAAGAGGGGGAAAGTGAGAGGGAAATCTCATTGGATCTGGCTTAAAGAATGAGTAATGTACACACTCAACTGGGTATCTTATCCTACAGGAAGAGAGGAGGAAATGGATAAGAGAGAGGGATGATAAAAGTGAGGGCAAATTGGGGGAGGAAGTAGTCAGGAACAGACACTTTCGAAAAGGGACAGGGTCAAAGGAGAAAATACAACACTTGTGGGGCAGGATAGGATAGAGGGAAAATATAGTTAGTCTTTCTACTTAATCTTTCATGGCATGACTATTTTGGAGGTATTTTGCATAACTAGCCAGATATAACCTATACTGAATTACAGGCCTTCTCAATGGGAGTAGCTGGCATGGCAAGAAGAGAGACAATTTGGAACTCAAAATTTTAAAAACAAATGTTTACAAATTGAAATAACAAATAGAAGCAATGGGATATCGAAATCTATCTTGCCCTTTGAGAAAATAAAAGGGAAAGGAATAAGAGGGGGGCAGAGTAAAAAGGAGAGCAGACTTGGGGAAAGGGTTATCAGAATTTATACTATCTCAGGTTTGTGAGGAGGGGGAAGATGGGGAGAAAATTTGGAACTCAAAATCTTGTGGAAATGAATGTGAAAAAGTAAAAATAAATAATTAAATTCAAATCTTAAAATTACTATAAAGTGTAAACAAATAAATCTAAACAATAAAGATAAGTATGAGTATCAATAGTCATGTTCATTACTGCATTCAATAGTTAAGAAACTAAAGGATTTTGTTTACTAGATTATTGCTTATATTTTCCAAAATAAATGAAAATTAAGAATATATCATCTTTGAACATTTCAATGCCTGAAAAACATTGTTTATCTATCAGATTACATACTTCAAGTTCACATACAACAAACAACACAATTCCTCTATTTATTGATCCTACCTCTCTACCCATGGAAAAGGACTGTGACAGATGCTGACCTCCTTTAAAACAAATACACATAGCTTAAAATTTAACCTTCTTTGCACATACCTATGAGGCAATGGTTGTACTACATTCTCTTTCAGCTGAAGTGAATACCAGTCCTTATGAATTATAAATAGTTTTGCCTTCACTGACTTTGATCAGAACTTTGCTTTCATTGGGAAAGTAGTGTGCATGTGCTTTCTTTTGGTGGGTCAACAAGCTGGGACAGTATTTCATTTGGAATCAGTAAGATGTGATTTCAAATCCTACCTCAAACATATGGGGCAACTAGGTGGTTCAGTAGATAGAGCACCAGTGCAGAAGTTAGGAGGACCTGAGTTCAAATCTCACCTCAGTCACTTGACACTCCTTAGCTGTGTGACCTTCGGCAAGTCACTTAATCCAACTGCCTCATCCTGGGTCATCTTCAGTCACCCTGATGAATATCTGGTCACTGGATTCAGATGGCTCTGGAGGAGAAGTGAGGTTGGTGACCTGCACAGCCCTCCCTCACTCAAAACAAAGTACAAGTCATGTCATCATTTCTCTGATGGCATGGTCTTCTTTGGCAACCAAGGGCGAACACACACACACCTCAGATGCACACTATTTGCACAAGTCATTTCTTTTAGCCTCAGTTGCTTTTTCTGAGTAATAATAGTAACTATAGTGTGAAGATCCAATAATAAAATCTATGTAACGTACTTGTAAAACTTAAAATACAGAACGACAGTTCATGGTGAGGACAATGATGACAGTGATGATTATGATCATTACTTAATAAGCTGTGCGATGTACCTGAATTAATTCACAGTGTCTGAGTATCATGGAATCAATGTAATTTAAAAATCATTTGCTCCTGACTTTTAAAGACTTCATTCTAAAAATCCAACTATATTTCCTTTAACTTCTCATACAGATATATTCCACTCTCAGTGTGTTGTTCTCCTTAGCAACGGCGAATACTCCAACTTCATTCTGGATCTTTATTATCGTTCTTCTAACTGCTGGATATGTCTTCCTCTCGCATTAAGTGTGTCATTTCTGTTCAGTCAAGATTCAGTGTAAACTACTCCTCATCACTTTGTTATATACTATGTTGTATTAGTCAGTTTATTTATCTTATCCCAAGTATCTACTATATGCAAGATACTGTGCCAAGTCTGAGGATTAGTGTCATTAAAAAGGGTAAGCATCATTACAAAGCTTACACTTCACTGGAGGATTGTGTGGATTGGGTGTGTGTTTTGTCTTTGCTTCTCCAAGTGTACCATGACATTAGGAAGAAGTTGCCATGACTTGCAAGTGAAATAGATTTCAGTGAGGGAGGGCTGTGCAAAGTCATCAGCCTTGCTTTCTCCTCCAGAGCCATCTGGGTTCAATGGCCAAATATTGATCAATGCAACTAATTTGAGTCAGGAGGATATGTAACAGAAAAACTCGTGGGAGATGACATATGAGTTATATCTAGTGTAGCTAGAGATATGATTTAAAGTTTGCAAAACATATTGCAAACATTACCTTACTTTATCCTTACAATAATCCTCAGAGACATTAGTTATTATGATACCCTTTTTGCAGTTGAAGAAATTTAGGAAAACACTTGCTCAGGACCTCATATCCAATAATTGTCTGACTTTGGGTATGAACTCAGTTCTTTCTTACTCGGGGTCTAGTGTTATGTCCACTATGCCACCAAACTTTCTTTAACCTTTAAAGGAAGCTCATCTATGTTAGTTTTGCTTTCCCAACTTGAAAACAAACTATTTGAAAGAAGGTACCAGGACATTTTTTGCCTTCTGTATTCTCAGAATGCTTAGCACAGTGTTGAACACATATAATAAATGGTTAAAAATGTTTCATGAGGCATTGTTCTAAATGTTTTATAAATATTCTCTTATTTGATTCTCACAATCCTGGTAGATAAGTATGATTTCCATTTTATAATAGAAGCAACTATAATTTAACAAGTTAAGTGACTTGTTCAGAGTCATCTAGCTAATAAGTGTCTGGGAACAATTTAAAACTTAGGTATTTCTAATTTCAGGACTAGCAATCTATTCTTTATGTAACCTACCTACCTGTTGATAGGATATGATGATGATAAAATTTGAACAGTTGCTTTCCCTTTTGTGCCACCCCTTAATATCTGACTATTTATTCTCCCACAAGTATAAAAGTATAAATAAGATAAGTTCTTCCTTTAAGTGGCTTGGAATAAGTTTTGCATCTCTGCTTTTTAAAAGGATTAATAAATAATAATAGTTTTTCAGAAGATTTTGTTACAGTTATTTTTTTCTTTGAAAAATCCCCCAATATGCACACACCCCCATTTCTGTTAGCTACAACAAGAACAGTATTGGAAGTTTTGAGTTCATCCCCACATTACATCTTCAGGTCACTTCTTTCCTCATTGGAGAAGGAAGATTAGTGGATTGTATTTCCAAGGTTGATTATAAGGAATTAATATACAGAACATGAAAATCAGCTTTCATTTATCTCATCACAGCAAACCTTGCTTTCATTTTTAAAATGCTATTACATGGTTCACTTACCCTGTCTTAAATTGACATTATAACTATTTCTATTGGTATTTCGGAGTTGATTTGAAGAAATAAAAAGTTTTTCACAAGGCAAAACTTTCTTTTTGGCCAGAGAGTATATGCATAAGTAAGAGAGAAAAATGATTGTGGGAGGAAGAAGAAAAATTGTTGGATCATAGACTTTGAATTGGAAGGCTCCTCAGAAGTTACTTTGACTAATCTCTCATACATATTCTCTTTCAAATCCCTGAAAGATAATCATCTAACCACTTCTCAAATTCAGTAATAGTTAGGTCAAGACTTAGCTTAGAAGTTTATTCTGATGCATGACAAAATGGCTGGAGAGACTTTTGTGAAGTTCATTTTAACACATCCCCTTTGTAACTATTAATTTTTGTTTCTAACTTTATCATCTAGTGTAATAAAAAATGTATTTTGTTATTTACACATAATACGCTTTCTGGTATTTAAATACAGTTAATATGTCTGCTTTTAGTCATGTCATCTCCTCATGACAAATCCCATTATGTCCAATTACACTTAATAAAACATAGGTCCCATAGGCTCCTCACCCCACTGGTTGCTTTCATCAACTTCACTTTATCTATGTCCATTAACAATTGTGAGATCTGGAACCAAATATATTCTGCTACATATTATCTGATAGTGATAGAACAAGGATACTACTTCCTTTGATTTAGTCCAAGAATACCTATGTCAATTCTGTAGTCTTTCTATTCCTTTATTCTCTTCTGATCCAACTGGATGGTGTCTATATTTCATTATTAAGAAGATTTTATCATTGAATTTTTAAAAATATGTAATTTATTCATTTTTCAGTTTTTACCATTCACTTACACAAGAATTTGAATTCCAAAATTTTCCCCATCTCTCCACTCCCCCCACCCCAGGACAGCATGCACCCCATCCACCCCTTCCGCCAATCTGTCCTCATCTATCACCCCCCATTCTTTCATCCCTATCCCCTCTATTTTCCTGTAGGGCAAGATAGATTTCTATACCCCATTATGTGTACATCTTATTTCCCAGTTGCATGCAAAAACAATTTTTAACATTCATTTTTAAAGCTTTGAGTTCCATATTCTCTCCCTTCCTCCCACCCCACCTACCCTCATGGAGAAAACAAGAAATTCAATATAGGTCATACATGTGTAGCCATGTGAGACACTCCATAGCTTCCATATTGTGAAAGAATAACCACATTTCCCTCTGTCCTTTCCTGGTCTCCATTTATTCCATTCTCTCCCTTGACCTGCCCCCCCCCCATAATGGTGTTTGCTTCTGATTATCCCTTCCCTCTATCTGCTATCACTTCTACTATATTCCCTCTCCTATCCCCTTCCACTTGCCTTCCTGCAGGGCAAAATATGTCTCCATACCCAAATGAATGTGTGATATTCCCTAGTGAAGTCAAATCTCATAAGGCTCACTTATGCCCTTTTATCTCCTCCCTCTTCCCCTCTATTAGAAAAGGTCTTTGTTGCCTCTTTTATGTGGATTAATAATGCATTTTTGTTTATTGTTAATATAATTTTGCTTCTTAATGAAGCAAATGGGCCTACCCATTAAGGGGAGTTTGATTAGGGAAGATTTGTAAGAAGGCCCACATCTTTTGCTAATAAGGCAAGGGGTTCTCAAGGGTTGGGGTGAAAAATCTGGCTCTGAAAAATGTATAAATACTTTGGAACTTACTGATTGGAAGTGTTTCTTTGGCCAGATAAGGCTCTTCCCAGATGAGACTCTGGGGAGCCACTAAAGAGTCTCCCTCTCATCCCTGGCTTTGAAAACCCAATATTGGTGCTTCTCTCTCTGCCTGACTATTGATCTGGGATGTATATATTGCTTATGTCAGTCATCCTACCTCCTTTGACTTCTGGAATATTATATTCCAAGCCCCTTGATTCTTTATTGTACAAGTTGCTAAATTCTGAGTTATTCTGATTGGATTTCTACAATATTTTAATTGTTTCTTTCCTGCTGCTTGTAATATTTTCTCTCTTAAACTCTTAAGAGAGTTTCTTCTCTTAAAGAAGGTGTTTTTAAGAAAACTCTTTCTTAAAGAGAGTTTTCTTCTCTTAAACTGGGAACTCTGGAATTTCCCTATAATATTCCTAAGAGTTTTCCTTTTGAGGTCTCTTTCAATAGGTGATCTATGTATTCATTCCATATCTAGTTTACCCTTTAGTTCTATAATATCAGAGCACCTCCCCTTGATAATTTCTTGGAAGATAATGTCTGAATTCTTTTTTCATCATAGTTTTCATAGAGAACTTTGCACTTTGGTCTGTGAGCAACTATTTTTTCCTCTAGAACTGTGAGTAGCATCCTCTTTCCACAGTGGCCACCAGCTCTGCCAACCCAGAGCTCCTATCCAACTCAGGACAGCCATTCAGTGCTGGGATCCAGATCCCAGCTTGATTATCCCATGGTCTGTAGGCTGAAATCTTCAGAAGCAGCTGCAGTTGGTTCTAGCTTCAGCTGCTGCTGCCCTGGGTTTGGGGCTGAGTCTGGGGCTAGAGCAGACTTCCCTCTCACCTGTTTAAGAGAGCTTTCTCACTGAAATTTGAAGCTGTGTTTGGCATTTGGGGTTTGAGAAATCAGGAAACCTCTGCAGATGCCAATATTCTGAGGCCTGCTACAGTCTAGTCTGTGCTGACTCCACCCAGGCTGGACTGCATTCTGCTCTGAGCCCATTGCAATAGACCCTTCCTGTCAGCCTTCTTGATTGTCTTGGGCTAAAAATATGTTTCACTCTGTCATTTTGTGGCTTCTGCTGCTCTAGAATTTGTTTAGTCATTTTTATAGGTATTTTAAGGGCTTTTGGGGGAGAGTTAGAGCAGGTCCCTAACATGTTGGCTTTACCCCTCACCCCCAATCACTGAATTTTTTTAATAACAGTTTCTAAAGAGGTTAGATGATCTTCAAATATTAACTAAAGAAATTTGCTAGAATTTATAATTTAGATATTTCTGACTTTTTCATGTGATTTGAAACTGGAGCAGGGATAGGCAGGCAGGAATACATTTCCCTGTAGAACCCATAGTACATGAAGGATGTTTTAACTTTGTAACATCTAGCACAGTGCCTGGCACCCTTTAGATATTTCATAAATTCTTGTCATGTACATTTGAATTAATTTGAAAGAAAAGCTTCAAATATTGCTATTTAATTTCAGGCTCACCATTTCTTATTTAATGGAGGTGTTTCTCTCTTTTGTCCATTTATTTATTCTTTTTTATACCCTACTGCATTTATTCCCAGAAAATTTGTTGACCTTTCCTTGTCTTTCTCTTGGGCATTTTAACTATTACCTCTTTTTCTTTGAATCCTCTGACTAGATAGATTGCTACTGATCACAACTGTCTTTTTATAGGAAACATTTGAACATATAATATGAGGAATATCATGTTTTATTTTATTTTATTTTCATTCAACTGAAAATTATGACTGGCTTTCTGACTTCTACATATAGCAAAAATAGAAGATGCTGAGTAAGTTGACCTAAAAGAAGACAAATTAACATGTTACAATTTATATGTAGAAAATCACTTAAACTTTTCAAATGCTCAGTGCAGGAACAAGAGGATCTTTGAGGAAGGAAATCATATGTGTAGGGTCGAATTCTAAGCAAAATAAATAATAAATAAATGAAGTAGTGATTTTCTTGATTTGCCTCTGATGGGGCTTAGATAATTACAATAATATCTAAGTGAAAGTATTCAATTTCTATTTTATTTCTCCTTTACAACCTATGTTAAATTATCTTAAGGAGGAAAGGTCAAATAAAAATCATGTTTTGTAATTGAAATCTGAAATTTGAGGACATGGTAAAAAGAAACAATTTGCTTTTCATTACTTCAAGTTACTAGACCTGACACATTATGATCTAGAGGATTAAAATTTTTTTGGATATGATTGCTGAACCCTGTCAGGGAATATTTAGGACACATATTGATAAAGTGGAGAATGTCCAAAGGTAAAAAGCAATAAGATTATTAAAAATCTTTAATGCCTAACATACAATGATAAGTTAAAGGAACTGATAATATTAAGCCTAGAGAAGAGTAGATTTGGAGCAGGGGGTGAGGGAGGGGGATGATATGATAATGACTGTCATGGGGATGTCATGTTCCCTTCAGCTCCAAGTAGTAGAACTAGGATTAATGAGTAGAAATTGAAAAGAGACAAATTTATACTTTATGTAAAAATGAAATTCTTCATAATTAGAGCTATCTAAAAGTAGAATTAGTTGCTTTGGGATGTCGTGGATTCTCCCATCACTGTAGTACTACAATATATTCTAAATGATAACTTGTTGCGTAGGTTTTAGAAAAGATTCACTTATGGGTTGTATTAGATGACTACTGAACTTCCAGCTGAACTTCTGTGATTCTCTGGTGTTTGATAATTGACAAGTATGAGAGTGCTGTTTGATACAGGAGATATGGGCATTTAGTTTGTTATCAGAAAAAAATAGGACAGTAGATCTTTGCAACCACAGACTTTAGACATAGGTTTAATGTCAGTTTCTTTTTTAAAATAAAAACGGATCATTAAAGATTTAATTTATTGGAACATAGAAAGGTAAAGAGTGATCACCATATGACAGCCTGATTTCACTGAAAAGAAGTTAAGGCAGACTAACTTCATTCTCTTTGCTAAAAGGTTACTATGCTGGTGTCAGTAAATGCTATGGATATAACATACATGGATTTCATTAAGATATTTGAAAAAGTCACCCACAAAATCCTTGTAGAAAAGATGGATGAGAATATCAAATATATGATAATACATTTAAGTAGATTCAGATCTTGTAGAGTGACAAGAGCGAGGGAATATTGACTAATGGAATTAAGTTAACCTATAGAGAGAATTTTCATGGAATTTCTGAAGGATTCATCCCTGATTGTTTTTTCAACATTTTAGGAGACTTGAAGATATATTGTCAGTGCCATGCATAATATATTTGTAGATGACAAAAAACTAGACAAGACAACTTTTATATTAGATGACAACAACCAAGTTCAACAGATCACCAAAAGATGAATTATATCTCAAAAAGATGAAATTTACTAGACATGCATATGAATTTCTACATTGAGATTTTAAAAATTCATTTTACTAATACAAAATGGAAGATATAAGCTAGGAAGTAGTTCATAGATTCATATAATCCAAAGATTAGAAGGCACTTCAAAAGACATCTAGTCCTATCTATATCTGTATATCTGATAGGATATATCCATTCTAATATGCCCTAAAATTGGGATTTAACTTGAAAGAATTCCAAGCATAAGACATTAGTATTGTCCTATAGCTGTCCATTTCAATTTTTGTAATAACTGTTAATGTTTATTTGTTTTTCTTTTATTGGGAGAGAGTATGGTTTAGTGGTGAAAAAAAAAGACAATGACTCTTGAGTCGAGAGGACCTAGATTCAAATATCACCTTTGATGATTAATATCTGTGTAACAGTAAACAAGACATTTAACCTCCCTTGCAGTTCTTCATCTGTAAAATGATAAGACTGACCTAGATAGGTTCTGTGGACCTTTCTAGTTTCAACTGGTGCAATGATCTGATTTGTCCCTCTGTAACCTCTAACCTTTTATTCTAATTACTCTCTCAGAACAAGCAGAAGAAATAATTTCCTCTTCCACAGAATAATCTGTCAAATATCCGGTGACTACAGGCATACCACCCAAATACATTTTCTTTAGCAAGATAAATACCATCACATCTTCTACAATACGGAATTATTCAACCTCAGAGAATGACTCAATAGCAATTTCAGGAACAGTATAATGCTGGTTAACACTCAAAATGTATGGCATAGTTTGTTCATATGTGACTCCAACTTAAGTTAGGGAACTACTTAGCTTTGTTAATGATATGAGTCTGCCACATGCATGATTTCTACTCTGTTATAATGCAAAGAGTGTTGAACTTATAGTTAGAGGACCTTGGATCAGTTCCTAGCTTTAATACTTATGCATATGCAACCTTGAGCAAGTCACATAAATGAATGGGACATCAGTTGCTCCTCTTAAACATGAAAGACTTAGATTACATGACTTCCATCATCTTTTCCAGATGCAAATCTAGGATACATTTGAGCTTTATATAGAAATACATGGTCAGTTCAGTCATTTTTCAATCCTATCTGACATTTTGTGACCTCATTTGTGATTTTCTTGACAAAGATCCTGGAGTGAGTTGCCATTTCCTTCTCCATTTTCTTCTACAGATGAGAAAATTGAGGCAAGTAGGATTAAGTGACTTGCTCAGGGTCACACAGTTAGTGTCTGAGGTCAGATTTTAACTGAGGAAGATGAGTCTTTGTGACTCCAGCTTCAGCAGTCCCTCCACTGTGCCATCAAGCTTCCCCTAGAATAAATGTAATCAGAAATAACGCAACTCAAGCAGTGGGTGAATTAAAAATCAAACATTATATATGTGTCACTTGGACTCCTCCAAGAGTCACCCAAAACTGTTCAAGCTAACCACTGCTTAAGTAGTATTTATTAATCAGAATTGTAAAGGCACCTGCAGAGAAATTACTCTATTTCTAGCCTATTGGTCTACACAGTAGAATTTGTGTTCTTCCTCCATCCATCAAAAGAAAAATATTTGAGCATTGAACAATATTAATACAACAAAGTAATTTCCTCCCCTGCATTCCACCACTTTCACTTGCTGACCTACTATAAATTAACCTCAAACTAGATAACTGCAACTATACCATGTTAAGGCGATATTGACAGACAGTTCATCTAACCAATAAGACTGAATTCTGGAACATAGGCAAATGCTCTCCATATTCTCTTCTTTCTACTGACTCAACAGCAACAAAAAAAATTAAAAAAAAATAAAAGCAAGACCCAGGGAGATATTCACTGACAAACCCTAGTACTGCTCCTTCATTTTTCCTAGGGCATTTCACAATCAATTATAATTGGAGAATGAGGATAGAGAGGGCAACAAAGGTAGATTATAGTCAGAAATACTTAAAATAATACCCCCTTATATGACTCATATTATAATTGTGACTCCTATTAAGCCACTTGTCATTTCATTTCTTCCAAATAGCTTTGCAAAAGGTGGTAACCCCGTTTTGTTATTTACTTGATTAGTCATGTCCAACACTTTCTGACATAATATGCTTTTTGTTGCAAAAATACCAGAGTGGTTTGCACAGCAAAACTCTGCTCTGAATAAAAGAACTTGTAGCAATATGCATTAAACTGCAAACTATCACTAACATTTTTCACTATTGTTGCTTCTTCTGTAGTTTATTTGCCAGAGGATTCTATCCTTTTTTCCAAGGGTAACATTCCCATTTGTACCCTTCATTCTATGCTCAATAAGTTCTATTTGTAATCATTAATCTCTTTTCCTCCAATCTCTCTCTGTCTTTTTTGTCTCTCTCTGTCTATCCCCACGTCTCTGTCTCTGTGTATCTGTCTTTGTTTGCATATCTCTGTCTGTCTGCATCTCTCTTCCTCAGCCCCAACTATAACTGAAGTTGTCTGATGAAAACAAACAAAAACTGCACACACACTTGACTTTGCTACTCCATCAACCTAATATATTTTTTCTCTTCTTCTGTACCATATTTCTAGGAAGAGGAGTTTGTACTCCCTTCTATTTCCACTATTCCCTTACTCCTCAAAACTATAGAATATATTTTCATTTATCAATCTAGGGTAAGCTACTAATTTGATACTTAAAAACCAACAAATCAAAGCAGAAATGAGGGAGGAGGAACTCACTCAAATTTAAATCCAAGTTGGTTCTAAAATTTACTGAGAAGAAATGAAAAAAAATAAGGTACCTTTACATGACAATAATTAGCACTTACATAATGTTTACTATGTGCCAGGTATGGATCTAGGTGCTTTACAATTATTATCTTATTTGATTTTCAAAACAACCTGGGAAATAGATGCTATTATACCCATTTTGCAGATGAAGTAAGTGAGACAGAGATCAAATGACTTACTCAAGGTCACCTGGATTTGAACTCAGGTCTTTCTGACTCTAACCTTCATACTGTATCCAGTACACTATCTAGTTATCCCATGAACTGCTAAAAATATGAATGAAGATTTTGCATACTCTCAAATAGTTGCTGGCAAATAAAAGGAGCAGAAATGAGAATTTTCCAAATATTTCAGGCAAATTAACTTACTCAATTCTCATCTCTGTATCTAATTCTTTGCATTCTACTTCTCTCTAATTTTCGAATTCCATAAATAATAGACACTTCAGATACCAGAACTCTGACATATCCTAGGACTGCTGAAGTTTCAGATAATGTTCATTGGTTTGCCATTCACTTGCTGCAAAGATACAACTGGTATCTTATTTTCTTTTAAATTTTAATATTTATTTTAAGCATTCTTTATATTTTTACATTGTGGGTCTCAAATCCTCTCCCTCCTTCCACTCCTCCCCTCCAGCCACTGACAAGACAAGCAAAATTATATTAATTATATATGTAAAAATTTGCAAAACATACTTCCATGTTGGTCATGTTACAAAAGAAAACAAGAAAAGCAAAATGAGATAAACTTCATTTTACACTCAGAACTCATCAGTTATATCTCTGGATGTGGATAGCACTTTTCATCATGATTCCTTCCAGATTTTCTTGGATCTTTGTATTGGTCAGAGTAACTAAGTCTTTCACATTGATGGTCATTACAATATTGTTACTGTACATAAAGATCTGGTTCCACTCATTTCATTTTGCATCAGTTCAAATAGGTTTTTCAAGGTTTTTCTGACAATTCCATCATTTCTTGTAATACAATAGTATTGTCAAAATCACATAGTACAACTTGTTAAGCCATTCTCTAATCAATGTACATTCCCTCAATTTCCAATTCTTTGCCATCACAAAAAGAGCTACTATATGTATACATATATATGTGTGTGTGTGTGTGTGTATGTGTGTTTATGTGTGTGTGTGTGCATGTGTGTACCTTTCCTTTTTCTTTGATGTCTTTGGGGAGTACAATGTTTTATAGCTCTTTGAATGTAGTTCTGAATTTTTCTCCAGAATGTCTAGATCAATTAGCAACTCTACAAGCAGATTATTTGTGTGTTCCCCCCCGACATCCCCACCAGCATTTGTCTTTTCTGAAAAGTATGAAGTTGTACCTCAGGGTTATTTTAATTCACAGTTCTCTAATCAGTAGTTACAGCATTTTTTTTCATATTATTGTAGATTGCTTTGATTTCTTCTGAAAATTACTTGCTAGAACATTGATGGTTTATTAATTGGGTAACGATATATTCTTATAAATTTGAATCAATTCCTTATGTACTTGAGAAATAAGATCTTTATCAGAGATACTTGTTATAAAATATTACTTCATTGTCTCTGGTAACTTTTAGCAAAATACAGTTTCCTCAATTATATTTTAATTAGGTCTATTTTTACTTTTGCCTAGTCTGAGATCATGATTGCCCTGCCCCTACCTTTCTTTTTGACTTCAGCTGAAGCATAATAGATTATGCTCCAGCACCTTATTTTGTCTCTGCACGTATCTTTCTATTTCATGATTTTCTTCTCTAATTTCCTTCTTTTTCCCCCAAGTTAGAAATGACTCTTCCCTTCTTAGATCTCATATCATACTCTCTTGCTCTTTGGATGCTATGGATCACATTCTTCCTTGTATTAAAATTATTGCTTATACATTATAGGTTAAGAATAGGAACTGAACTACAATTTTATTGGTATGGGGCAATCCCTCTATTATTTCAGTTCTGTACCCTTTCTGCAATTTGTAATATTAAGAGTTGGACTTTCTAAATTATTATCTATGATTTTTTAAATATAGATTGAAAGACAAAGATTCAGAAAGTCACATGGTTCATTACACACACACTCACACACATGCAAAAAAGTATTAAAAAGTTATCTATGGAAATCAGTCAAGTGACCTGATCATGGTCAGACATGTAAAAATGTATATATATATATATATATATATATATATATATATATATATATATATATATATATATATATATATATATATATATTTTGAAGGTAGGACTACAATCTAAGTCTTCCTCCCTCCAAAGCCAGTTCTTTATTTACTACATGATGAAACATGAATATTCCACCGGCAAAAGCCTTGAGGAATGAATCTCATTTTTCTTTGTTTTTTGCTTCCTTGGGGATTAGTACACAGTAGGCCTTTAAGAAATATTTGTGGAACTGAATATAGCCAAATTAATGATATAATTAGATATATATTCTGTTTCGTTCATAATATCTCTAAAATTACCTTAGCCTCTTATAGAGATATTAGTTCCAAATATATGACTCTGTATGGAAAATACTATTTTACATGTAATTTTCTATCAAGCATAACTCTTTTTTTCCTGACTTACATGTGTAGCTCAAGTAATCACTAATGGGAAATACATGCATCATAACAATCCTTGAAGTAATGGGGAAAAAATCTAATATAGAGAGCTAGAACTAAAAATAACTCATACTTTCATGTCATAAATGTATATCTCCATGCACTCTCTTTTTGGATTTAAAGTAATACAGTGTCTTTGCAGAAAGGATAAAAGATTCAGGCTATTAAACACTTCTTTTCTTTCAGCTTCTGCATTGATTAATGCATTGAGTCCACAGAGTTGTAAAGTTATACTGATGTCCTCTTTATAACGTTTCACATGACTTTTCTCTGAAAAGGAAAGAAAAGCTTGTCAAATACTGGAGTAAATGAGATATCTCATTTGCATTCAAATATACTGGGAGCCAAGGTAGTAATGTAACTTCCTTACAACTGTGTTTTCTCCTCTCAAAATGCAGAAGGACTCTTGTGGACTTGAAATGGACATTTTATTTAAAAAAAAAAAACAAAAAACAGTTGAAATCTTTACTTCACTTCCTTTTTTTTCTCAACAATACACCAAAAAACTCAGTGCTTGCTTCTTTGTAATGGTCAAAGGCATACAGAAAACCAACTATAACCACAAACAATTCTCTGTGTTGAGAACAAGATTTTTGTTTCCCACATTGCATCGTTTCATCCTGTTATAGTTACTCTATGATTTAAAACAACATTGTAAATAAAATACCAAAAATTTACTGTACTATAAAAATGTTTTATCACTCATTCCCCTGCCAGAAAGTACAGAGCAAGTGAAATAAATTAAACCAGAATTCTTTACTACTTGGCTTAAATTGTTACTCACTGTAGGCTAGTGGCTATTTGCACTTCTATTTTAAATTATCCTTGCTTTCTAGCCACATACAATCATATGCTCTATTTCAAAGTAGCCAGATACCTCTCCTTGGTAAAATGAGATAATTCTAATAGAGGGGGCTACCTGTCCTGTAATGAAATTGGTGTATTTAATACCATATGTTAGCTTTTTTTTTAACCTGGCTAATTTTTTTCTAGTTGAAAAAAAGTTATATTACTATCTTGCAGAGTAATTACCTTTCAGATAAGGACAAGGAAATATTCAAAGTCGTTTTCCCTTTCCACCACAGATCTCTTGTTTATGACTTTTAGCAATCTTCATAAAGCTCAATATTCAGATATGTAGAGACCTGATAACAGGAATTGGAACCCTGCACCGGATCTGTGATATCATTTATGTAGGCACTCATAAAATTCCATATTCTCTCATCTTTTCTGAATATTGTCTTTATTCTTCTGTAATTTCTTCATCAAAGATGGACTTAAAATGGAAGTCTGTCTTATTTTAGTATCACTACTCTGTAAATGTTGTTCTCTGATAGAATTCAGGATCCTGGAGGACAGGTTCTGTTTCATTTTTGTTTTTGTATCCTGAGCATATAGCAGAGTGGGTAGCACATAATAGGTGGTTAATAAATTGTTTCTTATTGATAGATGGATAAAAAGATAATAGGGCAACATAGATATGTTGGAACTACTCATGTATAATTTCATTTCTGTTTCTTCCACAGAGGAGAATAATTTCCTTTTGAGAGAGGGTTACTATACTTGGTGAAGGTCACTTTCCAATAGCTACTTAAATCCTTTCCATTAACTAAACTCTTTATAGAAACACAAGTTCTAGTTATTCATATTTCAGACAAAAATGTTTTTTATTTCAAATTTTGGTGACAAAAACATTTTTAAATACAAGGAGGAGTAGTGAAGGGAAAATTTGCCTCAATGCCAGGAAAATCTAATTCAAATCTAGTCTCTCAATTCCTTAGGCTACCTTGTCACTTTGAGTTGCTGAGGTACAATGGTAAAATTTCCTTGTCTAAAAGGGAGTTACATATGCTAATCAAACAAAAGTTATATTCCCTATATCTATCACCTACATACTGGTAGACCAGGAGAATATTGCACAGGCTTAAAGTACAGGTCCAACATATCATCCCGAGTCAATGAACTCCAGGAGCTTCCTGTCACCTCCACAATCAAATTCAGATTCTTTGGCATTCAAAGCCCTTTTTAATCTGACCCATTATACCACCCAACTTTTCAGTCTTCCTACCCCTTTCTTTCCAGTAATAAACTTGCAGCACAAGGGGCACCTCCCTACTTGCTATTCTTAGAATAAAATATTCCATCTCCTGACTCAAGGCATTTTCACTGGCAGCCTATAGCTTAAATTCTCTCCTAACTTCACTGACTTCCTTCACGTCCCAGATAAAATAAGTGCACTTTCTGTAAAAAATAAAAACAAAACATTCTTATTCTTCTTTGTGTCTTCCCCCTGAGAGTACCCTCCATTTTTGTCTGTGTGTAAATTGTATGTAAATACTTGTTTGCCTATTTCTCCCCTCCCCCAGTAGACTTTGAGAGCAAGGACTATTTTTTGCCTTTCTTTTAATCTCCAGTGTTTAGCACAATATATATGGTAGCCAATCAATAAATCTTTATTGATTAAGCTTACATAAATTGTAGCAAAGATTCATGGGTCAGGTAAAAGAAAAATTTGCATGAACATGAGTTGCCTCATAAAAAAAAAATAGTAGCAGCACTGTCCCATGTGAACTTCTAATGTTCTTTCTTGCCTCTACAACATATGAGTTTAAGGAATTAATGTATGATTCATAAGGTTTGGGTCTAAATTTCAGCATTAATACTTATTAGCTATGTATACTTAGGCAAGTCACTTCATCTTTCAGACTTTCTTGACCTCTGAAAGGAAAATAATGAAGGCTTTCAACTATTTGCTTCAGTGGATAATTTTAAGGGTGAAATGAGATTAAAATATGTGAAAAGCTTTATAAGATTGTAAGTTACCAGTAATGTTATGAAGTGCCAATGCAAGTACGTTGTTACTATCTCTCAAGATGTTTATCCCTGGTTTAGATAATGCCATTTCCCACATTTACATTAAGTGCTGTTCAGACCGTATTGTTCCCTGGTTTTGTCTTTATTATAAAATGCAAATTTTGCTGTGTGACTTTTCAAGTCCTCTAAAATACCTAGATAATTTCCAAGTTCATAGAAAATTATACTTTTATACTAATTGACTTTCTTGATGTTCTCCATAGATGGCAATCAGTTTACAATCCTTGCTTTTTCCATAGGTTCTTCCCCATGACTGACTAGAAAACATTCTTTCTTCAAATGCATCTTTGAAGGTGTAGCTTCTTTCCAATGTGAGCTTAAATAAGAGCCTGTAAGAAGTCTATCCTGACCCATCCTATTGTTAATACATTACACACCCAGGGAATTAATTTGTGTATATTTCATTCTTTGTTTCTTGAAACATGTTGCTTGTCCCCAATAGAAATTCAGCCCTTGGGGGGCAATGGACTTCATATTTGTCTGTGGATTGTTATCACTTACACATAATAGACATTTAAGTAAACTGTTGGAGGAAATGACAAACAAATCAATGAATAAATGGATGTCATTTTGTGATTTTTGATGATACAATAAATCTGATAGGGATATCAAAAGTTTTCAATGACAGGATTTTTAAAGTTCATGTGAAACTAAAATAGTGAGCCAAATTAAGTACATGAAATAAATAGTATCAAATGTAAAATCTTAATCTATGATTTAAAAAATATTTTTAAAAATGAGAAAACACAGAAAGTCAAATAAAAGCACTAAAGGAACTGATAATGTAAACACTGTCACCAACATTTTTAATAATAACAGAGCCAGGAACAAGGAAATCACATGTCCATTTTACTCTGATATGGTCAGGCCACATCAGGATTTTTTCATGGAGTTTTGGGGGATACTTTTTGAAAGATAGCAGAAAAAATGAAGAGAATCTAGAGGATAGTAAACAGAATAATGAAAGGCCAATAGATAATACTATATTAACTTTTTTATTTTAACCTGGGAAAGAGAATGCTTAGGGCTTATCCCTTTACTTTGCATCAACTGTCCTGCCTGGTTTCAACTCCCTGGAACAAGATGGCACCACATGGCATCCCTCTTCCTCTTTCTTTATTTCTTTTGTCTATTGTCTCCCCCATTAGACTTGAGAGTACAGATTATCTATCCTTTTATTAGTTGTATTCTCAGAGCTTAGCACAGTGTCTGGCACTTTGGTGATTACTGGTTTTTTTTAAATTATTTTAAGTTAAGTGCAAATTTTTGTGGTCCCATTTGGGGTTTTCTCAGTAAATATTATTGAAGTAGTTTGCCATTTCCTAGTTCAACTCATTTTACAGATAAAGAAACTGAGGCAAACAGCATTAAGTAATTTGTCCAGGGTCAGACAAGTAATAAGTGTTTGATGCCAGATTTTTAACTCAGAAAGATGAGCCCTCCTCATTGCAGGCCTGGTTCTCTGTACCATCTAGCTGCCCATACTAGGTGAAGAATTATTGTTTATTAGATTTCTTGGATCAGTTGATATGATAGCTCTGTCTAGTGAAAAATGGATTCAATTTCCTTTTCATGGATTAGGTGGAAGAGTTAAAATCATTGTATGTACTTGCCCAGAGCAAAGTTTGGGCTTATTACATGGAAAATTAGAGATATCTTGAAATGGAATATTTTGTCCCAGCTGGTAATATTTTCTTTCCTTATTGAAAGTATTTAAGCAAAGTCTAGATGACCACTTGTTGTGATTCAAAGTGAGAATTCTTGTTCAGGGATAGGATACACTAGATGATGCCTATGGGTCTGTGACTCTAATATATAAATGTGGAATGAAAATAGCAACAGTACTTACTCCATCAGGATTATGGTTAAATAAGCATTTTATCAAGCATAAAGTTCCCTACATATCTGAGCTCTTCTTGTATGTAACTATACATTTATTCCTAAGAACATGACTTACACCTTCAGAACAAACTACTTGTTACAGAATAATCATGTTAATTTTGAATAGCAAAAATAACCTTTTATATTTAACAAATGGCAACCAAAAATAATAAATCAAACAATTGGCTGTCTGGGGATATTTTATTCTTGGTTAGAGATTTTCACTTTTTTACAGATTATTTATATATTTGTATACATTAAATTTAGAGAACATTTGAATGTTCTCTAATCCTGAAACCGATGAAAAAGCTTCTCAAAGAAATTGAGCCTCTTTTGGACAGAGAAAATTCCAAAAGCAATGAAAACATGAAAACATTTCCAAGTACATACTCTTAACCATTTATTCTTCATTTTTGAAGAAGGTTATTGATATCCTGAGGTGATATCTTAACTAACTCTTGAATTGGATTTAAGTAAGTCAGAATTGGTCATAGTTGTCATCCTCCCACTTTCTTTCAGTTGTAGAACTCCAGTGGCAAGAAAAAAGTCAAGACTACTAGCTGTGGCCCAGGATGGAGTGGATAACCTTCATGTCTTGGATATCTGACTAAGCTCTACGAGCTCCAAAGCACATTTGTCAGATGCCTTCACAACTGTTAAAACAAATTGTTCTTGTCCATTCATTCCATCGAGGGATATATATCTTCACATGTTTGGGCTCAGCATACCCCTAATGCCTCAATAGATTTTAGGCCTGAAACTTAGCATCCACCTTACTTAGCCTGTCTGCCAGGACAGTTATATCAGAGTATGGCCACTAGGCATGCTACAGATTATTGGAGCCACAGGTGACAATTCGGTGACAGGCGGACATCAACAAGCAGCCCTGAAAAAGGTGCTAGTCCACATACATATCATCAGTCTCAACTACTTGCTATAATTCCAAAAGACTATTAATATCTAGTCATTGAAAAGGGAAAGAAAAAAATGTTCTCTTACTTCAATGATATTCTTAAGGAGAAATTATGACCCCAAGGAAAGGAAATGTGACATGCAGGGCAGTGACAGTTTAGTACAATTGTATATATCCTCACAGGATAAGAAAACTGCTATCAGAGGAAGGAATCATTCACTAGACATTGCTCTGTGTAGATCAGGGGAAAGAGCACTGGAATTGAAGCCAAGGAAGAATAGTATATATATACAAAAGCAACAAAGTTCCAGGATAAAATACTGTCTCCACCTCTTTCTACCCATCTGATGTTAGCCAAGTTACAACACATGAGACATTAAGATCCGCTATCCATAAAATAAGGACACTAGACTACAACTAGATAAAATTTTAAGTAACTTCCATCCAGCTCTAAATCCTATTGTCCTATTATCCGAATTATCCCTAATTATTCGTTAGACCTAAGTTTGAGATTCATCTCTGTCATTTATTTGCTTTGTAAACTTTGGAAAGTTACTTAATACCTCCCTTGGATTTCTGCTCTGCATAATGGAAATAATAATAACACTGTTGCAAATGATCAAATTGTTGTAAGCATCAAATGAGATACATATATATACAAAGAATGAAATAAATGTAATTACAGAGAACTATCATGTCTTTGTTGTGTCCATCTTTTCTGATGTATAAGGATTTCATTTGTTCTATCCAAGAATGAGAAAGTATCTACATATTCCCAATAATAGATAACTTTCCTTCACAGACTAGGTAAAACTCAGCAGTGGTGATAATATTGTTTAACCTATGCCATTTTTTCACTACAAAGTATTTTAATCTTTTGCCAATGTTTTCATGTATAGAATGAAGACAGTATTTTGCTAATAAAAACAGCCTAATGAGATTTTTTTTCCACCAAATTTAATTCCCTAATATCCAGCTCTGATGTCTCATCAATTCATGGAGGTGGTCTTGGATTTGTACAATATATTATTTTGTTTGTTGTTTTTCATTTGATTCAATCATAACCAACTTTTTAAAAAAATATTTATTTCTTTATTTTTAGTTTTCAACATTCATTTCCACAAGATTTTGAGTTCCACATTTCTGCCTGTCTTTCCCATCCCCCTACCCCAAGAAACCACACATTCTGATTACCCCTTCTACCAATCTGCCCTCCATTCTATCACACCCCACCTTTCCCTTATCCTCACCTTCTCTCCTTTTTTGAAGGATAAGATAGATTTCTATATCCCCTTACCTGTATTTCTTATTTCCCAGCTGCATGCAAAAACAATTCTTAACATTCGTTCCTAAAACTTTGAGTTCCAACTTTTCTTCCTTCCTCCCTCCCCAGCCATCCCCACTGAGAAGGCAAGTAATTCAATATAGGCTATGCATGTATAGTTACACAAAAGACTTCCATAATAGTCATTTTGTGAAAGAGTAATTATATTTCCCTCCATCCTATCCTGGCCCCCACTGATTCTATTCTCTCTTTTTGACCTTGTCCCTTACCAAAAGTGTTGACTTCATATTACTCCCTCTTCCCATTTGCCCTCCCTTCTATTATCCCCCATACTCCACTCATTGCCTTCTCTCCTACTTTCCTGTAATGCAAGATAGATTTTCTTACCAAATTGAGGGTTCATGTTGTTCCCTCCTTAAGTCAAATGTGATGAGAGTAAGCTTCACTTTTTCCCTCTCACCTCCCCCTTTTTCCCCTCCACTGAAGAAAAGTTTTCTTGCCTCTTTTTATGAAGATAATTTGCCCAATTCCATTTCTCCCCTTGTCCTTTCAATATATTTCTGTTACCCCTTCATTTTATTGTTTTAGATATCAATCCTTCCTATTCAACTTACCTTCTACCTTTTGTCTATATGTGTATAATCCCTAAAACTACTCAAATATTGAGAAAAGTTTCAAGAGTCATAGATATTATCTTTCCATGTAGGAATGCAAACAGTTCAACTTTAGTAAGTCCCTTATAACTTCTCTTTCCTGTTTATCTTTACATACCTCTTTGATTCTTGTGTTTGAAAGTCAAATTATCTTTTCAGCTCTGATCTTTTGATCAAGAATGCTTGAAAGTCCTCTATTTCATTGAATACCCATGTTCCCATGAAGTATTATACTCAGTTTTGCTGGGGAGGAAATTCTTGGTTGTAATCCTAGTTCCTTTGATCTCCAAAATATGAAAGCCCTACATCCCTTAATGTAGAATCTGCTATATCGTGTGTTATACTGCTTATATTTCCACAATATCCTAATTGTTTCTTTCTGGTTGCTTGCAATATTTTCTCCTTGACTTGGGGACTCTGGAATTTGACTCCAATATTACTAGAAGATTTTCTTCTCATATATATCTTTTAGGAGGTGATTGGTGAAGTCTTTCAATGTTTATTTTGCCCTCTGGTTCTAGAAAACAAGGGCAGTTTTGCTTGATAATTTCATGATGTGTAAGCTCTTTTTTGAATACGCCTTTCAGGTAGTCCCATAATTTTTAAATTGTCTCTCCTAGATCTTTTTCCAGATCAGTTATTTTTACAATGACATATTTCACATTGTCTTCTATTTTTTCATTATTTTCATTTTGTTTTGAAATTTCTTGGTTTCTCATAAAATCACTAGATTCCATAAGCTCCATTCAAACTTTTAAAGAACTATTTTCTTCAGTAAGCTTTTGAACTTCCTTTTCCTTGTGGCTAATTCTGATTTTTAAAGCATTCTTCTCTTCATTGACTTTTTGGACCTTTTTAGCCATTTGGGTTTCTCTATTTTTTACATTGTTATTTTTATCAGCATTTTCTTGGTCTCCCTTAGGAAGCTGTTGACTTGCTTTTCACTATTTTCTTGCATTCCTCTCATTTCTCTTCCCTCCTCCTCCACCTCTCTTGGCCTTGATTTTCAAAATCCTTTTTGATGTTGCCCATGTCCTGAGACCACTGCCTATTTTTTGGAGGTTTTGGATGTAGAAGCCTTTACTTTTATGTCTTCCTCTGATGATATGCTTTGTTATTCCTCACAGGAAAGGATGGAAGAAAATATCTGGTCACCAAGAAAGT
The DNA here is from genome assembly GCA_023548195.1 of Bettongia penicillata ogilbyi. NCBI lineage: Eukaryota > Metazoa > Chordata > Mammalia > Diprotodontia > Potoroidae > Bettongia > Bettongia penicillata. The sequence goes on along the minus strand of JAJHZJ010000744.1, from coordinate 1,764,350 downwards.
AACCTTCAAAAGTCTTATTTTTTTCCATTTTTTGAGCATTTTCTCAGCTCGTTACTTGACTTCTAAATCCTTTGCCAAGTGGAGGGTTTACTTTAGGTACCTGTAAGTTCTCAGTTCCTCCAAAGTAGCACGATCCAGGAGTAAACTCCTCTCCTGACCTGCACTGCCGTCTTGAAGCAACCACATGCTTTTCTGTTTAGGATCTATGAGTAGAATTCCCTCTCCAGAGCCTCCACCAGCCCCAGCACTCTTCCTCACCCCACGACTACCACTCAGGACTGAGAGCAAGATAAGCTGCTTGATTCCCCAAGGGTCTCTATATGGAGGGCTCTAAAAATGGATGCTGTGCCACATTGGATATCACTGACTTGGAGCTGGGCTAGGGCCATAACCTTCTCCTTTCTCACACAGGTAAAAGTGCTTTCTCACTGAACCTTTGAAGCTGGCTTTGGTGTTTACAGTTTGAGAAACCTAGAATTCACATCTGCTGCGTATGATTCTGCACCCTGAAACTTGCTCCAATCCTGTCCCTGCCATACCACATGGACAAGGCTGGGCTGTGCTCCACTCTGAGCCTAGTGCAATAGATCTTTCCTGATGGTCTTTCAAGCTCTCTTGGGCTGGAAATCTTTCTCACTTTTTTTTTAGCATCTACTTCTTAGAATTTGTTTATAGTCATTTTTACAGGTATTTTATGGGCTATGGTGGTAGAGCTAAAGCACTTCTATCCTTCTACTCCACTGTCTTGGCTCCACCCCATGTTCAACTCTTTATGAAGCCATTTGAGGTTTTCTGATCTGGAAGTGGGTGGCCCTTTCCTTTCCCAGCTCATTTTGTAGCTGAAGAAATACAGGCAAACAGGGTTAACTGCCTAGTCCATAGTTGTATAACTCATAAGGGTCTGAGGTCCAATTTGAACTCAGATCTTCCTGACTCTAGGCCTGGCACTCTAAGCACTGAACTAACTAACTGCCTTATATAATAGCAATGTGCAAATTCTTGCCAGTCTGACCATGATAGAAAATCTTCCATTATGGATCAAGAAATAGATTTTATGCCCCTTACCTAATCAAAATCTTAGTGAAGATTGAACAGGTTCATCATGTAGTTGGCTTCATGGTGATAGATTTTTTCAGTCATAACAATTTCTATGCACCATATACTGAGGTGAAAAGAGATTGTGATTTACATTAGTGGGAATACTCACATCAATGAAGTCACAACCTCATCAAACAATAAATATCAAACATCTTATTTGACTAGATCCATATCCTCAAAACACATAAGATACTAATGCTAAATTTAAGAACATTCTATAGCTTAAACCCTTATAATGTCAAATATTACATGTAATAGATCAGGATGATGATATCCTCTTAATCAAAATAATGAACCAATATTTCTTAATAGATATTTCCCCAAAATATCACCTTTTCTGATTTATTAAAAAAATTACATAGAGAAATAAACAAATTTATTTTTCCCCTTATTTTTCCCTTATGTTGTCTATTTATGCACTGTTTGCTTTGAAAAGGAAAATTTACTATAATATTGATCCTTAGTTGTTATGGTAAAATATTGTCTTATAGTCATAGAATTTGCATTTTTGTAATCCTAGATTATCCACATAGGTCTTATTTTGCTAAGAAGTATGATAAACTAATGCATCTCTACCTATTTAAGATGACAGCTGAATAATTATGCTGAAAAAATGTAAAAATTTTTAAAAGCCTGCATGTGTTTCATTTTGGCAGACACTTTTGTTAGTAAGACACCAAGATAGAAGGTTGAGAAAAGACTTATGAGAATAAGTAAAACTGAGAATAAAGATAGAGATGATTGAGGGACGAGAAGGTGCAGAGAACCAGAAACATGTGATGGAAGATAAATTCATAGTTGATTAGGGATCTAAATCAATAAATTCTCCCTCCCACAGGAGAATTTTTAAAAGTCATGCTGCATAAATAACAAGTGCACTCTTTCTACTTCTGATGCCATCAATTCATAGCCAATGTTTGATTGCATATCTACTGTAATGGTGCTAACTCACAAATCATTCTTTCAGCAGACATGGATTCAAGAATGATTATGTTATGTTTTTACTATGATTCCCAGGATTATTTTCATTTTTCTGTAGAAAAATAATGATCTCTCTATTGCCCCTACTATCCCCCTCCCCACCATCAAATGTTTTTAACTTAATCCTCCCTCTTTGCCCCCCCAAATTTACCTATCCAGATCTGATATTTAATTGCTGATTTAATTTCCTTACAAGATAAAAATAAGTGAATAAAAACAACAAAACAGAAAGAACATCCCTAAAGAAAAGAGATCCAAAAAAACATAAAACAATTCCCACAGACTTCAAATAGTGAAATTTAAATGACCTCTGAATTCCCAGAGGAATTTGTTTTAAGGAAATATTCTATAGGAATAGTTTTAGGAACATATTTTATTATAGCTTTCTACTTAGGAACAGAGGATCAAAACAAAATGCTAACGTTTGGTATCATCTTTTGCCTTAGCATTAAAAAAATGGAGGGGAAGATTTAAAAAAAGTTATGGAAGCTTACCTTCAACTGGAATGGTTTCTTACGATAATTGAAAAGTTCCATTACACGGCACCTTTTCTCATGTAATTTTTACATATAAGGAGATGTTCGTTTCATGATCTTCAAAATAATAATATGACATTCAAGTCTTTTTTTGTTGTATCATTTATCCATTGATACCTTGGTCAATCACATTGATTGTATCACTGGAAAAGACTAATAGTAAGAGAATTTTTAAAAATCCATAACATTGACAAATGTGTTTTATGACTAGATAATTGATTATGCCCATTTTTTCAATGCAGTCATCAACTATAGGAGAACTCAATCCTATCTGTTTCAGAAGGGTAGCAATCCCTGGGGTGGAGACAATAGTCTCAGGGGACAAAGCAGAGAACAAAACTGAATAGATATAATAAAAATTCATGAGCATTTTGAGGACACAAGCAATGTGTGAATTGCCAAGTGTAGAAGGAATTACAAAACAAACAGAATGCATGGTGCTACTGTTATTTCAGCGTGTTAGAAACAATAAATTGAGGCTTTCCAAATGAAAATTTAAAAATCCAAATTCTATCCAGGTAAGTGATCAATCAGAATACCTAATTATACACATGGAAAGTTACCAATCTGAACAACAATACACTTCAGATTTGTTCTTTGAGAAACAGTAAAATCTATGTTCTTGGAATTGTGTCATCTTAGAAGTCAGAGGTCTATACCTGATCTAGTAAATCCAAATGTACAGATAAGGATCAAGGATTTATTCCACAGACTTGACAGAACTGATGATATTGATCCAAAATATACTGATAGTTAATAGCTATAGAAAAGCAGTAGCATACGCATTGAATTATTAAGACATGTATTACAAATGTCCATGCCAGTTTTGAGGTGGAAAGACAAAAATACTGTTTATATCATTCATTAGATTATTTTCATTGAAAGCATTTTAGACCCCCTCAATCAGTGATATATATTTGTGTGTGCATGTATGTGTGCATGCATGTGTATATTCCTTGTTATAAGTATTTGTTTGATATATGAGGCATAACTCCCAAAGGATTATTAACACTAGGCCTAGCACTGGGAAAATAAAATATGAAGTTCATATTTTATATCCTCTCAGCTTAACTCTCTGAACCTCATTTTGCTCTGAACTCCCCAAACTTAGTAAAGTCATGCCCGCTATTGCTGCTCTGGAGTCCCAATTTGTATATCCCTTCCTCCAAAACAACTGTCTATTCCTGACAATGCTCCAAGTTCTGATATTTTCTCCCTTTCTCTGTCTAAATATATCCTATGTTTTATTCCATCAGGGTCCTGTTCATAATTACCTGTATGGGAAAATTATCTGCAAGGTCATGCTAAGATGTTTTAAAAAAACAGATTAATTCTCTGTGTTTTACTCCATTGGCATTTAAGTTTGAATTGTTGACTTGATGATCGTAATTCCTTTACCCTAATGGATGACTCTTTAAAAAGTGAGAATTCTTCCACTTCAATGGTCTCGTGGGTTTGAGTGGGATATTTTAGAACCTTTTGTTCCTTTTCCACCCCCAGACACATTGTAACAAATTAGCAGATCTCAATGGAGTTTATGTAAATTTGAATAACTCAGGACCTTTCTGAAGATATGTGAAGTTTTTAATTGTGAAGTTTTTAATTTTGTACATATAATCACTGGACCTATGATTGCATTTATAAAGGGGACTACAAAGTGAGGAAATTTTTTTTTCATATCAAAGCAAGTTTGCACTTTGTATTCCTAGAGAATTGTCTAGGGCACTGAAATGACTTGTTTAGGTCACATAGCCTGTATACCTCAGAAACAATAATTGAATCCAGATCTTTGTCTCAATGCTGATTCTCTATACACTATGAAACTGCCCCTCCTTTCTACTAAAACTAATTCCCCAGCTAATTACGTAGCCAGTATTACTCCAATGTTAAAAGTCTTTTATGGTGACATATAATTGTCACAGTAGTAAATCTCATAATACTTTCTTTGAGATGACATAAACGTTGGAAACCTGAAACATGGAAGAAACTAGCAAAAAGAAGAAATTCTGAGGATGACTAGCTATTACTTGAGTATCGTCAACCACTGCTTCCCTGATTTCAGTTTGATTGCCTTTCAGGACGAGCAATTAAAATGAATCACCAACAATCAGGAAACCTGATTGTGGCTATCAACCATATTGCTGAAGAAAAAGCACCTGCTTCCTTGGGGCAAGTGTTATCCAGCTGTATGCAGGGCTGGTACTTAATTTCCCTGCAATTGTGATAGTGATTTAGAAGAGGTGCCATTCCTCCACCCCCTCTCCATCTAGGTTCCATCATTGGCAACACCAGTAATCTTCAATAACAATCTTCTCTCCATTGAAGACAAGGTGATCTAACTGTCCTATTTATAAAATCATGAGACTTATTCTTATATCTATACCTTTGTTCATGTTCATTGCTACACTTTTTGCTCATTATGTGTAAGATCTATATGAATACAACTTTTTTTCAAATGTCAATGCATACTTTGATACTTTAAGATTTTTGTGATTTTGTTTTATAATTTTGATTTATAATATTTGCTCAGTTCCCTTGACTCACTGCTTTCTCATATTGAAATTTAAAGCAAAAAAAATAATTTAACTCCTTTTTTAGATATAAAAATCCTCATTAATGCACTTTGTTCACTTTCCTGAACCCTCACTGTTGTTTTTGTTAACATGTTGCCGACCCATTTGAAAAATAATATGCATTTTTTTAATGCTTTCGCCTTTGTATCCCTGCTGCTTAGCAAAAGTACTTGGCATATAGTAGGTGTTTAAAAATACTTAATTATTTCTATTTATAGTCCTAGTTATTCTAGTAGTTACAGTAAGAAATCATTGCTAGAATACGATTTGTTATAAAGAAGTTAATTTCCCTCCAGCAGTGAGCAGTTTAAGTTCAATAAAGGCAACTCATATTTTCCCAAATGCAATTTAGCCCAATTCTCTATTATACTCTATTCCAAAGTCAGTTCATTGTTTTGCATGTAATATTTGTTTTTCCAAAATAAAGTTCTTCATGGGTTGTAACTTATATTTGGTATTACATAAGTCTTTAGTTCATCATGTCTAGTGTGGTTGGTCAGATAAATGTTTAATTATGTTATGGATTTGAATAAAGAAGTTCTAAAGTATTTTAAAGATCTACACAGTTAGAAAGGATGTCAATCAACCCTGGGCAAACCTTCAAGTTGGATCCAAGTCCTCCTGGACTGGTTGTGGATAGTGCAATTTACAGTCTGGTAGACAAGGAGAAACTTTTACAAATGCATCATACTATGGTAAGCAGACCTCAGACCTTAAAACACACCAAAGCTAAGTGGGTCAGATAAGGGTAAAAATGGGGATTAGTTTAATTTATTCAGCATCAAAATCTTCAATTAATGAACTTAACAGTCATTCTAACTTTCTCCATGTGTCCCTTTCTCACCTCTCTTGAGTCCCACAAGATTATGTAAGAATCATTTGGGAACTCATGCACCATCACGAAGAATGCCTTCATTTGTTTATATCTTAGACAATTCTCCCACCTTTAAAATTATGAACATTTTTTGAAAACAATGTTAATCTGCTAATGAGCTTGCTTGGTGTATACAGTAGGTAAATGAATACAGTAATTTCTGTAATCAAAATTTCCAAGATTTCTAAGCTATCCTTTAAAATGTTGATATTTATATGACAGGCATTTTCACACTTAGGAGAGCCTTCAAATTTTCATTTTGCTTTGCCATATCTGTCATACACAAATGTAACTTTCCAAGATATGGCTCACTATAGAAAATCCTCTCTGCCAGCCTACCTAAATTTTGTGTTTTCATTGTGGATACCTGTGTATTGACCTTTATCATCAAGCTATAGTTATGGGAAAGTATATAGGTCATGAGTGTCTACTTTGTTGCTTTTATTTGGTTAATGGAATACTTGAGATGCTTCAGAAAACAATCTCTTAGAGTTCATACCAGCACAGATTTCTTCCATAAGTATGTAACTGATTTTATTTGTCCATAAGTTATCATCTGTAAAAGTCTTCTGGGCAATCTGGCTTTGGACTCAGATTATGGTTTGTGGGCAGATAGGCACTCCATGGGGTTCATTTATTAGGACATTTGTCTGGAATGGGTGTTGAGAATGAATTGGGCTCAGAATTAAATAACAAGAAAATAACAGGTGATTGCATTTGGAATTGCATTTGGGAAATTGTATTGCATGATCATTTATCTTTAACTTCTCCGCAACAAATGCCCCTCATGTTAACAATGATATTCTCCCAATCACGTAGAATGATAAAGTGGATAAATTCCAGAATCTAAAGCCAGAGAGCCCTGGTTCTGACTTTTAATACCTGTTTAACTTGAGGCAAGCCATTTGATCTCAATGCCCTTTAGGCAAGTCCCAAGGACTTATCTGCTAAATCGTAGACTCATCATAGTCTGAATTGTTAAAATTTTCACTTGAAAAATCAGATACTTTAAGAAGAAAATGTAGTCCTCATTTTTATCATAGGTTTGTAGATATAGAGATGGAAGGGGAACTTTTAGGATACCCAATATGTACGCCTTGGATTTTATGGATTGAGAATATTGAAGCTCAGAGATGTTAACTGACTTGTCCATGATCACGCTTCAATGTTCAACCCTCAAATTTGTCTTATGTATTCATCACTATACTGAAGTTTTTTTTTTTACCCATGTCATCAATATCTGTTAAATCCAATCACCTTTTAAAATTTTTCATCGTTGCTTGCCTCTCTGAATTTGTGACAAAGAGAACTATTTTCTTTTTTTTTTTTATATAACTTCCTCCTTTATTCCCTGTAACTATTCTTGATTTCCAAATACTTTCCTAAGCACTCCTTAGTTTCCTTTTATTGAGCTGTCTAGCACCACAAAACCTAGGATTCCCAAGGATTTATCTCTTGCCTCATATCTCATTTCCCTGCTTTTCTTTGACAATCTCATTTATTCTCATGACTTTTATCACCACTTCTATCGAGATGACTTTTGTGTCTCAATCTCCAGCCTGATTTCTCTTTCATGCCCAGATATCTAGTACCATATTTCTGACTTTTGATTTTTGGTAAAAAAAAATAATTTCTCTAGGATATCAAATGTGACATTTCCAAACTTGAACTCATGATTTTTTTTACCCCTAAACCTGCCTCTTCAGAACTTCCATCCTTCTAACAATATAACCATTCCCTCAGTAATCTGACTCAAAATCATAGTGTAATCCTTAGGCCTTTAATTAATCTTATGTGTTCAATTAGTTGTCATTTCCTGTAATTCTTCCTCATCATATCTTTTCATATAATCTATTCCATTCTTATAGCAATCTTAATTAAAGCTCCAATTAGCCTTTCTGAAAGTACATCTTTCCCAGAGTTGCCAATTTATAATTTCAATGGACAGGTCTTATTATGTTGGCCTCCGTTAAAAAAAAAAAAATCTGTTTTTCTATTGCACAACGACGAAATTAAATCTTTGTAATGTGCCATTTAATGTTCTCCCAAGTCCAGTGCCAATTTTTAAACACAGTATTGCTTCTTTAATTTCTACCTGCTTGCCAAATTAGAGTGAATGTTGTCCCTTAATCTTATTCCAATCTCCGTCTACCCTTTATAGCTGAAGCAATGTTCACTGCCTTCTGAAACTCATCTATATCCAGAAGCAGATGTGTACTGGAGAATGTCCATTCCTGCTCAAGAGACATGATTGTTAAATATTCAGTGTGATCATTTACACCTTAGACAGGGGCAAATGCTAAAATATCAGGACATAATGTATTTTTTTAACTGTCAAAAGAAAAAAATTAATTAAGGAGAAAATTTTTTTAAACAGACTAAATTTTAAAATATGTCATGCATACATTTCCCCCCATTTGGAAGTTAAATATTTAATAGTGCTTCCCTGGCCAAGACCAAGCTTATACATCATTTTTTTTCATAGGGCTTACCTGCTACAGAGTTGATAGTGGCATCTCTTCAGGTTTTCTTAGAGTGCTTCACCAAAATCTATACTTTCCTCTGAAATTTTCTACTTAATACTATGCCTATTCATTCATATGGAATGTTGCGATTTCTCTTTTATACTGTTCATTTTTTCCAGGAATGATCTGTGCAAATTTTTCCTTTTCTTTTTTATTCTCACCACCTAGAAGATTCCTCACAAATTTCAGCTTCTTGCTAAAAATTCCTTGTTGCATTTATCTCACTGTTTATCCTTGGCTGCCTTTATATGGCATGTAGATAACTGGCAGATAGATCGATAGATCAGTCAGATAGATAGATAGATAGATAGATAGATAGCTAGATAGATAGATAGATAGATATACACACGTGTGTGTGTATATATATATATGTATATATATATATATATATATATGTATATATATTCTTTCAGTCTCCTTATACAGGATATTATTGACTTGAGGCTTTGCTATGGAATGATCAAGAAGTAAATATTTCCTTTTATTCATTATATGTTTTTAGCTTTACCTGCTTAATATAGAACCCAAATCCAAATCTAAAATCTTGTGGAGTTCTTTTGTGCCACCTCTGTCCAGAGAAATCTTATTCTGAAGTGATTATTATTAAGATAAAGGAAATTATTTTTTAAATGGTGATTTGTTACTTTCTGAAATTATAATTGCTGAATGTTGATGCATATTTAAAATAATTAAGAAATAACAATAGCTAACATTTATATACCATTTTACAATTTACAAAGTGTTTTATATGTATCATATCACAATAACTCTGTGATGTAGGCCCTATCATTATTCAAATTTTACAGATGAGGACAATGGCACTGATGTAAATGAACTGTCCAGAGTTGTGTATCTATTAAATATCTCAGGCAGCATTTGAACTCAGAATCTTCCTGTGTTCATGTCTAACTAGTGTGAATCTAGAAATTGGTTTATATGCAACTTCTGTACAATTCTTCCAGCAAAATATTATTCATAGGCAAAGATGTATTTCTGAATATGATCCTTGGCTCATATATGCATGTCTCTTGTCTTCAAAAACATTTGCATTTTTATAATAGTCACTTTTTCCCTAAAATTCAGCCATGACAATATTTTAACAAATGTGACAGTACTTCAGAGTTCTCACAATTAGTATCTGAAGAAATTGTCTTATAATTTTGTTGTTGTCAAAAGCTCTGGTAAATAAAACAGTTTGTGCTGTACATCATATAGTGATTCTGTTACTGGATTACAGAAACACTAAGACCTCCTCTACTGATGGATAACATGAGCCAATCATAGCTCCAGTTTTCATCATGTGATAGATTTTAGAGTGACTGCCAAAGATAACAGTAAACTAGTAATTTAAACTATCTAAATGTCTTATGTAAAAGAAAATGATAACCATAACAAGCATACAATTAAAAGTTATTTTATTTTATTTTTTTTTAACCCAGCACTCCATGTAAAGGGAAAATAGGACAGCATTTAGGATAAAACAAAATAGAATGATTTGCATAAGTACACAAGAACTATCTACAGAAACAAAGGCTGGTGATTCTTGCTGGTGTAAATATTCATTTGTATTCTTACAATTCAGAGAGCTAAGTAATGCACTGTATGAAATTCTTGAAATATTACTTCTCAGATTCTCTTAATTGATCAAGCATCTAAAATCCATTTCAAGATGCCAAATAAAACTTAGATCACATTGTGTGAAATGTTGAAAATTGTTGTATTTCTACTGTAGAGGAATTTAATATCTGTTTTACTTGAAGAGATCCATAGGCATTTTGGAAATGTGTGAAAATGTTATTGCATTTGGCTCATGGAAAATGTATTTTTAAAAATCATTCAAATAATAAATATTTATTAAATGTGTTTTCAACAGAAAGTAAGAAGAGCACACGTTATTTACCTAGCTTTCATGCCATTAGACTCCAAGCAAGTTTTGCTTTTGTCCAGATGTTCTATTTTAATTTGTAAATATGGTTTATTATTTTTTGGAATATATGATGCTGCTAGATGTTTTACACATTTATTTTAAACTTATTTCAGTAAGTACTTCCTCATTTTATTTTACAACTTTGCTAGTGGCTTTCATTAAAAATCATTATAGATATTGCAATCCCACTTTTCATGTACTTGACTCCATTTTCATAGTTTGTCCCAAGGGGAAAAGTTAAAAATTCAATTCAGCCCATAAACAAATTACTGGAACATGCCATTAGACTCTAGGCTTTTCCTGCTATTGAATCATATCATTCTTCTCAGTGATGCAAGTGAAAACATGCTTGGACCCAAAAAGTAAAAATCACAGAATTGAAATTCTCATCTTTAGAATTTTGAAGCACTTTAGAACAGAAGAAGGAGTGCTAGATATGAAGATAAAACATGGGTTCAAATCCTGGCTCTGAGACAATGACTTTGGGCAAGACATTGAACCTTTTCAAGACTCAGTTTTCCCATTTAAACATATGGACATTTGACTAGATGAACTTTTAAACAATTTCCAATTGCAAATTTGTTAACCTATAACCATCTCCATTGCTATTACTCCAAGATCTTATTTTAAACTTTTATTTGGTAACTTATTTCCTACAATAACTTATTCCTGTATTCTTTATCCCTATATTCCAATTAAATTATTCTTATAATTTTAGAGGTGATGTGTGAGTTGGAAATAGAAACTTTATAGTCTTCCATCATACTCTATGTAACAGCAAGAACCCTGGCATACAGAGGAAGACCTGCTGTACAGGTTCTTAGATCTGCATTTTTTTTTGTGCATCAATTTTTTTATTTTTTTTGTTATGTTTATTTATTATGTCAAGTTTTCAACATTCATTTCCACAAAAATTTTAAGTTACAAATTTTCTCCCCATCTCTCCCCTACCCCACCCCATAATGTCTTGAATTCTGATTACTCCTGACCCTGATATGCCCTCACTTCTATCACACCGCTCCCTCCTTATCCCCATCTCCTCTCTTTTCTTATAGGGCAAGATCGATTTCTATACCCCATTATCTGTATTTCTTATCTTGTTGTGTGAAAAACAATTTTCAACATTCATTCCTAGAACTTTGTGTTCCAACCTCTCTCCCTTCCTCCCTCCCCACTCATCCCCACTGAGAAGTAAAGTTTTTCAAAATAGGCTATATATGTATAGTTAGATCTGCTTTTCTAAAAGGAAAGCAACTTTTCAGAGATCAACAATCTACGTTAATCAAGCACATGTATTTTTCCTTAGTTCAGTGGAAGAAATCACCATCCTGAACTTCAGAGAAAATACAATACTTTTCAGAGCCAGAGAGCATCACAGCAGTTGAGAACCAGTGTCTTATTAGAAATTAACAAATGGTGGGGGGCTTCCTACAAACAAATTTCCCCTAATCAAACTTCCCTTAAAGGGCAGGTCCATTAATAGATAGAAAAGATCTTTAACTCTCATTAACATTACACTCTACTCGTTTTCATTTGATTTGAGACCCCTTTGAAATTACCTGCTGTACACAGGTATTGCTGCCTATTTCGTATAAACAAAGGGAGTCATTTTTATGCATATTAGAAAATTTGAGAGTGGAGATAAACACAAATATGTTCCTCATAGCTAAACCAGTAAGAGTCAAACAGAGAAAGAAAATAATACACCAATTTACTTAATGAATAATTGTGCAGTAAGCTTACAGGAAACATTAGCTAAGAGATTACAACTTATCATGAGGAACTACATGAACACAATTAAAAAACACTTCTCACACAAAGTCAGATCTAAATGACTGGAAAAAAATACTGGTTGCTCATGAGTAGCCTAGGCTAATACAGTAAAATGACTATTCTACCTAAATTAATTTACTTATTCAGTGCCATACCAAAGTATCAAAAATTATTTTATAGAGCTAGAAAAAATTCATCTTCAAAACTAAGGTCAAGAATATGAAAGGATTTAATGAAAAGAAATTCAAGAGAAGGTGACCTACCTGCAGCAGATATAAAATTGTATTATAAAGCATCAGTCATCAAAATTGTTTGGTTCTGGCTAAGAAAGAGTGGTGGATCAGTGGAAGAGGTTAGGTACACAAGAAACAGTAGTCAGTGACCATAGTAATCTACTGTTTGATAAGTCCAAAGATTCCAGCTTTTGGGAAAAGACCTCATTATTCACAAAAACTTCTGGGAAACCTGGAAAATAGAATGGCAGAAACTAGACTTATATCACTATCTTGCACCGTATAGCAAGATAAGGTTGAAATGAGTACATGGTTTAGACATAAGGGGTGATACAATAAGTAAATGAGGAGAGCAAGGGATAGTTTACCTGTAAAATCTATAGAGCAGGGGTGAATTCATGACCAAACAAGAGATAGAGAACATTGTGAAATGCAAAATGAGTAATTTTGATTGCATTAAATTAAAAAAAAGTTGGCACAAAAAGGCCAAAAGCAACCAAGATTAGAAGGTAAACAAAAATCTTGGAAACATCTTTTTACACTCAGTATCTCTGATAAAGAACTCATTTCTCAAGTACATAGAGAACTGAGTCAAATTTATACTATTGCAAATCATTGTCCAGTTGATAGTAGTCAAAGGATATAAGCAGTTTTCAGATGAAGAAATTGAAGCTGTCTATAGTCATATGAAAAAAAAATCTCTAAGTCACTATTGATTAGAGAAATGCAAATTAAAAGAACTCTGAGATACCACATCACACCTGTCAGAATGGCTATGACAAAATAGGAAAATAAGAAATGTTGGAGAAGATGTGGGGAAATTGCAACACTGATGCATTGTTGGTGGAGTTTTGAACTGATCCAACCATTCTCGAGAGCAATTTGGAGCTATGGCCAAAGGGCTACAATATTGTGCCTATCCTTTTATCCAGCAATACCACTGTTAGGTCTATATTCCAAAAATAGCATATAAAAGGGGGAGAGGACACTGTACGACAGATAAACACAGTATCCAGAATGGCTGCTAGCACAGATTCACTCTTGATTTGGTCAAACAGGAATGACATTAAGAAAAGGTTAATAATTTTACTTTATTCTAATCTAATTTTCTCACAAGAGGATTTCTGGTGATGAGAGCACAAAGTCTTAAACGATCACCTTATCCCTGTTCTTGCAGGGGGCCTTCAAGAAAGGCCCCCTTTGAGAAACTACCCCTATATCTCTATGGGGTTAATCAACACAGGCCCAACTTGTGCTTTCCTTGAATTCCCTCAAGTCTCAATGGGGGACAGCTGAGGCAAACACAGATTCCCCTTAAGTCTTCTTTTTTCTCTTCTTTTTTTTATTTATTTAACTTTTTACATTCATTTTCACAAAATTTTGGGTTCCAAATTTTCTCCCCTTTCATTCCCTCCCCCCACCCCAATACCCCAAGCAATCTAATTTTCCCTATCTCCAATCTGCCCTCTCTTCTGTCATCCCTCCCTTCTCTTGTCTCCATTTTCTCTTTTCTCCCATAGGGCCAGATGACTTTCTATTCCTCATTAACTGTATGTCTTCTTTCCTAGTAGCAACAACAATACTATACAGTTGTTCCTAAAACTTTGAGTTCCAAATTCTCCCCATCCCTCCCTCCCCACCCATTCTCTTTGGGAAGGCAGGCAATTCAATATAGGCCATATCTGTGTAGTTTTGCAAATGACTTCCCTGATAGTCGTGTTGTGTAAGACTAACTGAATTACCCTCCATCCTACCCTGCCCCTCATTGTTTCTCTTCTGTCTTTTGATCCTGTCCCTCCCCAAGTGTTGACTTCAAATTGCTCCCTCCTCCCTTTGCCCTCCCTTCCATCATCCCCCCTTGCTTATCTCCTTCTCCCCCACTTTCCTATACTGTAAGATAGGTTTTCATACTAAAACGAGTGTGCATTTTATTCCTTCCTTTAGTCAAATGTGATGAGGGTAAACTTCTTGTTTTTTGTTTTTTGTTTTTTTTTTTCTCAGCTCTCCTCTTTTTTCCTCCACTAAAAAGTCTCCTACTTGCCTCTTAAATGACATATAATTACCCCATTCCATTTCACCCTCTTTCCTCCCCCTACATTTCTCTCTCACCATTTACCTTAATTTCTTTTAAGATATGGTCCCATCCTATTCAATTCAATCTGTGCTCTCTGTCTCTGTATGTGTGTGCATGTGCGTATATGTGTGTATGTGTACATGTGTGTGTATGGACCCACCAACTACCCAGGTACTGAAAAGTTTTAAGAGTTACAAATATTGTCTTTCCATGTATTAATGTAAACAGTTCACTTCTGGTAAGTCCCTTAAAACTTCTCTTTGCTGTTTACTTTTTCATGCTTCTTCTCATTCTTATGTTTGAAAGTCAAATTTTCTTGTCAGCTCTGGTCTTTTCATCAAGAATGCTTGAAAGTCCTCTGTTTCATTGAAAGACCACCTTTTCCCCTGAAGTTTTATACTCAGTTTTGCTGGGTAGGTGATTCTTGGTTTGAGTCCTAGTTCCTTTGACTTCTGGAATATCCTATTCCACGCCCTTTGATCCCTTAATGTAGAAGCTGCTAGATCTTGAGTTATCCTGAGTGTATTTCCATAGTACTGGAATTGTTTCTTTCTAGCTGCTTGTAAGATTTTTCTCCTTGACCTGGGAGTTCTGGAATTTGGCCACAATGTTCCTAGGAGTTTCTCTTTTTGGATTTCTTTCAGGTGGTGATAGATGGATTCTTTCAATACTTATTTTGCCCTCTGGTAGTAGAATGTCAGGGCAGTTTTCCTTGATAATTTCATGGAAGATGATATCTAGGCTCTTTTTTTGATCATGACTTTCAGGTAGTCCCATAATTTTTAAATTGTCTCTCCTGGATCTATTTTCCAGGTCAGTTGTTTTTCCCATGATATATTTCACATTCTCTTCCATTTTTTCATTCTTTTGGTTTTGTTTTATGATTTCATGGTTTCTCATAAAGTCATTAGACTCCATCTGTTCCATTCTAATTTTGAGAGAACTATTCTCTTCAGTGAGCTTTTGAACCTCTTTTTCCATTTGGCTAATTCTGCTTTTGAAAGCATTCTTCTCCTCATTGGCTTTTTGAACCTCTTTTGCCAATTGAGTGAGCCTATTTTTCAAGGTGTTATTTTCTTCAGCATTTTTTTGGGTCTCCTTTACCAAGGTATTGATCCATTTTTCATACTTTTCTTGCATCTCTCTCATTTCTCTTCCCAGTTTTTCCTCCACCTGTCTAACTTGCTTTTCAAAATTCTTTTTGAGCTCTTCCAAGGCCTGAGCCCACCCGACATCCCCCTGCAGTGTCTGGGGTACTGAGGTCCCACCCTCCACGTCTTTCCCTGATGGCAAGAATACATCCTCCTCATCAGATCTGAAAGTCGGGATCATCTGCATCTGTTCGAAAAAACTCTCTGTAGTCTTATTTTTCTTCCCTTTTCTAGGCATTTTCCCAGCCAGTTACTTGACTTCTGAGATTCCTGTCCACCCCCGCCTAGATCCGCCCAGCTAGTGCTTGGGGTCTGAGATTCAAATGGGCTATCTGCGCCGCGCATGGCTGCTAATCAATGTGAGCTTTAGTTCTGGTGCTGGGGTGGGAGCAGGGCCGCCTCCCAGGCTCAGCTCCCTCAGGGACTTTATGCAGAGACCTTCAGTGATAGAGTGGGTGGGGCAGGGCCATCTCCCAGGCTCAGCTCCCTCAGGGGGTTTATGCAGAGACTCTCAGTAATGCAGATCCTGCCTGCTGCTGGGGGCATCCCGGGCCGCCACCGCAGCTGCTGCCCTCGCCGCCACCCCTGCCTCTGCCTCCACCGCTTCCTCCCGAGGGGGCCTGAGTCACGGAGACACTGCGCTCCCCCTCTCATCCAGCTCAGCCTTCTCTCTCACTGACCTGTAGCTTCTGTGGCCGGAGGGACTTTCCCGGCCGCCGGAGCTTCCGTCCCTGAAGCCTGCCCAGATCAGCTTCTCTGGGGCCGCGGCCAGGGCAGCGCTGGGGTGGGGTCCACTTTCTGGGGCGCGATGGACCCTGGGGACAGCTCTCCAGGGCTCTCTGGAACAGAAATCTCTTCCACTCTGTTTCTGCACACCTTACAGTGATCCAGAACCTATGGGGATCTCTTTTTACATTAATTCTATGGGCTGTTGGTTCAGAGCTCGTAAACGTGTGTCTTTCTACTCCGCCATCTTGACTCCGCCCCCCCTTAAGTCTTGATGGAGGCTGATCAAGGCAGGCACAGCATTCCAGCTTGTGCATTCAACCCTAAGGGTCCCCTCCAAACCTCAGTGTCACTGCAATCACAATGGATGTTTATATCATTTATCACTATATAATGTTTCACAAGTGTGTTGGAGATATTTTGAATCATAACTTTGGGAACTCATATCTAGTACCTGGGAACAGGAAATTGTTATAGCTATGGATCCTGGGAACCTGAAATCTGAGAAATAATAACATTCACTTTACGCACACTAAAATCCACCTTGCCCACACTAAAATACACCCTACGTACACTACAATGCACCTTCCATACAGATCCACATGTACAAAAATATTTATAGTGGTGTCAAAGTATTGAAAATTGAGGAGATGTCCATCATTTGGGGAATGGCTGAGCAACTTATAGTAAATGAATGCAGTGGAATACTATTGTTCCATAAGAAATGATGAGCAGGTGGATTTCAGAAAAACCTGGAAAGACTTACATGGTCTGAAGCTGAGTGAAATCAGCAGAACATTGTGTATAGTAATAGCAACATTGTGCAATGACCAACTTTGATAGACTTAGCTCTTCTCAGCCATTCAATCACCTGATAGCAATTTAAATGGAAAGATCTTTCTCATTCATTAATAGGCCCATGTGACATGCTTAAATCACCTGGAAGCAGAAAACACAAGGGGTGTGAGGAGCTGGCTGAATAAGTGACACAGGAAGGGTAGAGCAGAACTGGGAGGAAGTGAGTGAGTATGGTTGGCCTGGTCAGAAGACAAAGGATGCTGACAGGCAGGCATGGCAATGTTCAGGCTCCTGAGCGCCTACTTGTGAGAAGTCCCTGGCAGGGGTGCGGAGAGGCTTGGGAAAGTCTTGGTTCCCTACAGTGATCATGTTTATTAACTTCTTGGTCACCATGACAGATTTTGCTTTCTGATTCTGGGACTTAGCTTACTGGTGCCAAATAAATGTTTTTCTTCTGCCTTCTATATAGAGTCTATCATATTTTGTGATTGAGAATTATGCTGGCCTATTCATAGTTACCACCAGTGCTGTGACTATTGCCTTGGCAATAAATAATCTAAGGCAATTCCAAAAGACCCATGATGGAAAATGCTCTCCACATCCAGAGAAAGAACTAGGGAGTCTGAATGCAGATAGGAGCATATTATTTCAACTTTTTTTCTTTCTCATGTTTTTTTTTTTCTCTTTGTTCTTAATACTTCTTTAACAACATGGTTAATTTGGAAATAAGTTTAATATGATTAAACATCTGTAGCCTTTATCAAACTGTATGCCATCTTGGAGAGAGGGGAGAAGGAAGAAAAAAATTGTACTCTAAATCTTATAGAAGTGAATATTGAAAATATTTTTTATATGGAATTAGAAAAAAATATTCCTTGTTTGCTGGGGTCAAGGCTGTTCTGGCATGCCTGGTGCTGGACTGTGCTCCCCTATTACCGAGGTGGGACAGACCTTTTTTACTAACCTTCTAAATTGTCTTGGACCAGGAATTTGTTTCACTCCATCTTTTTGTGAGTTGTGTTGCTCTAGAATTTGTTTAGAGCCATTTTTTTTAATATAAATTTATTTATTTAACTTTTTACATTCATTTTCACAAAATTTTGGATTCCAAATTTTCTCCCCATTTATCCCCACCCCCTACCCCAATACACCAAGCATTCTAATTTCCCCTATCACCAATCTGCCCTCTCTTCTATAATCCCTCCCTTCTCTTGTCCCCACCTTCTCTTTTTTCCTGTAGGGACAGATGACTTTCTATTCCCCATTAACTCTATTTCTTATTTCCTAGTAGCAAGAACAATACTAAACAGTTGTTCCTAAAACTTTAAGTTCCAAATTCTCCCCATCACTCCCTCCCCACCCATTCCCTTTGGGAAGGCAGGCAATTCAATATAGGCCATATCTGTGCAGTTCTGCAAATGACTTTGATAATAGTCATGTTGTGTAAGACTAACTATATTTCCCTCCATCTTATCCTGCACCCCCATTGTTTCTATTCTGTCTTTTGATCCTGTCCCTCCCAGAGTGTTGACTTCAAATTGCTCCCTCCTCCCATTGTCCTCCCTTCCATCATCCCCCCAACCCTGCTTATTTCCTTCTCCCCCACTTTCCTGTATTGTAAGATAGGTTTTCATACCAAAATGAGTGTGCATTTTATTCCTTCCTTTAGTCGAATGTGATGAGGGTAAACTCCATGTTTTTTTCTCCGCTCTCCTATTTTTCCCTCCACTAAAAAGTCTTCTCCTTGCCTCTTGAATGAGAGGTAATTTACCCCATTCCATTTCACCCTCCCTCCTCCCACTACATTTCTCTCTCACCGTTTATCCTAATTTCTTTTAAGATATGGGCCCATCCTAAACAATTCCCTCTGTGCTCTCTGCCTCTGTGTGTGTGCATGTGTGTATGTGTGGGTACATGCATGTACATGTGTGTGTGTGCGTGTGTAAGTCTGTGTATGGTCCCACCAACTAACCAGCTACTGAAAAGTTTTAAGAGTTACAAATATTGTCTTTCCATGTAGGAATGTAAACAGTTCCCCTTTGGTAAGTCCCTTATGACTTCTCTTTGCTGTTTACTTTTTCATGCTTCTTCTCATTCTTGTGTTTGAAAGCCAAATTTTCTTGTCAGCTCTGGTCTTTTCATCAAGAATGCTTAAAAGTCCTCTATATCATTGAAAGACCAGTTTTTCCCCTGAAGTATTATACTCAGTTTTGCTGGTTAGGTGATTCTTGGTTTTAGTCCTAGTTCCTTTGACTTCTGGAATATCCTATTCCACACCTTTTGATCCCTTAATGTAGAAGATCTTGTGTTATCCTGATTGTATTTCCACAATACTGGAATTGTTTCTTTCTAGCTGCTTGCAAGATTTCTCCTTGACCTGGGAACTCCGGAATTTGGCTACAATGTTCCTAGGAGTTCTCTTTTTGGAACTCTTTCAGGTGGTGATCGATGGATTCCTTCAATACTTCTTTTGCCCTCTGGTTCTAGAATATCAGGGCAGTTTTCCTTGACAATTTCCTGAAAGATGATGTCTAGGCTCTTTTTTTGATCATGGCTTTCAAGTAGTCCTATAATTTTTAAATTGTCTCTCCTGGATCTATTTTCCAGGTCAGTTGTTTTTCCCATGAGATATTTCACATTCTCTTCCATCTTTTCATTCTTTTGGTTTTGTTTTATGATTTTTTGTTTTCTCAGAAAGTCATTAGACTCCATCTGTTCCATTCTAATCTTGAGAAAACTATTTTATTCAGTGAGCTTTTGAACCTCTTTTTCCATTTGGCTAATTTTGCTTTTGAAAGCATTCTTCTCCTCATTGGCTTTTTGAACCTCTGTTGCCAATTGAGTTAGTCTATTTTTCAAGGTGTTATTTTCTTCAGCATTTTTTTGGGTCTCCTTTAGCAGGGTATTGATCCATTTTTCATGTTTTTCTTGCATCTCTCTCATTTCTCTTCCCAGTTTTTCCTCCACTGTATAACTTGATTTTCAAAATCTTTTTTGTGTTCTTCCATGGCCTTAGCCCATTGAATATCTGTTTCAGATGTTTTGGATGCAGAGGCCTTGACTTCTATGTCTTTCCCTGATGGTAAGCATTGTTTTTCCTCATCAGAAATGAAAGAAGGAAACATCTGTTCCCCAAGAAAGTAGCCTTCTCTGGTCTTATTTTTCTTCCCTTTTCTGGGCATTTTCCCAGCTAGTTACTTGCCTTCTGAGATTCCTCTCCAACCCCACCTAGATCTGCCCAGGTAGTGCTTGAGGTCTGAGCTTCAAATGCTGCTCCCCAGCCTCAGGGCTTTCCCCAGCGGGCATGGCTGTAATTCAATGTGAGCTTAAGTTCTGGTGCTCATGTTGGGGCAGGGCCACCTCCCAGGCTCTTTTTCCTCAGGGGGTTTTTGCAGAGATCTTCAGTAATGGATCTGAGGTCCTGCCTTCTCCAGGATTCCTGGGTCACTGCTGCCTCTGCTGCTGCCTCTCAAGGGGGCCTGAGTTGTGAAGACACCCCGCTCCCCCCTTGGTGAACCCAGAAGTCTCTCTCATTGACCTGTAGTGCCTGTGGGTGGTGGGACCTTTGTGGCCACCGGAGATTCCATCCCTGAAGCCTGCTCGGATCTGCTCTTCTTGGGACCACGCGCCGTCTGGTGGGCAACGGACCTTTGGGGTCGGTTTTTCAGGGCTCTCTGGAATGGAAATCTCTTCCACTGCATTACTGAGCAGTTGCACTGCTCCTGAATTTGTAGGGAGTTCTTTTTACAGGAAATTTATGGACTGTGGTTTCGGAGCTAGCATATGTGAGTCTTTCTACTCTACCATCTTGGCTCCTCCCCAAGAGTCATTTTTAAAGGTATTTGGAAGGGTTTGGGAGAGAGCTCAGGAGACTCCCCACCTTTACTCTGCCTACATAGCTCTGCATCTGTCTACAATTATTGTAAATGAAATTTCATTTACTATCTCTTTTTTGCAGAGCTTTGTTGGGAATATGTGGAAATGCAAATGATTACAAAGGTGTATATCCTGTAACCTTGCTAACATTATTGTTTCTATTAATTTTTTAAATTGAATCTCTAGGATTTTCCAACTATACCATCATATCATTTGCAAAAGAGATAGTTTTATTTCCTCCTAACCAATTCTAACTTCTTTGATTTCTTTTTCTTCTCTTATTGCTATCACTAGCATTTCTAGTACAATACTGAAAAACAGAGGTGATAATGGACATCATTACTTCACTCCTGACCATATCAAGGAGGCATCTCACTTGTCCCCATTACAGATAATGGTTACTTATGGTTTCAGGTAAATGCTTCTTATCATTGTGATGAAAAATCATTTCATATCTATGTGTTCAATTGTTTTAATAGAATTCAGTGTTGCATATTTTAAAAAAATATTTCTGCATCTCTTAAGATAATCATAATTTCCATTGATTTTGTTATTGACACAATCAATTATGTTAATCATCTCTTTTATGTTGTACCGGCCCTTCATTCCTGGTATAAATAAGAGAAATTTTGTTTCATTTTTTAATCACAGAATTTATGGTTCTTTTTTTGTGTTTTTAATAAAACAATTTTGATAAATGGAAAAAAGTAAGTAAAACCTCACAGATTCCCTCATGACAATCTTGTTGACAAGGTGGTGAAATGCGTGTTGGACAATAATGCTGCTGAAAGGTTGCTATGGTGAATGTCCCTAATGATGTAAACAGCATAATGTTAAAAAGAAATTCAGTTATAAAATTATAAGATAATAAAAGTATTATTTGTCATTGTTATTCAGTTATTTTAGTTATGACCCCACTTGGAATTTTTTTGGCAAAAACACAGGAGTGGTTTGCCATTTCCTTTTCTACCTCATTTTACAGATGAGGAAATTGAGGTAAACAGGCTAAATGACTTCACGGTCACACTAGCAAGTAAGTATCTGAGACCAGATCTGAACTTAGGAAGAGGAGTCTTCTTTTTTTCAGATTCAGCACTCTGCTACATAGCTGTCCTTGTGATTTGTTTGAGTTCTGATAGTTCAGAAGTGTAAATAGACATTATTTCTTTTCTTTCCAGAAACTTCAAGGATCATTCCCTTCCAGATTGATTCTTTTATAAAAGCAATCTAGGCCATCTTTTGCCCCAGTTCTTGCTTACCTTTAATTATTGAATAGACATTGGCTCAGACAAACTGAGACTTGGGAAATACCTAAACTTAAAAAGTCCAAGATCTCCCATTGCACCAGGGGCCATAGTCAGCTGTCTTGACCTATGTCTTGCCACCAGACTTCAATGACTCTGGAGAAGAGAGTGAAGCTGATGATTTTCGATTCAATTTATTTACAAGTCAAGCATCACCCTCCTGAGGTCATTGGTCTTCTTCAAGAATGAAGGAAATACAA
The DNA here is from genome assembly GCA_023548195.1 of Bettongia penicillata ogilbyi. Classification (NCBI taxonomy): domain Eukaryota; kingdom Metazoa; phylum Chordata; class Mammalia; order Diprotodontia; family Potoroidae; genus Bettongia; species Bettongia penicillata. The sequence goes on along the minus strand of JAJHZJ010000744.1, from coordinate 1,741,701 downwards.
CAAACAAACAACATCAAGTTACTCTTGTCAAGAACACTTGGGTTCAAAATTTATGTCAGGTGCTCTGTGATTTTAAGAAGTGCCTTCACTTTTATCAGTCTCAGTTCTCTCATTTCTAAAATGGAAGCTGCAGATAGCACAGAGATTTTGTGAAGACCAGAACAGACAATGAATGTGAAAGACTTTCCAAATTGTAGAAGCATACAATTAACAAGGGCAGTTAGGTAGTTCAATGGATAGAGTGCTACTCTTAGAGTCTAGAAGACTTCTCTCTTCTACCCTCTTACCTTTTTAAAAATCTAAGCAATGTTTATGGACTGCAAATTCAAATGCAAAGTTTTTGTGCTACAACTGTCACAAAGTTAATACAATTTTAAACCAATAGAACCTTAATAGAACACCTTAATAGAACCACAACATGTTTTGTTTTCATCCCTGGTCCGAATATACCTAAAATGTGGGGTTACTATATATTAAAATGCTTGAAATACACCCAAAATAGGGAAGTCTGAATGTTTGTGGAGGTTTTAGTTGCACATGGCTCATTTGAGACACTGAGCTTATAGAAGGGAAGACTTAGTAGGCATGAGATCGTAGATTTAACTGATCAAAGAGCATTACATGGGCAGAGTGTTATCACTGTTTGATAACTTTGACACCATAGGTTAAAACTACAGTCATTTCAGTGGAATAAGTTAAGAAACAGATTTAGATCCATTATGATAAAAAAAATTCCTAATAATTTTGAGCTCTTATGAAAACCTAGAGAGGAGAGTAATCAAGAGAGTCAAAGGCTGAAGAGAAGTCAACATGTTTAAAGACTGAGAAAAGGAGTTGGTAATTAGGAGATCATTATTTACTATGGGGAGAACACTTTTGGTGTAATGATAAGATCAGAATCCAGATTATAAAGAGTTAAGAAATTAGTGAGAAGAGAGAAAATGGATGTGCCTAATGCAGACAGCCTTCTCAAGGAGTTTAGCTCTAATGGGCAAATGAGAGATGGGATTATAGTAGGTATGGAAGGATAAAGTGAGAGTTTTTTGAGGTTATGGGATACATGGACATATTCGTATGCAGTAGGGGGCTGAAAATAAGTGAATAGACAGAGGAGGCATCTATTGTAGATGACTTCTCCAAGAAGCATAGCTGCATAGCACAAAAGAGATATAGGGCAATAGTTACAGGCCATGGAAGGATTAAGTCAAGGTTTTTTCCAGATAAAGATGGTATGGGCATATTTGTAGGTAGCATGAAATGAACCAGCATACAAAAAGAAATTGAAAATAAGTGAAAGTAGGACTGACACAATGAATTACACATTGGAGGAGAAAGAATGCAATGGGATCATTTGAACAAGTAGAGGGATTAGCTTTGGTAAAAAGTAAGGTTATTTCATCATGTGAGACAGAAATGAAAGAGGAGAAAGTTTTAGAAGATACCTGAGAGATAGAAGAGGAGGAAGAGAGAACAACATGGAATTCATGGGAAATGGCCTCAATTATTTTTGGTAAAATATGAGGCAATGTTTTCAGCTGAGAGAATAGGGGGAGATGAACCCATGGGGAATTTGAGCCAGGAAGGAAAGGTTTGAAAGAGTCCGTGTGGGGAGTAGGATAGAAGAGTTGGAGGGACAGAGGACCTCAGAGGAGGGATTTGGGTATTTTGCTATTATCTTAAATGAGGAAAAAAGACCAACCTTTGATGTTTTTCCTGACCTTGCTTAGAAATCTTTTCAGACTATAGAGTAGTGAAAAGAAAAACAAAAGAGAGGGAGAGATATAATGAATGACAGAAGTAAGGTTGGCACTCTCCAACTTTGGCTAGAGCCATGACCTATTTGAATTTTACGCCACTTCTCATTTAAAGCTTCCTAATGTTTCCCACTCTTTTTCTGTTCTATGTATTTTTTTTTAATATTATGAACTATGTACATGTAAAAGAACTGTAAATTTTAGTATATTGGAGTGGAAAACAAATATATATTTTCCATACTTCTTCAATAGTTGCTATAAGGGATAATATAACTTGGCCCTCTTTACGTCATGAAAACCTCTTTGTATGATCACACAATCAATGGCTTTCCTGGCCTATTCTAATTTTCTCCCCCCTTCCCCACTCCTGAGTCACCCTGCTCCTAACAAAAAGTCTGAATAACACTGTATTATTGTAAAGAGTAAATTGACTAACTTGTTTCCTACCACGGACATTACCCTAAATGCAGCCCCAAATCCAGTAATTTTTTTTTCACACTTATGAGAAACAGTTGGTTTAAAACCATCAACACCTAAAAAAGAAATATCACAAAAAAGAACAACAGAGGGAAGTGTGAGCCTTAAAAATGTAAATGTACTCTTACTTACAGAACATTAAAAAGCAATGTGTGAAACACTCATTTTATGTGCCAGGTGACACATATTCAGAGGCTGAGGGGTTATGTTTAAAACTCCTTTTAAATATGTTTATAAAGTCCTAGTTTTTACAAATATGCTGTTAAAAATAACCTCTTTGCATATGTCTGGGAATATATTCAAATTTAATAGTCAGAATTTGTAGACTTTTTAGCCATAAAATTATCAAGAGGAAATATTGCAATAGGTAACACAATCTCTAAAGTTTCTTCCTTGTCTATATATTCTATTTGATTCTGCATTTAAACCATTTTAGATATAAAATACCCATCCATTCTTTTCCCTTATATGCTTGAAATATCATGGTATACATTGTAATTTTTAAGAAATAAAACATTACTGTTTAAAAAAAAATTTCTTATTGATAAGTCTTAAAAAGTTTCCCTTCCATACCCATTTCATCTGGTTTGGCAAATTTGGCAGCCGTTATCTCCTAGTGCTTTTCTTTAACTTTTCTTCCTTCTCTTCCTTTTCTCTTTCTTTCTATCTGTCTCTCTCTTGCTCTCTCTCTCTCACGCACACACACACACACACCATCCTGGGAATTATATTAATTTTGGTATTGTTCCAAGGATTTCTTTGGTTTTACCCTTCCATTGAATTACAGATATGATGTTGCATAGTTTTCAAGTATAGGTGATTTTAATTTCAAGGCATATTATTTGTGTCATTACTTTATGAATGAAGGTGGTTATTAATATGAAATATTTTTAAAGTATTTGGAAGCCCAGAAATTTTTTAGAGGGGCTGAAAATACTATATTCAGCTTCTTTACCTTCTATAGACTGTCCTGGGGTTGGCAAATGAACCCAGACTTGGAAAGAATTCGCAATTATAAATTTATTCTTACGCCATTGTCTTTAGTGGGAAAATGGAAGCCCTATTCATATGGTGATGCATTCTTCATTCTTTCAAAGGGTCCAGCAGTATTAAATGGGTTAAAGGAACTACTTTTCTTCCCCCAGTCCATCCACCCTACAATCTATAGTCTCACATATAGGAGATGCAACCCTCTCAATCAGGAGTACTTTGTAATACATTCTTTGTTAGGGATTCATTGAATTATTCGTCTTCTATATAATTTTCACAGAAACTATGATCCCTACAAAAATAACTTTAAAAAATACATATGCATTCTATACATATGTGTGTGAGTTTATGAATATGTGTATTCTTTATTTTGCTTACTAACCTACTACATTCTGTTCAATCTCCAATTTTAATTATAAAACATGTTTCTATATAATTCCTGGTAGTGAATCACTCTACCTGATATTCCATCTCTCACCTCCATGAATTTTCCACACTGTCCTCTCTCTTCCCATTTCCTGGAATGCATTTCTTCCTTAAATCTCTAGCATAACACTCCCATCTTGATTCAAAGTCGAGTTGAGGTGCTCCCTCTAGTAGGAAGCTTTTCCTGATACCTCCCCCATTCAGTTCATATGACATTTTTCTTCTTAAAATTATATTGAATTACTTTGGTCCTTAAGTCTTTTTAAAGTGAATTATCTCTATATAATATGTTTTTACTGGCTTGTGTATGTCTTTTACTCCCTAATAGAATATAAGATGCTTTGTAACAGAAATGGCTTTTGTTTTTTGTCTGTTTACATATATCACATTATGACATAGTAGATGTGATTAAATATTTGATGAATTTTATTTACTTCTGAGAGGTTACAAGTATTCAGATGTAGCAAATTGTAATGGAAAAAAAAAAGTTTAGGGCACAGGGTCAAACTCCTACTTCTGTTTTTCCTAGATTTATTATCTTGGAAAAGTTACCCAGGTGGAACCCAGGTTACTTTTCCTAGAAAATAGTAGATTTAAAATAGTATTAATGAACATAAAGATAACTGAATTTGTAATAATAAAATAATTTGAATACCCCAGGAATTTTATATTATCTGCCTCCTCACCCTCAAATTTAATATAACATATCTTTATAAAACTTGTTAAATATTAAAAATCTAATTCCCCAGCACAAAAAAGATTGGGAATTGGATATTTTGCTTATAAAAAATAACCTCTGCTAAGTTGTATCTTTCTCTGAGTCATGTGATAACCAGAAAGTTGCACATGTAAGTTTTTTTTTTTTTAAATTTATTTATTTATTTAAATTTTTTACATTCATTTTCACAAATTTTTGGGTTCCAAATTTTCTCCCCTTTTATCCCCTCCCCCCACCCCAATACCCCAAGCAATCTAATTTTCCCTATCTCCAATCTGTCCTCTCTTCTGTCATCTCTCCCTTCTCTTGTCTCCATCTTCTCTTTTCTCCTGTAGGGCCAGATGACTTTCTATTCCTCCTTAACTGTATGTCTTCTTTCCTAGTTGCAACAACAATACTAAACATTTGTTCCTAAAACTTTGAGTTCCAAATTCTCCTCATCCCTCCCTCCCCACCCATTCCCTTTGGGACAGCAGGCAATTCAATATAGGCCATATCTGTGTAGTTTTGCCAATGACCTCCATGATAGTCGTGTTGTGTAAGACTAACTGGATTACCATCCCTCCTAACCTGCCCCTCATTGTTTCTCTTCTGTCTTTTGATCCTGTCCCTCCCCAAGTGTTGACTTCAAATTGCTCCCTCCTCCCTTTGCCCTCCCTTCCATCATCCCCCCCCTTGCAATATCTCTTTCTCCCCCACTTTCTTATACTGTAAGATAGGTTTTCATACCAAAATGAGTGTGCATTTCACTCCTTCGTTTAGTCAAATGTGATGAGGGTAAACTTCTTGTTTTTGTTTTTGTTTTTTTTTTTCTCAGCTCTCCTCTTTTTCCCTCCACTAAGAAAAACTACCTGCCTCTTAAATGACATATAGTTACCCCCTTCCCTTTCCCTCCCCCTACATTTCTCTCTCACCATTTACCCTAGTTTCTTTTAAGGTATGGTCCCATCCTATTCAGTTCAATTTGTGCTCTCTATCTCTGTATGTGTGTGCATGTGTGTATGTGTGTGCATGCGTGTACATGTGTATGTGTGGTCCCACCAACTACACAGGTACTGAAAAGTTTTAAGAGTTACAAATATTGTCTTTCCATGTAGGAATGTAAACAGTTCACTCATGGTAAGTCCCTTAAGACTTCTCTTTGCTGTTTACTTTTTCATGCTTCTTCTCATTCTTGTGTTTGAAAGTCAAATTTTCTTTTCAGCTCTGGTTTTTTCATCAAGAATGATTGAAAGTCCTCTGTTTCATTGAAAGACCATATTTTCCCTTGAAGTATTATACTCAGTTTAGCTGGGTAGGTGATTCTTGGTTTGAGTCCTAGTTCCTTTGACTTCTGGAATATCCTATTCCACGCCCTTCGGTCCCTTAATGTAGAAGCTGCTAGATCTTGGGTTATCCTGATTGTATTTCCACAGTACTGGAATTGTTTCTTTCTAGCTGCTTGTAAGATTTTTTTCCTTGAGCTGGGAGTTCTGGAATTTGGCCACAATGTTCCTAGGAGTTTCTCTTTTTGGATCTCTTTCAGGTGGTGATTGATGGATTCTTTCAATACTTATTTTGCCCTCTGGTTCTAGAATGTCAGGGCAGTTTTCCTTGATAATTTCATGGAAGATGATGTCTACGCTCTTTTTTTGATCATGACTTTCAGGTAGTCCCATCTTTTTTAAATTGTCTCTCCTGGATCTATTTTCCAGGTCAGTTGTTTTTCCCATGAGATATTTCACATTCTCTTCCATTTTTTCGTTCTTTTGGTTTTGTTTGGTGATTTCTTGGTTTCTCATAAAGTCATTAGACTCCATCTGTTCCATTCTAATTTTGAGAGAGCTATTAAATTCAGTGAGCTTTTGAGCCTCTTTTTCCATTTGGCTCATTCTGCTTTTGAAAGCATTCTTCTCCTCGTTGGCTTTTTTTAACCTCCTTTGCCAATTGGGTGAGCCTATTTTTCAAGGTGTTAATTTCCTCAGCATTTTTTTGGGTCTCCTTTACCAAGGTATTGACCTGTTTTTCATACTTTTGTTGCATCTCTGACATTTGTCTTCCCAGTTTTTCCTCCACCTGTCTAACTTGCTTTTCAAAATCCTTTTTGAGCTCTTCCAGGGCCTGAGCCCACCCACCACCCCCCTGGGGGTGTCTGAGGTACTGAGGCCCCGCCCTCCACGTCTTTCCCTGATGGCAAGAATACGTCCTCATCTTCGTCAGATCCGAAGGTCGGGATCATTTGCATTTGTTGGAAAAACTCTCTAAAGTCTTATTTTTCTTCCCTTTTCTAGGCATTTTTCCAGCCAGTTACTTGACTTCTGAGATTCCTTTCCACCCCCACCTGGATCCGCCCAGCTAGTGCTTGGCCTCTAAGATTTAAATGGGCTTTCCTCCTGCCGGCTGTCAATCAGTGAGCTTTAGTTCAGGTGCTGGGGTGGGGCTAGGGCTGCCTCCGAGACTCTGATCCCTCGGGGGGCTTTATGCAGAGACTTTCAGGAATGGAGCGGGTGGGGGCGGGGTGGGGGGCCCGCCTCCCAATCTCAGCTCCCCCGGGGGTCCCGAGCAGAAGCCTTCAGCAACAGAGCGGGCTGTGGGCAGGGCCGTCTCCCAGGCTCAGCTCCGTCAGGTTTTATGCAGGAATCTTCCGTAATGAAGATCCTGCCTGCCGCTGGGGGATTCCTGGGTCCCGGTCCGCTGCCGCCTCAGCCGCCGCCCACACCTCTGCCTCCGCCGCTTCCTGCCCCCGTCCCTGCCGCCGCCACTTCCTCCCGAGGGGGCCCGAGTCACGGAGATGCCCCGCTTCCCCTCTCCTTCAGCCCGGCCTCTCTCACTGACCTGCTTCTGTGGGCGGAGGGACTTTCCCGGCTGCTTCAGCTTCCGTCTCTGAAGCCTGCTCGGATCCACTTCTCTAAGGCCTCAGCCAGGGCAGCGCTGGGGGTCGGGTTTACTCTCCGGGGCGCGCCGGACCCTGGGGACGGGTCCTCAGGGCTCCCTGGAACGGAAATCTCCTCCACTCTGCCTCTGCACACCTTGCACTCACCCAGAATCTATGGGGGACTCTTTCTACACCAATTCCATGGGCTTTGGTTTCGGAGCTCGTAAACGTGCGTCCTTCTACTCCACCATCTTGGCTCCGCCCCCCACATGTAAGTTTTGAACTCATGTCTTTATGATATTTGGTCTAGTAATGTACTTAGTACTGTATGCTTTGCTACCTATATAGAAAAGAAACTCCCTTGTATCTTCCACCTCATCTTTCTCCTTACCCCCTTTTCCTCCCTTTTTATATTCCTACGCCTTCTAGCTATCTCAATATATATGTCATTTGTAGCTTCCAATAAACGATAAAAAATTATATTGCACAAACAATGGACAAACTCTTATATTTCCTTCTGTCAAATTGACAGCCCATTAATAACTACTTATTGGTTCAACCATCTGAGTAGTTCTCAATCCTCAAAATTATAAGATCATTTAGCACACATCTCTCCATCTTGTTCACAATGAAACCGTTTTACAGTTTTCCAAGAGCTTTGCTGAAATACAATAAACGATTCCTATAACATTCTCCTGTAACTCTGTCAGGAAAGGAAACGTTATTCTGACATAACTTGATCGACCATGCAGCTTTCCGAGATGACAACTTTCTTTTCAAGATATTCACAAGTTACCTATTTAATAATTTGCTACAATAGCAAGCTCCCAGGTAAATAATTTCAGTCTATGGATTTTAATTTCACTCTTCCATTTTTTTGAACTTCAAGGAATGAAGTTAATATTAAGTTAATAAAAAGTTCAGTTAATTATTTAACATTTAAACAAGTTCAACCACTCTGCAGTCCTTTCCTTATTTTTCACCATTTAAAAAGTATTACCTGAGAGTGACTTCATAATAAATTTTGCCAAGTGACTTCAATGCCTAAAATAAATCTTTGCATTCTTTTACTATCCTCTTTCTTGTCTGAGGTTTTATCTGCATATTATCCACTGATATACTGTCCTTTACATCCCAAAGTTTTTTATTTTTTCTTGTAAAACAAAGCAGCAGTCAAATGAAATTTGTTCAGTTGTGCTTTTTCTCTCCATCTATCATTTACCTCTAACGGGTAGTCATTTCTTCTTTCAATGTCCTTTTTTCCCCTGACAGAGCTCTAAAAACTCCAAACTCTTTTTTTTTACCTTACAATCCCTTTCGAGTCTCAGTTCATTCTAAGTTCTAGTGGTCCTTAGACTGCCAAGCCTTATTTTTATTATTTATTCTATATGAACTATTTTTTTTCTGACTTTTAAACATGACTTTAAAAATATGAGTTGGTCAAGGAGTTCATCATACCACCAATATTGGTGTCTTTAGATAACTTTCCTTTTTCTTCATCATTTGATTTATGCTTTCACAATTCACCATTCTGGGGATTTTTGCTTTTTTTTATTTTTTTTTACCTTTTTGATCTCTCCTGCCTCCACTATAATATGAAATATGACAATATATATAAAGAATTATATTTAATATGATCATTTTCAATGATGTATTTATTTCATATTTTCCTTTTGAAAATGTAATATGTCTTACTGTAAATATCATTTGTAGAATATCTTAGGATACTGATTGCTTTCCAAAGTGACAGGCTCAACATCCAGAAGCTGAAGCTTCTGTCCCACCAGAAAGTAAATCCACTTGGCCACAGTGCCACATACACCACCTCATTCTATTTCCAGCATAATATTATTATTCAAAGTTTTCTGCAGAAAATAAATGATTTTGAAGAGAGATTAAAAGTTTTTTCCCCCAAAATGGAGATGGTGATGAATGAAATATCTCTTACTCTATAAAGTTTCTAGGTTTCAAAAAAAACATATCTTTTGATCTCTAATAATCTTTGAATAGAGTATTTTTAAAAATTCTATTTATTTTTCTTAATCAGCAAAAATTGGGCCTCTTTCCCATGTCCACTTTTTAATATTGCAAATAAAATAAAAACTAAAGCACTTTTATAAACATATATCACCAATCATAACAAATGTTCACAATGGCAAAACTGAAAAGGCATGTGTATACACACAAACACAAGGAGTGAGATGTTATAAAAATGTATGTATGTAAATATATGCATATATATACACATATATATACATACCTACATACATATATAATATATATGACATATATGTATATATATGCCTAATTCTATACTCTTGTTCTGTACTTCACTAGTACTCTAGAATTGAGGTTGATCAAAAAACTTTGTCATAACAGTATTTTCATTGTATAAATTTATATCCTAGTCCTGTTCACTTGATTCTGCCTCAGTTCATAGAAATTGCCCCAGGTTTTTCTCAAACATTTTATCATGTTACAGCACAGTGATATTCCATCAGATTTGTGTAATGTATTATGCTTGATCATTCCCCAATTGAGGGGAACCCACTCATATTCCAATTCTTTGATATATCAAAAAAAAAGCAATAAATACATTTATATGTACTTAGTCTTTGTTTTGTTCAGGACTAATCGCTCCCATAATCTAGCTTCTCTGTAATTCCTCCTTCTCCCCTTTCCTTCCTATTTCCTTGTTGAATGAAATTTATTTTTGTACCAAATTGTGTGTGTGTCCTTTCCTCCTTCAATTCATTCAGATGAGAATATGGTTTATGTAAGCTGCTCCCCTCTATATATGACCTTTCATTTGAACGCTCTGAGATAACAATATCTAACATTCCTTTCTCTCTCTCTTCCTTGGTAATTCCTCTTCTCATCCCTTTTTCTTCTTCTTTCAGGATTATGATGATGTAATAGAATGATGCTCAGGCATCCTATATAATTAGTTTCCCTTTATGATTCCATATGATGATTAGAACCAGAAGAGAAAGATGTGCTATCTCGCCATGTTAGAACGTAAGTAGTTTATCCTTGTTTAGTCCTTTATGATTGTTCGTTTGGGTTTAACATATTTATGCTTCTCAAAGGCTGTATTTGAATGCCACCGCCCCTATACAGATCTGGTCTTTTCATCTGAAATGCTAGCATGCCACGTACTGCATTGTAGGTACTCCTCCTCATCCCCATCCCATCCCCTCATTATGATTATATTCAATTTTGCTAATATGAAATTCTTGGCTCTAAGCTTTCTGTTGCCTTCTGGAATAGTATTTTCTTATCTCTCTACTACTTTAAAGTTGTGACTTCTAATTGTGTGATTCTAGATGTGATTCTTTGACACGTGAATTCTTTCTTTCTAAGTAATACCACTTTCTTACAAATACCTTCTTTTCTTTGACTTGAAGCAATGGATTTTACTTATAAAGTTCCTGAGAGTTATACTTTGTTGTTTCTTTTAGGAAGTAACTGGCGAATCTTTTCTTTTTCCACTTTGTCCTATGATTCTAAGAAATGTGAGAAGTTTTCTTTTGTGTGATACATTGACATATCTAGGCTTGTTTTGGGTTATGATGTTCAGTAAATTCAATGATCCTTAATTTTTCTCCTTTAATTATTTTCAAAGGCAGTCATTTATACCCAGAAATATTCCATTATTTCCTTTTATTTTTCATTTTCCTATCTTTTTCATGTTGATTTTTGTAACATTGAGTCATTGGATTCTACTTGGTCTATTCTAATTTTCAGGGAGTTTCTTGCTTAAGTAAACTTTTGTATATCTTCTGCCAGTTTATTAATTCTTTTTTTAAAACTCTTTTCCATAACTTTACTTTCTTTTCCATCTGTTTCCTTTATCACTATTTCAATAATATAAACATTTTGACTCTTAAACAACAGCAATAACAACAAATTTTGCTTCATCCCTTCCAGGAATTTTAGTTGAACACATGCATAAGCTGTTTTTGCCTTTGAAGCTTTGCTTCAAAATGTTTTAAAAGGGTCATTCTTTCACTTTTGCTTTGTGTCAGGCATCCCTGTCATCATGATATCACTTTATCCTGTGATTCTTTGTTATTGTTGCTGTTGTTGGCTTATGCTTTTAGACGCTTTTCTGACTTTCCTTTTCTGTTATGGCTAGGTGCTATGAACGTTTGCAGGAAAGATCTAGGTTATTCCTCTTGCTGGTTTCTTAATTAAATGTTGAATTCTCCCAGGCTCTCAGGGGAGTTTAGTCTGGGGACCTGCAAGTTTCTGATGCACCATAGTGGTCAGGTCACTGTGCCCTGGTTTCATTTCTTCAGGTTTCTGTTGTAGATTTTGGTTTGAGCAATTGAAGACTGCTGTGGGACTCTGTTACTCTCAATCATTCTGAAAGTTCTACTGGTTCAGAGTGTCAGGACTGCAGGCTTTTTTTTTTGGGGGGGGGGTCTGAAATTCCTGCCCTGGTTATTTCTCAGTAGCCTTCAAATTGGGCTATGAGCAGGAATCAGATGTGAGCCACAGAGCTGCTGCTCATTTTTGAGCTCACTTTTCTCAGTATATGGCATAAAGTCAGTGACCACATCTTACCTT